>JAQHUG010000124.1:3234562-3258494 GCA_028555095.1 Dicrostonyx torquatus
AAAGATCCACCTGTCTTTGCCTCCCGAGTGCTAGGATTAAAGGCATGCGCCACCGCCGCCCAGCTATGAGTCAATCTCTTAAGGTACATTTGTGTATATAAAAATGTGTATCCTCCTAGAGCATCAAGGTTGACTGGAGCCTCTGGTTGAAGAACTCTGCTGAGCGTGACTTGCAATGCCAGCCCAATTGCAGAGCTAGGCAGGTGGCTCCAGTGCTTCCCTGGGGAACGTGGCTTCTAAACCACCCTCCCTGTTATAACTTGTTACAGAGGCAGTGGGGAAAACAGTACAGTCCTGTGGGAAACAGCACCACTGTAGAGGGAGGTGGGAGAGGTATAGGTGTCCCATCTGGGAGGAGAAGCAGAGACGTGGCGAGAGGGACTTCAGTCTCCCAGGGCTCCTAGGCACCTTGTGCCATCCCTACCCACTTCAGTGCTCACAGGATGGGCACAAAACAGAAGGGCATTCTAAAAGGCTTGAAAAGAAAAAGAAGGAGGAAGAAAAGAGAGGGAGAAGGGAAGGAGGAAGGAAAGAAAAAGGGGGAGGTAGGAAATTATTTGGACACATGTGTCAAAAAACAAGAATAGCGTGAGCAGAAAAGCAAGGTTTGTTTGCCATCCATGCTCCGCTTTGTTGTTTCACAAAATGCTATAAAATGTGTTAGAATAAAAATGAAGTCACATCTGCTTGCAAAGAAAAGCTTAGTTTCTGCAATGGAGTCTTACTGGGTAGACAAACTGCACTCCAGGGTAGAATCCCACAGACAGCAGCAGATATTGGCACAAAATTCCAAAGGGGTTTGTGTAGACTTTTTGTCTCATGTCGCTTTGTTTGGGCATTTATTAGTTTACTTTTTTTTTGCTGTTGTTTGCGGTTTGTGGGTTTTATTTGTGTATGTGTTTCTCTCTCTCTCTCTCTCTCTCTCTCTCTCTCTCTCTCTCTCTCTCTCAGACTGTTTTTAATTGAAATAGAATTACATTGCTTCCCCCTTCATTTCCTCCCTCCATCCCTTCCCAGCTACCCTCATTTAAACCCTTCCCATGTCCTCCTCCACTCTCAGATTGATAGTTCCCTTTTCTTCATTATTGTTACATGTATGTATGGACAAATATATCTGTTTACATACACATATAAATACAACTGGCTGAGTCTGTTTTGTATGTATATGACTTTAGCTGCAGTGGACAACCAGTAAGGGGATCATTCTTGGGAAAGGTTAATTCTCCCTCTCTCAGTGGTCATTAGTTGACTGTATTTCTTTGCATATGAGAGGACCCCACAAAATTCCCCCATCTATTGTGAAGTATCCACCAGAGTAGATCACTTGGAAACAGGTTTAAACCAATAGAAAGTCTTTATTAGTGGGCAAGAGACTACACTGGGTGTTTACACCAACAGGAAGTCCTTGTTAGTGGTCAGGCAACTGCTCTGGGTGTTCAGGATCCCAGTGTAGACCCCGAGCCTTTCCCAGGATGAGCTTTGAAGTACAAACAAAACAAAACAAAACAAAACCAAACCCTCATCCTGGGTTGACACACAGTGAGCCAGATGCAGAACTACAGAAATGAAAAAGCAAGGTTAGTACATTTAGAGACTTGCCCAGAACTGTGAACTTTGATGATTAGGTCTCTGTTCTCATTTTAGCAGGTGGTGCTGCCTATATTCTGGCTTCCAAGATTGTGCTAAGGTCTGGGAGTGTGCATTGTTCCTGGTCTTGTTTTTGCAACCATCTCTAGCAGAGATTATTTCACAGAACACTGCCTGGTATTCTGGCTCTTACATCTTTCTGCCCCCTTTTCTGTCATGTTCTTTGAGTCTCAGGTGTAGGAGCTGTGATGTAGATGTATTTACTGGACTTGGGCTTCCCACAATCTGTTGATCTCTGTATTGTGTCCAGTTGTGGTTCTCTGTGGTGTCTCCATTTGCTGTAAATAGAGACTTCTTTGATGAAGTTTGATAGCTAATAATAGGATTTCTGTGCCCCCTCACATAGGTTTCTCTGCCAATGCAGGAAACCAGATGAAGACTAATTGAAAAAGCTTAAAAGCAGATTTATTTGAGCAAAGCAACTCCTGGGCAGATTCTCCAGTCCCAGAGATTGAGGCAGGAGAAGCCACACCCACAAACAAAACCAACAGGACTTTATAGGTTGTAGGCAAGGGGTGGTGACATGTCCATCACAAGTTGGGCTTGTGCCCAAGTGTGGTCAAAAGCTGAGTGCTTTAGGTGGGGACTTGGATATCTGGCAACCACCTGACTTGGAACAAATACTGCAGTATTTATTCCTTCCAAATTCATTGTCTTTGGAGACTCTTCTGTGTTTTTATTTATAGTAACAATGATAGTATTTATTTATTTACTGTTGTAGAATAGCACCATGTAGCAGTAAGCCTTCACTGCAAAAATCCCCAGTAACAAAGAATCCCAAATCTTAGTGGATCACAACCAAACACCTTTATCCCTCATAACCTTGCTTCTTTTTGAAAATATGTTTCTTCACATAGAAGTATTCCTGACACCCACAGCTCCCTTAAAAGTCTGGTAGAGTCCCTCGAGTAAAAATCAGAAGTCTGGCTTCAGCTGTATGGGAAGAAACTAGCAAAACCACAGCGTCTAATGGAGGCCAGATGTGGTGATTCCTCCTTTTCCTTTCCTACTCAGTGCGATCCAGTGTCAATTATTCTAAAAGGTTGACTGTTAATCCAGGCGTTCTCAGGATTCCAGTGTCTCCTGGGCTGAGTTCATGTGTAATCACCATCAATGACAGCCCGTGCACCAAAATGACTGATGGGCTGTCTCACTGGGACCATCTATCCTGCAGGATGGAAGTCCCACTGCGGACATGGTTTGTTCACAGAAGTGGGGGGTCTACCTATCAGTGTGTGCTCCCACTGGCCCTTGGTCAGCTGCAGAATTTTGGGGCCCACTCTCAGCTGTTATTTTGAACCCGTTATTCTTAGATAATTTCTTATACTCCATACCTTCATAGTGTCCTACAAGACAAGTCTCCTCTGGGTTTCAGAGAAGACAATGCCCAGCTCTACCACCTACTGGGTGAACCTGCATTAGCATGACATTTTAATACTGAGCGCTCTTACTTCATTTCCATTAGAGCCCATCCAGGTACACACATTGCAAGCAAAAATCCTCCAGGATACATATTTAGTTCATTTTCCCAAAGTTGGATGTGAGTTAGGGGAGGTCCCTCGACTCTCATCTGCTGGAAGTCTTTCCACCAGTGTCTCGTTTTTTGTAATTAAACCTGTCCATTTTCATTGAAGTTCAAAGCTCTAGATTAATTTGTAGGGAACTGCTTCTTCGTGTAGAGTTGGCCTTTAAATAACATTTCTCACTAAGAAGAGTCAGGCCTCCTGGGAGAAACAACTCATGAAAGATTTGGGGCAGGGAGTCTACAAAGGGAACCCAAAGCATCTTGAGAGAGACAACAAAGAAGTCACTGACAAGAGGATTAAATTCCATGGGACCCAAATTTGAGGCTCACTGGCACACCACAGATAAAACTGTTTAAGCACCTTAAAAACAACAAAAAACAAACCAAAACCAAAACCAAAAAGATAGATAGCTGTCAGATTATGTGAGTTGCTTTTCTTATGTGCTCTTGGGCTTAGAGTTTGAGAGGACTCAGTTCACCGTGGTAAAGGCATTGTCGCAGAATCTAAAAGTGACTGATTACTCTCAGTCCCCAGTTAGAAATGAAGAGAGGCTGTGAGCTATTAAACCTCAAGGCAAGTCTACAGTGAGCACTTCCTTCAGCCAGGCTCTACCACCTCAAGGTTCCACAGTCTTCAAAACGATGGCGCTACTGTTAGGATTCAGACATTAGGCTGGTTCCTGCCACCTGTCAGGATGAACTCAGGCAGCACCCTGGCCAGTCCGGGTCCTCTGGCTTCTACTTCACTACATAGTCTGTATGAAGGTGCAAAGTTTCCTTTAAGAGAGAAGTTCCACTCACTCCCATTCTTTCTCTCTCTCTCTCTCTCCCTCTCTCTCTCCTCTCCCTTCCCCAATAACCTTCCTTCACATGTAAGCTCTATCTGATAGCTTATCTCTTCCTCACCCACCATGGGCTTTCACCCGCCAAATGCCTCCTTGACCTGCCAAGGTACACCTCACACCGTTTACAACAGTTACTAGCTGTGGGCCAAGTAAATACACACGCCTATGGGAAGCATATCAAGGCAACATCCAAGACATGAGTGCTTAGGGTGCAAGATGCTGTGGGGCCACACAGGCTGCAGCCCACTCCTGCTGCTACCACTCAGGCAGGTTGACTCATGCTGAGGGGCCAAACAGACTGCTCTCAGGGCACCTCGGAATTCAGCAGGAGAGCCAGCCTTCTGGTTTATCCTCTTAGCGTCCCTGATGGGGACACATTTTCACAAAGACCCTCTCCCTACCTAAGGCAATCAGATGAGCGAGTTTCTTCGTTTGGGGCATTGAAGAGTTACATGAGATCATGTCTGGGCACTTATTGTTCTTTCATCTTCAGTTTGCCACAGCTCAATTTTGAGCCTGAACCAATAATAATGTGTTTCAGGTGGTGATGTATTTTCCAGTTCTGAATTCCCAAATGCTGCGATTGCTGGTGTTGTCATTAGTGGACAATGTGTGTCTAGAGACAAAAATAAATTTATTGCAAACATGTGATAGGCATCTATAGATGGGCCTTCCAGCCTTTCAGGTCTCCTTGGGGAAAAGCTGGGGAACCTGAGGACAAGTGAGTGGCGACAAAGACTCACTGTCTTGGCTTTTTGATAGGGCAGCACTTAGGTAGGTAGAGTAGACAGAACTGAACGATGGGAAGGAGGGTAGATGGAGAGCCGCCATGGAGCTGCCAGAGACAGACATGCCGAATCTTTGTTGGTAGGCCACTGCCACATGATGATATACAGATTAACACAAATGGGTTAAATCAAGATGTGAGAGTTAGCCAATAAGAGGCTAGAGATAATGGGCCAGGCAGCGATTTAATTAATACAATTTCTGTGTGATTATTTCAGGGGTTAAGCTAGCAGAGCAGCCGGAGCGAAAAGCAGGCCCTCCCTCCATCAACAGAAAGGGTTTGTTTTAGCTTATAGACAAGAGTCCAGCACTGCGGAAAGCCAGAGCAGAAGATTAAGGTAGGAACTGGAAGCAGGAATTGCAGCCAAGGTCATGAAGGAGTGCTGCTTAGTGATTGCTCCTCCTGGTTTGCTGAGTTAGCTTCCTTATACAACCCTGGACTGTCTGCCCAGGGATGGCACCGCCCACAGTGGGCTTCCCTCCTACATCAATTAACAATTAGCAAAAGGTCCTACTGACATGCCTATAGCCCAGTCTCATGGAAGCAGTTCCTCAGTTGAGATTTCCCTCCTCCCAGGAGTGCCAAGTTGTCAACTGGAGCTTGATGACAATTATAAATGCCACAATCACATATACATTTTAAGGAGCTGCCCGCATGAGGGCTTCGGGCTTCTGTGTTGTCCATCTCTCTGGGTATCCTAAGAAGCAGTGACATCCCTGGTTCCCACGTGTTGGCCACAGGACCTTGGGCCAAACCCTCAGCGCCTTCCAAAAGCTCCTTCTTTTGGGCCATTGGCACAGGCTAGCCCATCCCTGGGCTGTGAGGAAGGGCAAATGAGAGGGATTGTGGGGTACTTCACACACCGGAAAGCTCTGCCCTGATATAAAATGTAACCCTTTCCTCTTGAGGGGAAGGTTTTCTGGCTTTCTCCGACAGCTGGTGCATCACTGTGCCACAGGGTGGTCTGGAGAATTGGACCCTGTAATAATTTCTGTTTCTTTAAGAGGCAAGCCACGCCCACTCCCTCCCTTTGTGCAGCAGCAGGCCCTCATCTTCCTCTCTCTGTCCTGCTCTCTGAAGAAGCAGCTGTGTTTCTGCTCTCCCCTCTTCCTCTCTCTCTCTCCCCTCTTCTTCCCTTTCCCCTCCATAATCCACCTAATAAATGTTTAACTTTACATGGTGCATCCGTGTCTCTCTCTTGCCCACCTGATAGCCGCCCCAAGCTGCCAGGGTCGCTGCCACTGGAGACCCAACCACATGGTCTCGACCCTGGGGACCCACAACAAGCTGTGGGGGACCCCCATAACCAAAAAGAACAACAGACCCATGCAAAAGTTTCGTATGGTTTTTCCTGTTCTCCTCAGGCTTATCTCCTGCAGTGTTCTGAGGCCAGGGAAGCAGAGTGGGAGGCAGGTTCTACCTGCAGTGGCTCTCAGCAGAAACCCTGGCTCATCCGAATACATGTCCTGTTCGCACCAATCTCTGTCCTGAGAGCACTTGTGTGAGTGACTGATAGAATATTTCCCAAGCAGCGTTTCTTCACATCTCCATATAAAATAATATTTATGGAGTATTTTAAGCTTTTTGGTTGAAAGTGAAGCATGAGGGTCATAAATATAGCATGGAGCTCATTAGGCAGGTCCTAGGCTGCATAAAATTGGTCTGTAGCTCCAGGCTCCATTCATCACACTGTGGCTATTCTGACACCCATAGAGTCCCCTACATGGGGTGATGATTGAAGATGACATTTCTCTTGGAAGCACAGTAGCACAGCTCTGCTGCTGATATGAGAAGATTGCTGGGTACATGAGAACCTGTGGCAAGGTCTGGGGGTGTTATCCTGAAGATTGCTGGGTACATGAGAACCTGTGGCAAGGTCTGGGGGTGTTATCCTGGACACAGACTGTGCATTTGGAAAACTCAGCATGCCGGAGCAGGTCCCACACTTTCCCCTTCCACACAGAGACAGTCTCTGCTTTCTTCACAGTTCAGCTGCTTGTGCTCAGAAAACCCCAGGACTGAGGGAGGCTGGGTAAAAATCAAAATGGACCAGGATTTAGCTAACCCAGCCGGATGGAGTCACCCCAGCTTCATCTTCAGTGTGTGCTCAGTCGTTTCATGGAAAATGTCCGAGGTCTCTCTGAGGTGTTTCCCTCTGCCTGCTCTTCTCCAGTTCAGTCAGTGTCTCTGCAGGGAAAGGCATGCAACACCTAGCTTCCCATCCATTGCTATGACAAAATACTCAATACCCAAGACAACCCATGTAACAGGAGGAAGGCTTTATTTGGAAGCACAGTTTCAGAGGTCTCAGTCTGCAGTCAATGGGGCCAGAGGCAGCCCATCATGATGGACAATGCATGCTAGAGAAAGCTGCTTACTTTATTGGAACCAGAAAGTAAAAGAAAGAGGATGGGTGAAGTCTCAATACTCCCTTCAAGGATATACCCCCAATGACCTAACTTCCTCCCACTTAGTTCCACGTCCTAAAGGCTGCTAAAAGTCCCTGTCCTGGTTGCAATGATAGGTTTCCACTCAGGCAGGAGGCCAGCTATTGTTTCACCAGTAAAAGGATATGAAGAACAGCTTAGATGCCAGCCCACAAGAAGCCTTCCTCAATCCCAGAGATAGGGGGACAGGTAGGCAGGCAGAATACAGCATACTGTCTCTCCTAAGTTCCCCTGGCTCAGGGTTTATGCTCTCAGTACTAGCTCCCACACACCCACTGCTGCCCGAGCCCAGCGGATGCTCCTTCTAGCCAGTGGCCACTGTCCTACTGCACTGGAATGGTGGCTGTCCTTTAGATAGTCTCCCCTGGGCCAGAAGGAGGAGACTGCCTCCAGTAAACAGAAAGCAGAGACTTGGAGAAGTTCGTGACTAATCCACCATGACCGCCCTTCCCCCTTATCTGTGACTGCATGAGGATGAAGACTCCAACTTGGACCACATTAGCTGGTTTCTCTCAGTCTTCTTTTCCAGGAGACCTGTTATTTTTGCCATATGCTGTTGACTAGCAAGTCACCAAGGCCAGCCTGTGACTCCACTCTAAAAGTATAGGTGGCTGGCATGGCCAAGAAGGGAAGGAATAGAAACCAGTGTCTGAGGGACAAGCTACCCTTCTGCTGTTACTTTTTCTAGGTCTTATAACCCCAAAGAATTAGCCCTAGAACCACTGACTTCTTCCAGACTTACATTCAAATCTTCACACTTGCAATTTTTTTAGTAATAGATGAGTTTCTGACTTGGCCTTCTTTTCCACTGCTGTAACAAGATACCCAAGACTGGGTAATTTATAGACAATAGAGGGTGTTTTTGCTCGTGGTTCAGGAAGTCTATGACCATGATGCTCGAATCCAGGGAGGATCATCCTAATGTACCACAGATGGTGGAGGCCAGCATCTGGTGAGATAGGGAAAACATGTTGGCTTGGGGCTTCGAACTTCCTCTTCTCATGCAGCCGCATTGCCATTTCCAGAGCCCCTTTCCCTCACTGTCTCATCTCATCTCAACCATCTCCCAAAGGCCCCCACCCCCAAAACCATCAACATATGAATTTGGAAATTAAGTTTCCAACGGATGAGATTTAATGCACACATTTACAGAGTGGCCATTTGCAATTGGAAATAGCTCGTTCCAATGTCCAAAGCTTGAAGTTGAAACAATTAAAACCAGTGGGATTATGTTGGTTACAGTTTCCTCCAAAACTGAAACATTCTATTTTGCAAAGAAGCTCTTTAAACAGGGAAAAAAAAAAAACAACTCAAAATAGCTTTAGGAAGACCCTGAAACTGACAAGATTCACTAGGCCCCTCCCTCCTAGAGTAAACAATAAAGCTAAGAGTCTCTCTCACACAAACCAAGAGGCAAAGAAGACTCTAAAAACCCAGACTAGCTGCCTGAAAGAAGAAGAAAGCAGCAGAGTTGCCTGCAAGAGGTTTAGCCCAACTGAGTCACTTGGAAAGGGAATTCTCCAACCTGTTGAGCTGCCTGCAGCCTGTGCCTTGCACTCCAGGTTTACCGCCTTTGTGAGCTATGCTGGTTTGGCTTTGTTGACGCTGCTGTCTTTGAGTCATTTCTGCTCCTGTAAGCATCCCCAATAAAATTCATTAGTTCACCAAGCTGGGCTTAGGTGGTATGGTACTTTGATCTGATATGGGCTTCCTATCTGGGGTGAGTAGACTCTGTGTGTGTGTGTGTGTGTGTGTGTGTGTGTGTGTGTGTATGTGTCCACAGGTAAGTTTTGTCATACAATAGATGATAACTCTTTACTATTCAAAACATAAAACAAAGAAACAAAATGTTAGTTTTTAATAATATAAATAAAGAATGGTTAGGTAAGAGCTGAGGTGACTGCTCATGTGCCCACTCTCTCCACAAAGAAACACGTTCTCACTGCCCCAAGTCACTCAACAGTGGAAACTGTTCCAGCCCAGTGACCACCATCAGTGCTGACAGTGAGTCCTGCCGATAGCACAAACCCTGACACGGCACGATGAGAGAAGAGTTCTGCCTTCTGTGGGCTTCCTCCCAAGAGCCCTAGTCTCATTGTGAGTAAGTTATCAGGCAAGCTTAGCAGAAGCAGTTCCTATGAAAACCCTGGCCACTCCTCCTCGAAGTTATAAAGGCCATAAAACAAGGAGAGACGGGAATTGTCATAGAAGATGAGGATAGAATTGTCACAGAGGATGAGAACATGGAATTTGGACAGACTCCTGAAATGTGAACAACAAATAAGGACCAATGACATCTGAATAAAGCACGCGTTTTAGTGAACAGCAATAGGCTGTAGCTATGACATAAATACTTTAAGATGTAAGACAGTAGCCATGAGTGGTAGCATATACTTATAATTCCAGGACTTCAAGGGTAGAAGCAGAATCAGGAGTTCACGGCCAGTCTAGGCTATATGTAGATTCTTTCAACCCTCATCCCTAAAACCACAAAAATTCTAATAGTGGGGGGAAAGAGGGATAGTGGACACGGATTCTCTAAGGCACATTTACAGTTGTCTTATAAACCTGACTATCTAACATCAAAAGTTTACCTTAGGACTGGAAATATATCTCTATGGTAGAACACCTGCCTTGCCTTCCTCAGCACTAGGGATGGGGAGATAAAAGTCAAGCAGGGGCCAGGGATAAGGTTTGAAGGGTAAAACACTTGCTGTACAAGTGTGAGGACTGGAGTTTGGGTCCCTAGAATCCCCTTGTAATCCTAGCCTGAGAAGGCAAAGAAGTATCTAGACTACAAGTCCTGGGTTTAGCAAGAGACCCTGCCTCAATATATAAGGTGGGCAGCTGTAGAAGACACTAGCTGCCAGTCTATTTTCCACATGCATGAGCACACATGCACACACACTTGAACACACGTACTCATATGCATGCGCATCACGTGGTATCGAAGCTAAAATAATAGTATAATTTATAGGAGGCTAAGGAATAGTAAATGGGCATGTGCCACCTGGCTCTCTCAAGATGGCACAAACAGAATCAAATGCACTTAATGACTTCAGCAAACCTTAATTACCTCTGACTTGGGATTTGGGATTGTGAAATTATCAAGTCCTGTATGTGGGGTAATTAATTATGAAAGATTAACTAGACAGTTATCTGATTTAAGTCTGTAGCTCACAATTTGCTCCCTTTTCTCCTGGGAAATCAATCCTAAGTTGCATTGGCGAGAACAGCAAGGGAACTGGAGTTACCCGGTCCTCCCTGCAGGATGATAACTGTGGTCATGAGTGAGATGGTAATACTGAGTCCTCTCTGCTGCGGTGCCATTTAGCACACCCCTGGCAGGACTGATGCCACAGATGAGGATTTGCCTTGCCAGAGTTTTGGCTCCCAACATGTTGGAGAAGATCGTGCTGGGAATGCTGGGAGATGGTCCACACAGTTTCACTCAGCTTTGCCAAGGAGGTTGCCTGCTTCCAGCCCACTGAATTTGAGTGGCAGTTCAGAAAGAGGCCAACATGAGCACAATGCAGGCCCTGCTCTTCAAGTCTGACTCGGTAGCCATGGAGTTCCTGTCCCAGGCCAATCATGCTGTGTGATGGCCCTTATGTACTGCTTCCTGCTGTTTAATTTCCCATCACGGCCACCTTCAGTAGGCTGGGATTCAGACATGCAGAGTGGTAATAGCTCAGTCTTGGTCCTGTATTGGTAGTGTCTTCCAAAGAGGACAGAGGTCCTTTCCATCATTCTCTAGCACCAAAGAGAAAGGCTTATGGGAAGGGTCCATGTACGGGAAGGGGTTTAGATTCCATTCCATGGACTCCAGGAACTTTTTGAAAGGTTCAGACATGCAAGGAGACCTACCAGGAACTGGGATGACGCTTATGGATTCTGTCATTGCCCTTTACAAGTTTTAATGACATGGTAGAAAACCGGGATCAAAAGAAAAAAAATCCCCACAGTCTTCATCTCCTGAGAGGGTTTAAGCAGCTTACATGAGACCCCACCATACACAGGATTGAGATCTGAGAATGAAAACAGGGGCCTCTGGGCAATGGGAAGCATCTTCCCATTTACCCAATCAATAGGCTTGTATTTAGTGCTAACAATGTTCTGCATAGGCACTGGGATGAGCCGTGAATTCTAATGAGCTGCAAGCTCCAGACACTCACAGCTCAGCTCTGCAAGGAGGCAAGAGACACAACACAAGCTGAGAAAACCAACCCTTTCATAAGTGTTTTTAACTTGACACGTGACCAGGCAGCAGGAACGTCATAGCAAACTCCCTATGGTCTCAGATTGATGTAAAAAGAATGAATTTTTGAGGGATAGGCAGATGGCTTGGTGTTAAGTGCTTCATGTTCTTTCAGGGGACCAGAGTTCAGTTCCCAGCATACCCATCGGACAATTTACAAATACCAGTAATTCCAGGTCCAGGGGATCTGATGCTCTCTTGTGGCCTCTGCAGGAACCTACACTCAAGTGTACCTGTGCACTCAAGCCTGTGTGTGCACATACACACACACACACACACACAGAGAGAGAGAGAGAGAGAGAGAGAGAGAGAGAGAGAGAGAGAATTAAAAAACAAACAAGAACTTTCTGTCAACATGAATGAATTGGCCAACGTGAACAGTTGACTTTGTAGATGCCTGAGAAGACAGTACTTTGACAAAGTCAAGCTCCATGGCCTCTAGTTCATTTCTCTTCTTCCTTTCATCTGTTTCCCTACTCTATCTTCTGAGAGAGAACCTAAAACCTAATCTGAGGTTTAAGGGTCAGAGGAATCCCAAAGTGTATCTTAATGAGGGCACTTTTCTAGCTTTGATCTGAGCACTACTAACTTCCCCATAGATCTTTAGTGTTGGGCCTCATGAGGCCCAGTGTAACTTCCTGAGCCTAACTTGAGTTTGGAGAGGAGTGACTCAGCACAGCCTGACCTAGGCCCACCTCTGCCCAGACACGGCTGATGTAGCAGGATATTATTAGCCCTTATTCCTCACTCCACCTCACCCCATCCCAAGACTCCCACCCACTACCTCAGCCCTATATAAGTTCCTGCCCTGATGCAATAAAGTGAGTTCCTGCTTTGACAGATTCCCCTGTGTGTTTCTCCTTGGTGGCCAGGAAGTCTGGACTGTCTGCACTCACCATCCCAGAGAGACCTGAGAGACCAGCCGAACAGGCCCTGCCTCAGCCCTATCTGCTAGAGGACCCAGCATGTTAGTATATGCTAAATAAAATAAAACTATATGGATAATTTGAACAGAAAATTAAAAATAGAATAAAATAAGGTGTGTTGTCCTGAAGCATGGCGAATAGAATTAAGCAGACTGGACAGTAGCATTCCACTACTCCAAATAATTTCACTAAGCAATCAACAAGCATAATCAAAGAAAGAGTATTATAATAGCGAAATCTAGAGAGATGACATGCTCCCATGCAGAAGAATCATCTGAGGGAGCGTACTTAGCAGCTTGATCCCCATACACAGAGATCCATCATTTTGTCCTTCATTTCAGCAAAACCTGGCAAAGCTTCATGGTCTGAGGTTAGCAGCCCACAGCATACCTGGAATCTGAATCCACTGGCTGGAAGAGGACCTCAAAGACAGAAGCCCCCTCTCTTTCATTTTATCTTGTGTGTATGTGTGTGTACTCGTTCATGCGTGTGCAGGCACATGGAAGCATGTGGAGATGGGGACAGCCCTCAGCTGTTAGTCCTTGGGCACCATCCACCTTGTCCTTGGTCTGGAGCCAGCCTGGTAGGTTAGGCTGGCTGATCAAAGAACTCCATGGATCCTTGATTCTCTGCCTCTCCAACACTGGGATTCTAAGTGCACCCCCATGCCTGGCTTTGTAAGATTCTGACCCTCGTGCTTACAGGGCAAATGCTCCACCATTGACCCATCACTTCATCCCCAAACTCTCTTTAAGGAAAAAGATATGTGTCAGCTCTGCACTGCTGTGGCAAAGTTCCCTAAATGGCTTAAATGGAGGAAAGAGATATTCCGATTCATGCTCTCAGCTGCTGCTGCCATGGTCAGCTGGCTCTTCTGTTACGGCCTTGAGTGAGCAGGGCATTATGGAATGAATTATGAGGGATGAAGCTCACCTTAAGGCAGCCAGGAAGCCACAGGTGTGAGGAGCTGATTCCAGCAATCTTTTCCAGGCACGCCCCCAGAGACCTACTTCCTTCTAGCTAGGCTGCAGGCCAGAAATTTCCATCACTTCCAGGGACCAAATTTTCAACAGATGCCAGCACTGCAAGGAGGTGCTCAGACAGCATCCTTTTGCCTCCTCGGTGGGTGCAGCTCTTTCTGAGCGGCAGTAACTGCTACTGCAGAGGCGAGGACATTGAACTCTTGATTTCCTAGGTGCCCTTGACCAGAAAGTAGAGTGGCTGCCTGGCACTTTTGATTCCTTTCCATTCCACAGCTTCCTATGATGCATTTCCTGCCAGAGCTCAATGAACCCTTGATTTCTTTTTCCAAAAAGGAACACTTAATGGTCTTAAATTATTCAGCTTGCCCAATTGCTATCGACTTCTAAGGTAATTCTCTTTCCGGATAATTTTTTCCCAACTATGCTTTTTCCAAAGCATAAAGATGTTACTGTGTGCTATCCCCCAGCACCGCCTTAGCTGGCTATTGCCTTTAAGATTAGTTTTTAGCAGATAAATAACAAATAACCCTGTGGGTTGCCATCATGTTACCCAGAGGAGGAAAGAGGCAAAACTATCTCCCCGGGAAATAATCTTTTCTTAATGGAGCGGCTGTAGTGTTCAGTCATGTTAAACTATTTGTTTCAGCCTAAGAAGGGGGCAGTTGGCATGAGGCTACACAAAGCACTTTCAGATCTGTGTCTCACATCCAGGATCTTTGCTAAGTCTTGACCGGATGAAATGCTTTTTAAACTGATGATCAGCTTCACTTGGGTAGATGATAATGCTGGCTGTCCATTCTTCTTCTAAGTGGTTTTAATAATTCTGCATTTATGACTTTTTGGCATCTAATTGTACAGCTCAGAACTTCAGGCAACAGCAGATATTGATAGTGGAGTCCTGGGGCCTGCTTTTTGATTTTCATAGAAATACTTTTGTTTGCTGGATGGTGGTGGTGCATGCCTTTAATCCCAGCACTTGGGAGGCAGAAACAGGCGGATCTCTATGAGTTCGAGGCTAGCCTGGCTTGCAGAGGGAGTTTCAGGACAGTCAGGACTGTTAAACAGAGAAACTCTGTCTGGAAAAGCCTATATATATTCTTTGTAGAAATGCCCCTTTCTATCCTTAGAGTTTTCAGAATTTTTCCAGTCCTGATGGAACAAGAACCCTAAATTTCATAAGTATCTCTCCAGAATCTAATAAAGTAAAATTTATCTTTTCAAAGTATCTCTCCAGAATCTAATAAAGTAAAATTTATCCTTTCAAAGTAATTGACTTGTGACTATATTTTCAAATAGCAATTCTTTTATCGCTGTAGTAGGTCCTACATGATCAAGTCAATTGTTTATTACTGTTAATATTTATCATTTGCACATTGTTTTGTCTCTATGTTTAGAGGTGGGGTGGTCTATCGTTCTGCCTTGGAGAACTTGTCTTCGGGGCTTAATTGTTCGATGCTGGCTGAGTTTGCTGACCCAGTGCTATGGGAAACTGGCAAAGGCCCATTCTGAGATTACTTGATGCTAGACATCAGCGACAGGTGAGTGTGGCTGCCCTCCCAGAGGCCATAGATAAGATCTCTGGCCGGGGAAGGAGCAAAGACTTAAGGGAAGCCCACTTGGCAAGGCTGGTGATGAGCATTCCTTCGCTAGGAAAACCCCTTAGTGCCATGGTTCCCAAACCAGAGCAAACATGGCAGGCTAAAGAACAAAATGAAGGGCAGGAATAAAGACAGGCGGTGACAAAGGAGGCCAAGAGGCACAGTGGAAACACAAAGGCCTCCAGGGTGTGGAGTCCAGGCTAGACATATCTAAGGCAACAGAAGGATTGCGTGCTGGAAGCACACTCTATGGTCAGCGGTAGTCACTTGGAGTTGTGGAGCAGAAACGTGTTGCTCACTCTTCTAGAGTAAATCCCATGTTCGGCCTCTGTTTCTTCTAGATGGCAGGTCCCTTCTGCCCACACACGGTGCAGGGGAAGGGGCCATGGCGTTCCCCTGAGCCACTTGTCAGAGCACTATCCAAGTCATAAGGGCAGGCCTACTTGGTTTAACGAGCTCCCAAAGGCCGTGCTCACCTCCTCACGCCTCCCACGAAAGCACATTGGTCCCGACATCTGAAGACTGGTCAGGAAACAGGAGAACCAGGAGAGCAGGTGTCTGTGGCAGTCCCTGTCTTGGGAAGTTATGGTGTTGTCCTCTTGTTGGCTCAGTTGTCATTTCCCCTTTGAACAGATGTTCTGAAAGCTTACCTGACTCGCGATTGTCTAAGAAACAGCTCTTGGAGCTATTGATTTGATTTATTTTTCAAAAATTCAGTGATGATGTTTTTAACCCTGAAGTTGTTCTCTCTCTCTCTCTTTTTTCTTTTGTTTTTTCTTTCTGCTTTTCTTTATTTCTGATCTTAGGTTTAGCTCACCTATTCATTGTGTTCCTTAAAACACAGATTTCCACGCATCCCATAAACCTGAAACGCAGTGAAGCCTTAATTTCAGCAGACATCAGCAGTATTCTGTGTCTTGGTCTCACACTGATGACTCACATTTTTTTCAGGTCAAGGTTCAACAGAAACAATTGCCATCTTTTTTTAACCTGCTTATGTTTGAAAAACTCCCCACAATAAAAACAGAACTCTACCTTAAATGAAAGTATCAAATATTTTGCTAGCTTCTGCTGTGCTAGGATAAAGGTCCAAATAGTCAGAGCCCAGGGGCAGCAATAACCACGGCCATGCCATGCGCTGTAGAGATGTGGTGCCTGGAAGCCAGAGGCCAAACGTGCTGTGAAACAGGGCCAACCAAACACACCAAGAGTTTCTGAATGGCTGTGGTGCTTTGAATGAGTAGCACTATTTGGAGGTGTCGCTTGTTGGAGGAAGTGTGTCACTGAGAATAGGCTTTGAGGTTTCAGATGCTCCAGGCAGGCCTAGTGTCTCACTGTCTCTTCCTGCTTCCTGCCAACTTGGATATAGAACTCTCAGCTACCTCTCCAGCACCATGTCTTCCTGCCATGACAATAGTGAACTAAACCTCTGACCATGTAAGCCAGCCCCAGTTAAACGTTTTGCTTATTAAGAGCTATCAGGGTCATAGTGTCTCTTCACGGCAATAAGACTGTGAGCCAGATACAAGGAGCAGTGGACCCCGGTCCTCAGAGTGGAGGCGAGGAGCAGAAGCTTAGGTGTTCCTTCCAGTGCCGTGTTTGCTCTCAATGAACAGGGAAGGAAGGCTGTCCCATTGCCAAGCAGGGAAACATCTTTTCACAAGCCTGCATTACGTGCTGAGTGTTAGTCGGCTCTTCGTTGCTGTGATGAAATACCCGAGACAGACATTTGCTGTAAATAGCAAATACAGGTCAAAAGCAATCTTACAAAATGAGCATCCATAAATGTTGAAAGCAGCATTCTGATATTGCTTAATAGTGCTCGTTTGTCATCTGTGTGAGTTGGGGTTGGTTAGGTTGAGTGACTTAATCTCTTATTTTAAAAATGTCTGTTAAAGATTGCTGTGAAGCCTTCCTCATCCTTTCCCCAACGTGATGCTTTCTGTGCTATTCAATAAAAGAGAAAGCAAAGCCTTTTGTGAGGGTCAGGGTCAGATTCACAAGACATCCTTCAGGCAGGCACAGATTTAGATACATACAACAGACAGACAAGGATAACGGGAGACACAGCGAGGCCCATTCTCAGTTAAATAAACCAAGAGAAAGTGCTTTGATTTCTTTATGTGATACTGCTGCATTGTTGGTGACCATGCATTCATTACTAGTAAATGCGAATGGACACAGGAAAGACGGGCATGACCATCTCATACCCCCTTCAAGGGAATGACCCACCTCTTAAATGCTTCCCCATTTTCTAACAGTGGCCAAGTGCTTAACATATGTGCCTTTGGGAACACTAAAACCACTGTATTACAGTGTAATAAAGCTCTAGATTTAGATGAACCCCATTGTCTTGAGAGAAAATAGAAAGGATACACAGGAATTAGTTAAAAAGAAGGTCAAGTGGGCACAGTAAGGATATGACTTACACGGCAAAGCCAATCCACTTCCCTACGTCCAGACAGACGTCTTTAACTCACACCCACGCTGCTGAACAGAGGTGCTCTTTGCTGGCTTCCTACCCAGGTGTTTGCCCCTCCTGCCTTTTTTCACAAAGGTGGGGACTACAAGCTTTATTTGAGCCCTTGTTTTTTGGAAGACAAAACTGAGCAGTACAGATTAGCTATACTATAGCAATACAGATTTTTTAAAAATGAGTTGGGGATGTGACTCAGCTAATAGCAAGTTTGCCTAGCATGCACAACGTCCTGGGTCTGATCCACATATAACCAGGCATAGAAATACATGCCTGTTTCCATGTGTAGTTCCAGCACTTGGAGGGTGGAGGCAGGAGGATCAGAAGTTCATAGTCAACTATGACTATACAATAAGATTGAAGCCAGCCTGGGCTAGAAAAGACACTATTTTTTTTTTAAAAAAGGTACTGTCTTAGAAATAAACAATAAATACATAAATAATTCAGTGATAAAGAAATGCGAATGAAATGTAGAAAAACAGGGAGTTTGGGGCACAGTCAACCACTGACAAATGTAGGAAGAACTGTAGCTGTGTAATGATTGTGAAGCCAGGCACCTTGTTCACGCGGGAATCATAAAACTGCCGGGCAAAACCCTCTCTTTTGAGCTCCACACCCTTGAGTACACACTCCTACAGCCAACACCGCTGATTTCCACACTTTGTCTGCACCTCCGTGAGAAGTGGAGCCCAGGGTCAGCCCCTGTGCACACTACGCTCTCACAGATTTACTCCTCATCTTGGGCAATTATGTGACCATCCCCGAGAGCTGTCTGTCTTCTTCCCTACCCTCATATCAACTTGGTCCCTAAGTCTTTTGTCTCTTTGGTCCCCACAACCACCTCAGTAACCCTCCTTTTTCCTTTCCCTACCAAACATCGGGTACACAGTGTTACTTTTGTGTTGTGTCCTCTCACTTCCCCTCTGACTCCTGCCATCCAATCAGAACCCCTTTCCTCCCTCCCCCAGAGCTGAGAATGAGCAAAACCTGGAAAACTGGAATTGCTTTGGCAACAGGAACAAGGGAGCCAGGAGGAAGAGGATGGAGTGGCATCAACAGAGTAGTGGGTTACTAAGACCACCTTTGAGGGCACCTGAGCCTTGATCCTGTTCCAGACCGGGAACAGCCCCTCAGGCCCATATGGTAAAAGTCTGGTGCCTGGGGGAGGTGCTATTTGGAAGCAGTGAGAGTTTTAAGAGTTGGGTCTTAATGAGAAGCATTTTAGGTGATGGAAGATGATCTTGAATCTCCCCCACCCCGTCTTTCTCCCTGTCTCTGTCTCTCTGTCTCTGTCTCTCTGTCTCTGTCTCTGTGTGTGTGTGTGTGTCTCTCTCTCTGTCTTTCTGTCTCTCTCTCTTCCTGGTCGTAACTCGATGTGCCACCTGTCCTTGCTGTAATGTGTACCCAACCTCACTACCACAGGTCTAAGAGCAGTGGGTGTTGGACTGATCCCTGTTTCTAAATTGTTTACATCCAGTTTATGCTGGAACAACAGAAAGTTGCCCACAGAGGCCTCTCTTCATTCCTTACGGAAGGTGAGCCAGGAAAACACTTACTCACTGCCCCATCATTCCTGAGGAGGTTAAATGTCCCAGAGTTCCGAGCTGGGTTAGGACTCTGAAGAACACTGTGGTGGTTTGAAAGAAAATGCCACTCAAAAGGAGCGGCTCTATTAGGAGGTGTGGCCTTGTTGGAATGGGTGTGGCCTTGTTGGAATAGGTGTGGTCTTGTTGGAGGAAGCATGTCATTGTGGAGGCAAGCTTTAAGGTCTCCTATACGCTCAAGCCATGCCCAATGAGACAGACCACTTCCTGTTGCCTGCAAGAACTCTCAGCTCCTTCTCCAGCACCATGTCAGCCTGCATACCACCATGTCCCGCCATGATAATGGACTAAACTTCTGAACTGTAAGCAATCCCAGTTAAATGCTTTCCTTTATAAGAGTTGCATGGTCATGGTGTCTCTTCACAGCAATAGAAACCCTAAGACAAACACCCAGGGTGGACAACACGAAGGTTGAGTCACACCTTTGAATGAAGCTTCGGTGTGGGTGTGCCCGAGCTGCAGAAGTGCCCGAGCTGCAAAAGTGCCCACTGCTGGAAAAGTGAGAGTGGTGTAGTGTAGGCAGAGTTTCCTGTGCCTGCAGCCATTCTTGAATAACTATTCAGAGTCTTAATATTATAAATGCTCAGCCCATAACTCAGGCTTCCTATTAGCTAACTCTTATACTTAATAACCCATATTTCTTATCTATACTCTGCCATATGGCTTGGTACCTTTTTTCACTGCTACATGCTCAGCTTGCTTCTCCCTGTGTCTGCTGGAGACTCCAGACTCCACCCCTCCTCTTCCCAGCATTCTCTCTGTATCAGGCTGTCTAGCTCAATCTCTTCCTGCCCAGCTATCGGCCAATCAGCTTTTTAACAATGAGAACAATACGTATTTACAGTGTGCAAAGACTGTTCCATAGCCATGTAAGGGGTACATACTGTCAATCCAATTCACAACTATTCAAAATGTCTTCCTAAGGTGAAAAGCTCTGTGTGTAACACGTGCACACATTTTTAAAATCCTCCATCTCAATGAGACTTACAACCTAGCACCGCACCCCACAGAGGAAAGACCACAGAATATGACCTTCCCCTTGAGCCTGATTTCATCACCACCTCCCTCCCTATCAACGTGATGGTCCCAGCTGTCCGAGCACCTGAAAGTGCACTGGACTGGCATGGTCTATCTCAGTCCTTCCTGTTTGCCCACCTCTCCCTCTTAAATGTTCTTTCTCTTCAATGAGTGGATTCCTACCTACCTAGTCCAACTGCAGCTGTACCCCTACAATCTCCCTGACTCCTATGACATGTCCTCCCCTGGCTCATAGGGAGTGCTCCCTCCTGTGTCTCTATGAAAGTCATCATGGGTAAATGTGACAGACAGATCCCATGTACGGCTTCATTGTATTATATACTAGCTCATGAGGCTGTAGGGCAGAGATCACAATGCTCTATCTATTTTTCTGTTTAGTCCTTACATAATATCTGACCCATAGGTCATTCACTAAATATGCTTTAAGAATGACACATGAGTTGGTCACTTGTTTAGGTGCTTTGTCGTGTGTTTAACGCACATGCCACTTTACAGTGTGGAGGACATGGAAGTGTGTTCAGATAACATGTACCATAAACCAGTGTACAGCAAAGGCATTAAATGCACCAAGAGGTGGCTTTAAATAGCCAGGGCTTTGGTTCCTCTCCATTTGCCCTGCTCTACCGATGGAAGCAGCTTTATCTTTCCCTCTTATATTTTACCCATTAAATTACAGTTCTGGAAGGGCAACTGCTATAAATTTTATTAGCTCAAATCAAAACCCCAGGAACTCAAAATGGAATGCTAAATGAGAGGCTTTGATGTAAGAGGTCCTGGGAAAGGGTAAGGGAGAAAATGGCAGAGCAAAAAAATTGGGTCAAAACAGTCAATGGGAAAAATTGAGAGGACAGCCAAACATAAGCTTTTCACAAAGAGGAAACCTCTTCTCTAGCAGCTGCATAGGGAGGAGGAACATGAAACATTTATTAACGCTGCACATTTTCAGAACCATTTGGCAAAGCACCACTTGGCCTGCCTCCTAGTGCTGAAGCCCTGCTGGCTGCTTCAGAGTGTACAGTCTTGCTAAGGGCCAGCTCCTATGTCAGACAGCACAGGGGCCTGTAGCAATGTTAAGACATCTCCATTATCCAATATTTCCTTGGTGTCGGCGGTCATTTTAAAGTTCCAATTCATTTCCAATTATATAAGGCACTAAGATACATGGATTAAATACTTGCCTGCAATTATGAGGGAAGGAAGAGAGTATTAAAAGAGCAATTTCACTGAGGTAAAAAATTTCAGGCTAGTTAAGAATCAAAAGAATAATGTTTGGTGTGCATCCATATTTTAACATGGTTCTCTTTAACTCCTTCTCCTTTGACTTCATTTTAAATTAGGAATAAATGACTCTGAGATGTCTGGAGTAATTTATATACATCCTCCCAGCCATTTGTCATCTCTCCAATCCCCTTACCTACCCACTTCATCCATCCATCCATCCATCCACCCACCCACTCACTTAGAAACCCATCCATTCATCTGCCACTTATTCTCCCCATCCATCCATTTACCCAGCAACTCATCCATTTATCCACGCACTCATCCTCCTATCCAACATCCATCTGTCCATCCATATCCCATCCATCTATCTATCCATATCCCAACCATCTATCCATCCATCCGTCTGTCCATCCATCATCCATCCATCCATCCATCCATCTACTCATCAGTCCATCCATCCATCCATCCATCCATCCACTCATCAGACCATCTGTCTGTCCGTCCATCCATCCATCCATCTACCCATCCATCCGTCCATCCTCTCACCCTGTCCATCCATCCATCCATCCATCTACTCATCAGTCCATTAGTCCATCTGTCTGTCCGTCTGTCCGTCCATCCATCCATCTACCCATCCATCCATCCATCCTCTCACCCTGTCCATCCATCCATCCTTGAGCTCCACTACGAGTATGGACTTATTGTTGAGTACTAGGTATTGTGTTTAACCCGTGAATAAAATAAAATTCTTCCCGACATAAAAAAGTTTATGTTATAACTCAGGACAAAACAAAATTCCCCCAAGAAGTATCTTTTCTTTTCCATATCCAGTCTCTAGGACATACTCAGTCAAGTTTTCTGTTTTGATGGTCTTTCATGTAATCATAGTAGAAAGGTTACACAGGTAAATTAAGGCATGTTTTTTTCTCATATTTATCCTATCTGCTCATCTCTATGGATTACAAAGCCATGAGAATTTTATTTCTGTCTCTACTACTTACGGCTGGAACTGATTTTACCAAACAGTGATGACAAGAACTCCTGCTTGTGATGCTTAATTCTGATTGTCAACTAGGAGCAAGTGATTGTCACTAAGGATACAAGTCTCTGGAAGTGACTGTGAGGGGTTATTCTTCCTCTTCTTCCTCCCCTCTCCCCCTCCTCCTCTTTTTCCTCTGTGTGTGCGTGGCGGGGGAGTGTAAATTAGGCCAATTGAAATGGGGTGATACACCCCAAATGCCCTGAATGTGACCAGCTACCTCATGTCACAATAACTTCTCTGCCACGATGGACTGTGTCCTCTGGAACTGTGATCCAAACAAACCTTCTCTTCTTACCCAAATTGTTTTTGTTAGGTATTTTGCCAAAGCAATGAGACAATTGACAGCTATCCTAGTCTTAAAATGAAATGACCACTAGGTGGCATTTGAGATTGTTAGTAACTTTCTGTCTAGTTGAATTTCTCTGGTTTTCCAGTGTTCTGCCTGCCCCAGTTCCCGGTCTGTGTGCCAGGGCTGCACACTCGGATACTCAGATCACCATCTTATTCTAAGATGTCCTGGGAAATTGTACACACTTCCTTAGATAAGTTCCCTGTTGTAAACTGGTGGGTTCCAGATCCCCTCTCTAATTGAGGTCTCTTCCCCTAACACCAGTTCCATATCCCAAGTTTTATAAAATAGCCCCTCTTCGGTGTCCCCTGGATGTCGCCAACACCACACATCTGAAAACAGAACTCCACAGCCTGTACTGATCTACTTTGGCAGCCCTGGCCCCATTACTGATTTTTCCTGTGCTCATGGCTTGTCCAAACATATAAGTTTGGTCACTGTCTCTCTCAGTGACAACCATCTCCAGCTGCCTAACTGAAACCAAGGACAAGTCCTGCTCCAGTAGCTTTAGTCCTCCATTTCAGCCCCATTTTTTAGAGGCCATATAGCTCAGTAGTGCTCCCCACTTTCTGTGCGGCAGAATGTACCCAAACATGTAGATCTCAACGGTATCTATCAGGTGCACTAAGGGCTACTTTTGTCTGCATCAAATCAACTGAAACCTCCCGCCTTTCACTTAGTTCTGTGCAAGAGTCGGATGAATGACCTTTGACCTCAGGGGCCGGAAACTTCACCCTTAGAGCACATTAACACAGCCATTTAAGAAACAAATAGACAAACAAGCCATGCTCCTCTGAAGAACCATCAACTTTGCACTTTGGCAGAACCCTGCACCCCTGACCTCTCTTATCCCTGTGCTTCAGACAGTTTGTCCTGCTGCTTCTTCCTGTAAACATCCCTGCTATGTCCTCAGGGTGGGAGCTGGGCCTCCACACTCCCACAGCTCTGTAATTGGCCACCCAGTGAGCAATTCTTCTGTGAAATGTGTAGCCTTGATGACTGGTCTACGGGGCAGCAGGCAGAATGGCTTTGTGTGAAAACATTTCCATCTTCTTCCACGTGACCCTATCAACCACCCCTATCTGGAGCCACGTTCTCATGGTGACCCCATTAAAGGCTACTCAGAATCAATTTCTCTTGTATTTCCTGTCTCTCTGCACATGGACAGGTGAAAGGGAAGCACTGG
>JAQHUG010000124.1:3258814-3294905 GCA_028555095.1 Dicrostonyx torquatus
TAGTAAAAACTACAGCCCTAGAGCCGGGTGGTGGCGGCGCATGCCTTTAATCCCAGCACTCAAGGGGCAGAGGCAGATGGATCTTTGTGAGTTCGAGGCTGGCCTGGTTGACAAGAGCTAGTTCCAGGACAGACTCCAAAGCTACAGAGAAACCCTGTCTCGAAAAACCAAAAAAAAAAAAAAAAACACCTACAGCCCTTGCACAGATGGGGACAGCACGGGGAGAGACAAGGCAACAACTAACTCATATCCAGGGCCAGTTAATCACCACGGGGCTCACAACAAAAGATGCCAAGTCACCTGTGGACCTCTCGAAGTACCTGTGACAACATTCAGACCAAGTGTATTGGGACTGGGCTCAAGATTCCACACTTTAACATCTAAGAGATGCTAACGCAGCTGATCGGGAACCATCTTCTGAAAGTCACTGCAATGACTGGCTCCCTTCCCAGCCGCCTGACACACGTAGTACTAGTAAGGTAGTTTTATGATTTTAAAATATCAAATACCAGCACCAAATATGGATTATGTGAATCAAATGTACCAGACAGCTGACTTCAACCCACTGAAGTTGCTATGGAGACCAATGGTGATGGAGGGTAGGTAACTCTATATTCCTGATGACTCCAGGATATCATACAGTGCATCATTTTCTGCTGTAAATGAGCAAGAGCCAAACTTTTCACTGGCATTCCCACCACAGTGAACTGACTCAAATTGTTGGCCCAGGTTGGAAGGCTCTCAGCATCTTTCCCCACCCTGTTTCATCCCTATGACAGCTTGTGTGAACACCTTCTGACTGGACCCTCTTATCATCATCATCTCTTATAATGCCTTCTCCTCTAACTGTTCCTGGTTCAGTGAGAGACCTGTCTCAAAAACCAATGTGGAGAAAACAACCAGAAAAAAACAGATATTGACCTCTGGCCCCTCCACGGGCACTTGTACATGCGTACACATACATGTGTGTGTGCACATACACATGCAAGTGTACACTCACACAAACACACTCACATATACATTCATATATGCTGAGGCACACACACACGCAGAGGCTGATTTCCTTCTTTCCATTATCAGAAAAAGGAAAGAACTGTTTGCTCCTGGGAAGAAGCTTTACAGAGGGAGGGGACAGAAATGTTTGGGCTGGATGGAAGTGATGACTGGGAAAGCAGCCAGCATTTGCGTATATTTGGACAAAATTTCCTTAAAGAGCAAAGTCTTAACTAATTCTTCAGAGAAAGCCTCTAGATCTACTCAAGGGCAATCTGGAATCAGTAGAAATGATGAGTAATCCCCAAAATGCAAGGATGTGAGAGACATGCGGCCAGGTATGATGCCACACTCCTGTCAGCTTGGCACGTGGGAGTGAGGCCAGCCTGGGCTTCAGAGAGGAACCTTGACCCAAGAACAAAACAAACCAAGCAATACCCCTTCTCCTCTCCTGTGAGCTCCACTGCCTTCAGCTGGTGTGGGAGAGATCTGAGCCCCTTGTCTTACAAAGTTGAGGTCACTGCTCCACACCAACTCCACATACATGGAAACAGGAAGTGAAAGGGGATGAAGTTTAGCATGGGTCAATCATATAATGAAGCTGTGTGCCCTCAGAGATGGAGGGCACCTATCTTAAAGGCACGAGTGCCCATCCATGTCATCAGGGCACACTAGTGATTGTGAACCAACGGGTTCCCCCTCAAGCCAAGGGTCCCATCTCTATTACCTGCTTTTCCCACTTCTGTGACAAATAACTGGCAAAAAGCAACTTAATGGAGAGTGTGTTTGGACTTACAGCCTGAGGAGACAGTTCACCAAGGTGGCAAGGTGTGGGGCAGTTGGATCTGAGACAGCAGGAGCTTGTGGTGGCTGCTTGCTGACATCTCAATAGAACGGAAAACAAAACGAAATGAAAAAAGCAGAAAACTAGCCAGCAGTTAGCTTTCTCCCTTTCCCTTCTCATTTAGGCTGACACTAATGGGATACAGCCACTTACATTCAAAGTGTGTGCTCTGCCTTCAGTTAATACAAAGAATGCCAACAGCCGCCCAAAGATGTGTCTCACCAAACACCCTAAATGTAGATGTTACTTAATCCAGTCAGGGTGACAATCATATTGTACTGCATTCTCCCTCCTCCTTGCTCCCCCTACAAAGAGAGTGTCCCAAGGACAAGAACTTTTCCTTCTTCCTCCTCTTTTGTACCCATCTCCTAGTAATACATGGTAGTCATGCAAATGTTTGTGAAATGCATTAATTTAAAACCACTCAGATCTCTGTGGCCCCAGTGGACGTGGCTTGCCTTGTTAGTCAGCATTGCTGCAGACCGGGTCCAAGCTGACAGTTCTCTCCTGCAGTGGACAGCACCTCCCGGCACTATGGGGAGGGGGGAAGAGGCTTTCATGCCCAGTTCCCAGTGTCAGCTTGATTTTCCTGTCTTGCAACCAAGGCATGTGGTACCTTCAGCAGTAGGTTTTGTTGCTGGTTCTGAGAGTCAATTGCCTGTATTGTTTTGGATGCTTCAGGGGCCACTCTGACCACCCAGGGCACCGGGGTTTTCATTGAATAGACTTGGACTTCTGGGAGCAGCTTTTTTGTTTGTTTTTCTTTGTTTGTTTGTTTTGGAGACAGGGTTTCTCTGTGTAACAGCCCAACTGACCTAGACCTAGCTCTTGTAGACCACAGCTGGCCTCAAACTCACAGAGATTCACCTGCCTCTGCCTTCTGAGCACTGGAATTAAAGACGTGTGCCACCACCACCCTGCTTCTGGGAGCAGCTTTATCCACTGACAAAGGTACAGTATCCATATTCAATTTTGTGTGTGTTTCCTCCTTTATGAATTGATTAACTTATCAAGAATCAGATTTGTGACTTTTTCATAACCATTAGTTTTGATTTTCCCTCATCTCCACGTTCCGCCCTAGCCTTTTCCCTTTCATCTCTCATTGTTCTACTACCCTCCCCACACTAAAGAATCTTTCCCCCTTCTCATGCGCCCCTTTCTTCTTTCCTGATCCAGACACACACTAACTCCTATAGAAATATGCACATATGTAATTGGAGGCTGTGCTTTGGCTTCCCAACCACCCAGACCCAAGTAATCACACAGAAACTATATTAGTTACAACACTGCTTGGCCAATGACTCAGGCATATTCCTGCTAGCTCTTACGTTTTAAACTAACCATTTCTATTAATCTCTATTAATTTCTATTAATCTCTGTATTGCCTACCGGTAAGGTTCTGGCATCTTTCTCCTTTGGCAGATATATGGTGTCTGATTTGGCTCAGCCTTCTTTCTCCTTGCATTGTTTGGTTTTCCCGCCCAGCTCGACTCTGCCCTGCCATAGGCCAAAGCAGCTTTTTATTAACCAATGGTAATAACACACATTCACGGCATACAGAGGGGAACCCCACATCACACACAGAAAAGAAGCTAGGGTCCAGAAAGGAGAGAGAACAAGTGCTGTTGTCTTACAGAGCCTAAGCTACTTTACTTACCGTAGTTTCCAGTTCCGTTCATTTTCATCCATTTTCATGCTGCCTCTGTCTTTTGCGCTGTGTAGAGCAGCAATACCAAGAAAATACCAAGTATCTCTGTAGTAGGACATATAAAAAGAAAAGCACTCTGCCAACTGAACCACATCCCCAGAAACTTGTTCTGATCATGGAAGCCAAATTCAACATGTTATTCTAGACTGGACCCTGCCTCCTTCTTTCCTGAGACATGGTCTTATGTAGCTCAGGTTGGCCTCAAATGCACTATGCTCTTCCGGCTTCCGTCTCCTGAGTGCACGGGATCAGTATCTTATTCTTGAAGGAGCTCAGGAAAAAAGCACTACCAAATGTCTTTGCACCTTTGCTCTAGGGTTGAGACTTCTTCAAAATGGGGTGGGGTGGAGGGATGGCAAAGAAAACCCTGAGACCCTGAGAGAAGAGGTAAAAATCAGACTACACAGCCTTGATTAAAAAAAAAAAAAAAAAAAAAACTGTGTCACCATATAGGGCATTTTGTTTTGTTTTGGTTGCTGAGTTTGTTTCATTTTTTTTGAAACAGGATTTCCTTATGTAGCCCAGGCTTGCCTTGAGTTCATCCACCTGTCTCTGTCTCAAGAGGGTTGTGACTGCAGGTTTCTACCATCATGCCTGGCTGTATAGGGCTCTGGCATATGGACAAAAACAAATGTTACAGAAGATTCCAGAATTACACAGAAGTGATGTATTGGGAACAAAAAGATAGTTAACTAAAAATCAGACATTTTGGAAAAAAGTTTAGATCCATTCTTGTTTGTATATAGAAACACAAATTCTATATAGATCAACCAAATACTTAAAAATATTAAACACGTGAAGCAATGACACTCCTTCAGCAAGGAGCATGCTAGAATGTAGTTCGGTTTCTAAATGTCATCCCCTGGTTAAAAGGGTTGAAGCCTCACTGGAGTCACAGTTGGTTACCCATTCACAATAGCCGGTCACTTCACTGGGTGTCACAAAACTGTCACAGCTAGAATGAGAACGGTCCCCAGCCCAGCCCAGCCCAGCCGATGGCACTGTTTTGGGAGGTTGTAGAATACTGAGTGCAGTTGGCAGACCTTGGACAGTAGGAGCAAGGCTAAAGGACTATAGTCAGCCCTGTTCCTGCCAGCTGGAGATGTCTCACTCGTGAATTAGCCACTTCACACTCCTGCCATAGCCACAAGGCGTGAATTCTGCCTTCCCCACCGGAACGCACTGCATTTTCTCAAACTATGAAACAAAATAAGTCCTTCCTCTCTCAAGTCGCTTCTTCAGATATTTTATCAGAGCGACAAGAAAACAACAATTTTTCAACTTTGTCCTTTCGTTTGAATGTGTGTGTCTATGTGTGCACGCCATGTGTTTGTGGGTATCTGGGGGAACTAGACGAGGGAGTCAGCACCTCTGGAGCTGTTGTGAGCCATCCAACATGGCTTGCTGGAAACTGAACACATCTCCAGTCCTAACACTGCTAAATTCTAACACACATTCCTATTCAATGCTTACTGCTCCCGAGTCCCAACATAAACCCATGATTGGGACCAGAAACCAAGATGGGGACTTGAGAGTCTACCTCCTGAACCCCACTGCTGCTGTACGCGGAAACATTTCACTTTCCTAGAAACACCAGGTTTCCCATTTTCAGATCTCAAGCACCTGACTGCACTAGACTGTAGGCTGTCTTTCTTCCAGACAGACTTACCAAAGTTTAAAAGTTGCATATATACCTGAGTTGTGCTAACACTCAGACTTGTACATGGAAAATAAAGACGATAATATTTGGCCAATAAAAATGGGAGGTGACGTCCTTAAAAGTCGTTAGGTGAGGGGGGGGGTCTAACCTTTTTTTGCAATATGACACTGTCACCTACATACGTGGTGGACTATGGTCATACCTACCCTGGAGATATGAGGCCCACAGGCAGCAGAACATACCTAAATGGTTACGTGGGTAACTCAGAAATGCTGACGTGCAGAAAATTTTCATAAGAAGAGAGGCTCCTCCCACATCCGTCTCATCGGATTAACAGTGACAGAGGAAAGAAGGGAGAGGGAGATCACGCCATCTCTTTTCTCATGGTTCCCTACATCGCTTCTCACCCAGAAAACTGGTCCCAAACGCTTGTAGCAAAGCTGTCCATTTCTTGGCCCATGACTTCCTCTTTACATTGGCCTGCAAGCCCATCCCTGGGACAGTTCACCTTGAATGGGTCTACTTGGTGGACCCCGCCTTCCACCTGCAAGCAGGCAGTGGCACAGAACATACCCCATACCCCACTGAGGAAGGGGCTTCCCACAACTGTCACCGCTCTCTATTGAACTTGTCCACCACTCACTTAGGTTAATTATTCAGGAAGCATTTTTGTATATGCAAGGGATTTATCAACCACCTTTGGAAAATGAAATGCTAAAAACTTCACTATTGTGGTAAGATAATGTATATGACCCTTTGTCCAAGTGAAGAAGAAAACATTACAACTTGATGTCCTATTTAGACTTGTTTAGCTTGCCTGGATGTACATGATTTCAGAGCTGACCATTTGCTGTTGGATAACCATTTCCTGGGCTGACCCCTGGGGCAGACTGACTCTCCCTCTCTCAGCAATCATTAGTTTCCTGGAGCTCTACGTCAATGCGACCCTGTGAGATGTTCCCCATCCACACTGCCAGGTCAGCTGTGCTGTCACGGTTCAGGTCTTGTTTAGGCAGCCATATCGTTATGGTACGATAGGTGTAGCTTGTGCCATATCTAAGTACCACACTCTCAGAGCCGACTTCCTGGTCCCCTGGCTCTTCCAACTATTACACTCTTTCTGTGCACCCCACTTCTGCTATGTTCCTTAGGCCTCACATCTGGGGCTGTGCTGCAGCTGTGTTGATGGGACTGGGCACCCCATGGTCAGTTGTTCATTGCGTTGTGGCCAGTTGGGGATTTCTGGTATGGTCTCCATCTGCTACACAGAGAAGATTCCTTCATGGGGGATGAGAGAAAAACTGATCTGTGGGCAAACGATAAGCGTTCAGCATGCAGCTAGGAATCGTGCTGGCTTAGTGAAGTGACAGTACTAGGCTCTCCTCGAAGACCCTCACTTGCTCTTTCCCAAAAGAAAAACATTCAAAGTAAAACATGAACATTTAATTGCCTTTAAATAATACATGAAATAATTTACATGCTATACATCCCAAAACACAATGAACATAAATTCAATTTTATAAGACATTCACACAGACTTTTACCAAAATATGCCCTGTACGTCACCCAGAATGTTATCTGTGTGTGAGCACGCAAACACATATGTGTATGTGAACCTGGAGATTAGCATAATGAACCAAAATGATGCCTATAGGAAGTCTGCCATAGAAGAGTCTAAAACCACAACCTGATGGACCAAGGCACAAAAGCTTCCTGTTGTGGCCACAGAGATTAAGTTTCCTTTCCCAATGTCTAAACACCGTTAATTACATGTTATATTTTTATAGCACATTTCTGTTACTTTTTAAAATGCAGTGTTTTTTATTACATAAGGTTTTATGGAAGTGAATGGTAAAAATAAACAGGACTAGATAAAAATCACACACAATAAAGCTTTCTTCTTTTTCAAAATAAGATCATATATTCAAAACTAATACAAGAACTATTACAGATACAGGTGTAATCAGGAGATATGTAAGATAACTGATGTAGATTTCTTAGTGCTCTTGAACTGTACCTCACGTCTTCCATGGTATTAGACTCTGTTTTAAAGCCAGCTGTTAATACTGTCAATTGGAGGTGATTTCTGGAAAAGATGTGTATGCCCTCGCGCACAGAATAAACGATGACTGTAACAAAGAAAACAAGCCCTTCCCAGAGCTAACGCTGCTCTAGTTGGTCATTAACTGGCTCCCCTCAGTGTTCCCTTTCTGTTCCTTCTATCTTTGAAAAGAAACATATTCTACATAAAAATGATTGCTTCAAAACTCACATAACCAGCAAAATCCCCCACTATCAGTCTGCCCCTTTTTCCTTCACCTGAAAGTTCGTAGGCAGGTACAGGACAGGGAAACGTTCTAGATCAGGCAGTTCAGAATGTAGTTAGTACTCAGAACACGTTAGAGCTCTGCCACTTTAAACGTACAGTTATCAAAGGATTAAAGCCAACCACGAAGCAAGAAGTACGAGAATGCAGTAATCCGAAAGTAAATGCCCAATGTGCTTATACTAGTCTAAGAATCAGTCCACTAAGCTGTAAATAATGAACTGTCGGCTGCAGCTGGAACAAATGACAATCAGAACAAAGCCCTCGGAGGCCTTGGCCAACTGCGAACTACCAGGGTCTAGGCGCTCTATGCAGGAGGCCGCCGCAGCGTGCGACCTTCAGGGAATGAGAGTGCAGTTCTTTTCATGAAGTAAGGCTGACTAAGGAGAAATCAGACATCTTGTCCATGGCTGTAACACCAAAAGAAAAAGCTGAGAATTTACTTTAAGGCTGTCTCAGAAGTACTTCTCATGGCACTTCGATGTTAAAATGTCACTATGTGGCAAAATACACAAACAGTCACACCTCTCCAGACCTGAAAGCACATGCCATGTCAGTCATTAAGGGGTCACATTGTCAGGTCTGTTTTCTCAGAGTTAAATCACACTTAAGGAAAGCATGGTTGTAATTAACATCTGAATCAACAGCCTGTCGCTCACTGGTGTACCGTGTAAACCATTTTCAGTAAGTGCACCCAATACCACCCACTTCCTACAGAAATGAATATCGCTCTTGCTACCAATGGCACTTCGCTGACTTATTCTTAAGAGCAGTCATGATCCTTTTCTCAACTATTCACCTGCTGTTAAGCCCCAAAGTCACTGAGAAATCCCCCGCCACGTGTCCAGAGCATCATCCTCCAGCTACACATTTCTGACACGACAGTCAGTCCGGGCGACACTGAAGGGGTCTAACAAGTCATTCTTGCCACACCGTACTCCAAGCTGACCACAGCAGGCTCCGACTTGGAGAACTCCTCGGGGTAGTCGCAGTACCGATTATCCGCTGGGCTGTGGCCCTCTATAGCTCGAAGCGTGTCGTTCCCCGGGAGCAGACTCTGCTCTTTCAGACGCAGGGAGGTTTTGAGGGCAGGCGATTCCGTGTGAACGCTGTGAACGCTGTGCGACAAGTCCTTCGTTAGGATGCCATTTCTGCACTGCGTAATTTTCTAAGACAGAACATTGAGAAAACATTAGTAGCTACAGATAACAGGTGATCCGTCTAGGGTAAATGAAGAAAATCTGCTCTTGCAAATGTTCCCCTTGTACATGAGACACAATTATAAACTCAGCAACTAAAAATCCTAATAGTTTTAAATGTATCAAAGAAAACTTCATTAAGTTTTTGCATTTGTCAATTGAGTCAAGCAGATCTGACTGGAAAGATAGCTAGGTTTTCACATGCCAGAAGCACAAATATACTTAGGTTCAACAATCAATCATTTCATAAGGCCTCGGATGTAGAGGGCATGCTCAACCTGAAGTCACTATAACACAACAGTGACCACACATTATTCAGCTAAGGGTTCTGCTGGTCATGATAAATTCTCATGTGGTGTCCCTCACTAAGGGCCTCCAAGTGACCTTTGGGAGGTCACACAATCTTTTTACATTTTTCCCCCCTTTTTTAAACATAAGATTTAAAGTGCCCTTTGGCAGGGCATCACACTCTCCAAATCAACTATTTCCAGACAATTGTCTCATGCTGTCTGTCTTGCCCTTCCTCGCCTTAACACTAACAAGTCCCTACAGCTGCCTCAGTGGCAGACAGGACAGTCCCCTAAACAGAGACAACTGTCGAGCATTTAAACATATATATATGTATATATACAGACAGGTATATTTGTTCATTTAGGTAATATATGATGGCAGAGAAATGATTATAGAAAATCTTATCATGGAGAGAGATTTAATACACACATGTAACCGAGCATAAAGATAACAATAGTAAGGTGGAAAAGAGAATAGGCCAGACAAAGCTATTTTCATTAAATTAAGCAGAGAATTAGTGCCTCGTATATAAGGAACTCTGACAAATCATAACAAAAAAAGGCAAATAGGCCAAGAGAAAGTGAGACAATTTGGAAGTTTATTCTCAACAGAAGGAAACAAAATGTCCAATCGACTTTCTTCCTCTTCAACTGAGGAAACCCAAAATGGAAGATACCTTCATGCAGTACATTAAACAATTGTTTTATTAGGCAACTCAAAATACTTACAGCTTCTAGGTCTTTAATGTCTTCCTCTAACTGCTTGTTTTGCTCATTCATATTCATAATTATATTCAATACAGACTGTCGAGGATGGAGCGTCCGGTCAAACTGGTGGTACATGTTTCTCCAAAACCTTTATGACAAAGAAGTTTTTACCAAACACCTTTCGATGGAATAGTGAGCTCTGAAGCCCTCAGCACAGCCAAGTGGGCACAGCTTACACAGCCTGTTCTGAGCTCTATAAACAACCGAAAGTAACTCACACACAGTAATGATGCTCCAGGTTTTAAATTAACACACTGTTCATAAACATACACTGCTTGTTCATTAAAATCAAGAGAACAATGTAAAAGCATGGGAATGCTAACTGTCTTCATTTGGTCATACAACAATCACACTGCACCCCATAAATATGTTTAATTAATGTAATAGTTTTAGGGGCTGGAGAGATGGCTCAGTGGTGAAAAGTACTGGCTGTTCTTCTAGAGGCCCTGGGTTCAGTTCCCGGCACCCACATAGAAGCTCACAACTGTCTGTAACTCCAATTATGGGGAATATGATGCCTTCTTCTGGCTTCCATAGGCAACATGCACACACACACACACACACACACACACACACACACACACACACACACAAACATACAGTGTACAGATATCCACACAGGCAAAATACACATTGCAAATAATAATAATAAAATAAATACTTTTTAAAGTTCCCAAAATTTGTTTTAGAAAATCACATATAAATTCTTCAAAGGTGCCAACTTACTTAAAATTGAAAGAAACTGTATTTGGCTCCAAGACTGTCAGTCTCTCAGATTTGGAACTGTAGAGAGGATTTAAGTACTTCTGTCTGTCATCCAAAAGAAAGGGCCACAGGGAGTAAGTCTTCTCCTTCAACCTTAGAGAACAAGGACAACACAGAAGTCTCACCCAGGTGCACAGCATGCCGCTAATTACAGATGAGGCCGTAGCTTCCAGTGACTTCCAGCTGTAGACTTATGGCTCCTGCCTGAGCTCTCCTTTCCCTGTGTTTTCGTTCTCATTTGTGACTACGTGTAATAGATGTGTCTTGAGCATAACACATGTCAAGCACTGTTTCTCACCCTTGTTCACTCGGGGATTCTTCTCATGCACCACGACTGCCCGGCCCCACCATGTCCACTCGGGGATTCTTCTCATGCACCAGGACTGCCCGGCCCCACCATGTCCACTCGGGGATTCTTCTCATGTACCAGGACTGCCCGGCCCCACAGCAGGGCACTGATGCAGCTGCTCCCCCTTGTTCTCACAACCCCATGCTGGGCCACGAGGGCTATTACACAGGACAGAAACACATTTCAGGGGAAAAATTTGAAATGCCAGTTACATGCTTGTCTAAAGCACACAGCTGGCTGCAGAGGAGGCATCTACACAGCAGGTCAGCCTTACACATGTTACAAGCATGTACCAGCGCCATGTGCCCTAAGATGTATGTTACAAGCATGTACCAGCGCCATGCGCCCTAAGATGTATGTTATAAGAACAACTACTAAGAAATATCCATTGTTATTTTTCCTCTTCTCATTATTTGAGGATGTTTGGTACCAGTTGAATAGAGTTTTGTACCCCAAGAAAAGTCAGTTGGCCAATTATAATAAGTCGCTGCGAGTACAGCATAAAGCTAATGACATCTTGTTCATTACTGCTCATCTCTGCACAATGCACTCATCTCTCACTCCCCGGACACCTTTAGAATTTCCCATGTCTCTTCGGCTCTGTTGTCAGCTCTCCTGGAAGTGTGGGCATGTGGCTGTCTTCCACCTACAACCAGGGCCAGCATTTCCCTATGTCACTCGGGAGTTCGAGATTTGCTGTTACCATAATAAATCTAAATTCCGAATCCAAACCCAAAACGCAGTCTCGTTAGGAAAGATCATGCATGTAGGCAGTGAGATTTACTGAGCTGGCTACATATCCTACATGCACTCTTCTGGATACTATTATACTTCAAAATATATTTTAAAATATATTTTCAATATTACTTGGGAAGGTATTAGTAGGGTACTTTAACTTTAAAACTACAGACAATAAACTCTGAAGTAAAACTCAGTCCTATCTGAAATTGTCAAGGCATTTCATTTTGCAGCCATGATTTAGGGTGGGCTGACTTGGGGAGTGCAAGAAGAAAAGGCCCATTTCATCACCCACTTACTTGAGTTCCTCTCTTTCCTTCTGACAGTTCCCAATGAAGTTCCCGAACTGGCATGAGTGAACATGCTCGTGGATCTGAAGGAGAAACGCTTCGTTGAACTCAAAGGCTTGTGGGAACTGCTCAGTCAGATGCCACACACACTCCAAGAACTGAGTAAACACCGGGGAGACTTCCTTCGGGTCACCGTCCAAATGGCCACACCTAGCCCCCGCAGAGAGCACATGCTTTTAAAAATGCCTCTGAAAGTTCACTACTTAGGCATTGCCAATGTAAACACACAAAACTGATACATACATTACATATAATACAGACATAAAGTTCACTTGTAACCATCATTTTAGTGCACATCTGTAACCACTGCAGGAGTACTAGAAGTACAAGGACAGCACTGCTACAAGACTGTCTGTCTCAGAAAAAACTCAATGGCCATGAGAACTAACAGAGATGCTACATCTGGCTTCATTCAATTCATAGCTACAGTTCTCACACCACAGAGACGCGAAAATTCCGAAGAAAAGGAACACAGTGGTACAATTTTGCAAAGGTAGAATTGCCACTCACCTCTCTGAAAATTTATGCCCAAATGATATCCAATCTTTTTCTATTAAAACCTAGTGAGAGAAAGCAAAAGCAACTATATAACTATTTTCAATGTTAAAAAAAAAATGTTGTGACAATCTAAGAACAGAAATAAAAAGATAAAAATACTACAGATAAAAACACGGCCAGACCCGAGACTGGAGTAAGGGCTACAGGAGAATGAAACTCCATACGAAGTGGGCTCAGGACAGACTATTTCTATTGTATTTAAGAGCACACCTGGTAGGGCAGAATTACATTTTTGTACCTATAAAAATGACACCAAAAAGACTAGGAAAAGCCAGGTGTGATCCAGCACTCAGAGGCTCAAGCGGGAGAACAGAGAATTCAGGAGCAGTCAGGGTTTTATAAGGAAACTCTGTCCTCAAACAGGGTTTGGGCTGGGAAAGGGCAACTAGAAAAATGTACACTAAAGCTCTACTCATGGCCAACTCTGAGTAGTACAGGGGAATGGGTGTTTTAAGCCATTTGGCTTATTTGTACATTGTTTACATAAAACATGTAAGAAAACGAAGAGCAAGACTCTGTCTCTTGGAAAACAAACCAAAGTCAATAAAAGAGAGAGCTTTTACTCAGATCCCAATGCTGACGTCCACACCACAGGCTGAACTACACACGAGTCTATGTCATGGATTCTCTGCTGAATAATCCCACCAAAATAAGAGTTCTTCCTTTTTTTTTTTTTTTTAAACCAGCTTCTCAATATGAAACCTAGGTTGGCCTGAAAGTTCCATCGTCCTGTCTGAGCTTACCAAGTGTAGGAACAAAGACAAATACCACCACAGCCAGTGAGGGAACACATCTCTAGTGTTTCCAGTCAGATCTGAAGCAACTTCTTAGTGCTTGACACACCTCAGACTCTCATCACACAGCCACCAAGCACGCTCTTCTCAAGATGGTCATCTGTTTTTGGCATCGCCAATGTTGTCTTAAATCTATTTTGTAATGATTTCTGTCCCTTTAAGAGAAAAGCCACACCCACTCCCTCCCCCATCCGCTGAGGCAGGCTGATCTTCAGCTTCCAGCCTGAGAGCTCTCTCTTTTCCATCTTCCTCTCGGAGAGGCAGCTTCTGCCTCTCTCCCCACTTCTCCCCTTCCCCCACTTCGGTCTCTCTCTTCTCTATCTCCTCTCTTTCTCTCTTTCTCTCTCTTTCTCTGTCTCTCCTCTTCTTCTCCCCTTCCCCCTCCATAACCCTAATAAATGTTCAACTTTACTCTACATGGCGTGCCTATCCATATCTCTGGCTCCTGCCAGCCCACCATGTGTCTCCCTGCCTGGGACCAGCTGCCGCTGGGGGACTGGCAGCCATCTCTGCCTGGGACTAGCTGCTCTCAGGGCCTGCTGCCTGCCGCCACATGGCCTGCTATCACTGCTTGGGGACCTACAGCGTTTCTGCTGCCTACTGCTGCCGGGGATCCTGCAGCATTTTTAATTTTTCCACAACATATTTAACATAGCAAACTGGTCACAGATGAAGCTTCTCAAGCACATTTACAGCTCTAAGAGGGATGGCTTTGTCACATCTACCCTGTGACCGCGGGTGGCGATAAGTCTGTCACCCTGGGCCTCCATCATTCTATGCATCCTAACTTAGTATCCTCTCGAGCCTGCTGTTCTCCTTAGTTCAGGGAAGAGCAGGAGCCAGCAGATGCTGACTCAGTGGCCTGGAAACCTAGGCGAGGACTCCGATCCTCTATTCTCATTCAATCCATGGCTAGCTTGCACTGGTCCTCCTTTGCCATCGTCCCCTGAGCCCATCACCTCCGTCTACTTGTGTGTGCTCTGCTGCCTTACTTTCAATTCTCCCTCTTCAGCTGGCCTAATAGCTGTTATCCTGGACCACCAGCCTGTCCCACTCCTGTCTTCACTTCAAGATGCCAAGGTAACTTTTTACAGAGCATCTATCTCTCATCAAGCAACTGTAGCTTTTTTTGTATTACTTAATAGCTCTCACTGCCCAGAGGGGAAAGTACACATCCCAGCATCCTCTTCCTCAGACTCTCACCCTACAATTCCTGAGTACCAGGCTTACTCTCACACTCCCTCACACATACTTATATCTACTTAAAGGGCTCTGCTGTGCTCGTAGTGATTTCTTACACAGCTTCATCTAAATGTCTGGCAATGAGATAAGAATAACTTGTCACTTATATTCACAAAGTAAGCTTAACTGTATTTTTATTAGTACCATTTCCATGTGGTTTCCCATTTCCAGTTAGCATGTTGTTATTTCCATTTGATTCAGTATGATATTTGAGCCAAATAACAGTGCTGAGCCTTGTCACAGGACACTATTTAATAATTATAAGCTTAAAAACCTCTCTAATGTCTCGTCACATACTCACCGTGCATTTCTATGTAAATTTCTGTTTTGGTTTTAGACAAGGTTTCAGGTATCTCAGGCTGGTCTCAAACTGATAACATAGTAAAGGATGACCACGAACTGCTGACACTCCTGTCTTTACTACCCAAATGCCATGCTTGCAGGCCCAGCTTAATACAGCTGGCTTAACATGTAAAATTTGAAAGTTAATCTAATCAAATACAAAACAGAAGATAAAATCCTGACTAGAAGAAACCTGTTCAACTAGAAATTTGGTTTCACAGACAGAAATGACACCGTGGTGTTTCCGTTACCACGGTGCTGTAAATGAGCATTCCCTCAGCAGGACAAAGTTCAGTACCCTATTGTTGGATAAATATGTGGGAGAAAAGATTAACAGTTTTGCTGGTAATAATTTAGAACAGTGGCAGTGGGGGGAGTGCATGCCAACCGTAGATCTGAAGTATTTTACCAAAAAATGTGGCACAAATGGAGATCAGTCTAAGTGCAGGTCCTCTGCCATAAACTGCTGACACCAAGGGCCCCATGATCTTTAACCAGAGCTGTCCTATGCAGGATCAACTGCCCAGCAGAATCTCCCAGCTGTATGACCTTAGTAGAAAACTGTCTTTGAATATTGCCAAGCATTCCCTGGGCAGATGAATCACTGGGTCGGATGGATAAGTTCTTACCATGAATCCTTCCATCGTCCTGTAGTAAGGCTCTAACAAAAGCGAACCCAGGGAACAAACTTGGGAAGTCCGATCCCAGCCATCCGAACAGTGCACCAGCACGCTCGCATTTTCAACCACTATTGCCTGGGGGGAAACGACACGTTCAGAGTCCTGTAAAACACCCTTCACACAAATCAGCAAGGCCTGGACTGAAACCACACCAGAGGGTATACATTATAAAGAAGAGCTGGCCCTGTGATGATGACACTGTTGCCACAGCAATTAAAACAACAGAAAAGCAAACAAACAAAATGTTGTTTCTAAGTACTTGGGGATTGTAAACCTCTGTATTAGGTACCACTTCTGAAGCGAACTCCATTAGAGAGGTGAAGAAGAGCGAGCAAAGGCTGCTTAAGCAGAACAAACCTCTGTACCTGGGCTAAGTCCACTCCTTCCCAAACATGGCAAACCCCAAACAATGCGAGACAGTTACCTTGGCTAAGAAGATTGCAGCATCCAAAACAGCCTTGATATGGCGAAGCCACCCTGAGCTCTCCAAACCAGAGTAGAAATCGTTGACAGACAGCCCCTTGTTGCCATTCACTATGAAATAAGGAGAAGGTTTTCAATTAGAAAGGGGCTAGAGCTCCCATTCATCCTTTTGGGATATCTCAAGGGGAGTTAAGTGGAGAAAATGCAAATTAATGAAAAGTGCTTTAGAGGCTGAATAACACTTTGGGGGACATTTTTCAGTCCTTAGGTGGAAAAGAAATGTTCAATCACCTTAAAAGAAGGTAGTGCAAATGTTTAAATTTTTTAAAAATTACATCATAACTAGGATGTGCTGAATATTCAATGATCTCTAACAACAGCAATTTGTAAAATCCTTAGAACCGTGCAGATAGAGAAGCTACCACCCAAAATGGGGCCACCGAGCACCTGAAATGTGGCTAGGCCAAAGTGAGCTGGAAGTATAAAAACATTACTGCTTTCTAGGACTCGATGACAAGGAAAGATGGCGCTGGCTGTGGCTGTGCAAACCTGGAATCCCAACACCCGAGACGCTGAAGTAAGAGAACCAGGACTTGAAGGCAAGCCTTGGCTACAGAGTGAGTTCAAGGAAACTGTGAATCGAATAAAACCCTTCTCAAAAAGATACGAGTAAGCAACTGAGTGAGAAAGAAAGAGGGGGCAGGGAGAAAGAGAAGGGGAGGAAAGAAGGAAGAGGGAGGGGAAGGGAGAGAGACTAGTCTACCAGTTTTTATACTGACTACATACTAAAATAATACTTTTATTATCTTAAGTATATTATCAACATCAATTCCATGTTCTCTTTACTTTATGAGTGTGACTGACAGAAAATTCAAAGCCCTATGTGACCATCACTGTATTTTTATCTCACGAAGTTTTCTAAAAGGTGTATAACAATCATACCTTCTAGTAATTTCTGAAGACTGGATCTCATGACATGAATATTTTCTATTCCAACAAACTGAAATCTAATATTAGAATAGTTGTCTTCATTTTCATAACCTTTTCCGGCTGCTCTGTTAGCCATTGCATTCAGCTAAAATTCAAAATTTTAGAAGTTTACAATCAAATTATTTTTATCTTTAGTTTACCAAAAACACTAAATCACACATTTTAGGCAGGAGAGCATTTAAAGAAACTCACCAAAATTGAATTAACTACTATTTTTTAACAAACAAAACTGCCACATCCCCAGCAGTGACAAAGGGCAGTGTGTGGGGAAATGTGGCTGCCACACAGAAAAGTCTAGTCCAGGAGACTCGCCAATCCAGGAAGACAATTCATCTACATTCTCATCAGCTTTCCATGTTTCCGTAACAACTCAAAATTGGAACGAAAGGAATGGTTCCTGGAGAGCTCGGTTTGCAGAATCATACTGCGAGCTCAAATCACAGGTGCCCTGAGAGCCAGCTGTGGACTATGGCTCCATGCCATGGAGCCTGAACACGGAGACTCGTTGCTGTGCTACAGCTGTGTTGTATGCAGCATCATCCACCAGTCTGGCAGAGCTCAGAGAATCATGCCTATCATAAACTGCTCTCTAGAGGAAAATCAGACTGTTGACTCATCAGAGACCCTTAGGATTCGGCTTGCTGGCTTCTGTCGTACAATATGTTACTATAATTAGCATTCTTTTCATAGGAATATGAATAAGTAAAATGATCTAAACTGACTGAAACTAACTTTTCATTAAGTGAATGGGTCTTGGGTTGGTAATAAGTACAGGTGAAATGGACCCACTGACTCATGAGCTACCAGCATCTATAGTTGAAGTAAAATTTAAAATCACTACTTAATTTTAATGTAGAAAAGCAAGTGAAAAAAAATCAGTATTTTCTGTAACTATTAGGTTTTAAGCTGCAAATCACAGTCAGACTTCATCTTCAAAATGTACATATTGGGCTAGAGAGATGGTTCAGTGGTTAAGAGCACTGAACTGTCTGAAGATCCAGTTGCAGGGGATCTGACACCTTCACACCAATGCACATAAAATAAAGCTAAATAAACCATAAAAATATTTTTTAAAAAATGTACATATTATAGTCATCTTTTACATCTAACATTGCCTAAATTTTGGTTCATTAGATTATAAGCCTCCAGTAACAAGGGAACACAGTTTTTCTTATGAGACATTGAGGACAGCTCTTGAGTCCTCAGAAAGTCTTTTATATTTAACAAAAGATTATCAACACCAACTTCTAATTGTTAACACTTTCTAATTAACTCGAGCTATCCTCATCTTCCCTAGTCCCACGGTCTTCGGTGAGGCTGCACAGCGTGAGCATCACTGGGAAACACCGTGTTCCTTCCACAGTCTGCCTAAAATCGCTCGTGGTCTACAGTGCTCACTCGCTTTCTCTCATCGCTTTCTCTTATTTTCTCATCACTCCAGATCTTTGAAGAGATCCTCACTATAATTCTGCCAATGTCCTTTTGTGCATCCCACCAGCTCTGCATGCGATGCTATAACAGAAATCAGAATACAGTTAGCTGAGGACTGGAATCACTCCAATTTACGGTCCTATGAGAATCAGCTCTCTACTGTGCACAGAAGCACAGATTCAGATTCGGTCTCAATAATAAGAACTTAGCCTCGTACCACAGATGCCAGAAAGCAGCAATTTCCTGTTCATTACAGTTCTCTACTTCAGTGTTTCCTACATTAAATAATTGTTGCCTCGAGTTTTTAATCTTTCAAATTATGGCCAAATTATTTTACTACTAAGTGTTTTGTCAATCGGCAGTTTTAGTAACAAAGAGAGTAATCAGCTGGGGTTGGTGGCACATGCCTACAGGCCTATAATTCCGGCATTTGGAAGTAGAGGAAGAATGACCAGAATCCTTAGCTACACAATACAAATGAACATGAGCCCTTGTCTCAAAAAAAAAAAAAAAAAATCAAAACACTAAAACAACAACCAAAAAAAAAAGAAAGAAGAAAACTAGGGGGAGAGTAATATGTAGTATTAAGATAAGACTTAATACATCTTCAAGAGTTCCATATGTGGCAGGGTGTGGTATTACACATCATTCACACATCTTTAATCCCAGAACTTGGGAGACAGAGACAAGAAGATCTCTGTGAGTTTGAGGTCAGCCTGGTCTATATAATGAGTTATAGGACAGTCAGAGCTACATAGTGATAGCCTGTCATGAAAAAACAAAAACAAAACAGAGTTCCATATAGGTATGTAAAGATGTGTGTGTGTGTGTGTGTGTGTGTGTGTGTGTATTTCAGGAGACAGAAGAAATCATGACTTAGGGCACTAAGAACTGAGAACTGGTCTCCTAATTAGTATCCTTTAGAAGATTGATTTTCTTCATCACATTAGCCTCTGTTAACTTAAAACTACAATTCAAGTACATCTGGGCACATATATTTATTCCCATCAATTAAAGACATAATCAGTAAAGATAACAGACTGCCCTTGGATACATACCTTGGGCCTGGTATCCACAACATACATGTAATGGTTTCCTGAGTTGGCTGCACTAATGGCTTTAAGCAACTTCTCATCCTCCACGCACCTGGCACTGAAGCCCGACAATGGCTGGCTACATCGACAAATGGCAGCCTAATTTTAAAAAGACAAACCAGATTATACAAAGACTCTTAAAAGTTTTAAAAAAGACCTAAAGTGTTAAAAACAAACACACTATATATTTTAAAGTCAGCAAGAAAATACAAAGGTATTAACTTTTAAATACTATTGATTTAAATACCTGTCAGAATCTAGGTGTTCTCTACATTTCCTTTGGTGGTTTGAATGACAATGGCTCCCACAGACTCACAGGGAGTGGCACTATTAGAGGTGTGGCCTTGGAGAAAGTGTGTCACTGGGCTAGATACTAGATACTCAAGCCAGGCTCAGTGTCATACTCTCTTCCCATTGCCTGCTGATCATGTCTTCCTGCATGCATGCCACCATGTTTCCCACCAGGACGATAATGGACGAAACCTCTGTCCTTTGTAAGAGTTGCAGTGGTTATGCTGTCTCTTCACAGCAATAGAACCCGAGGACACTTTCCAATATTCTCTTCTCCTAAGAAAACTAAACATTTCCATACCTAGTTTGTTCACACGTACAAACACACACACAACACACACACACACCAAATGAAAAACACTGTGGCCCCAAGGAGCAGAACTTGGTCAACTGCTTATCAAGGGGGACACACCTGTATTCCAGGGGTTCTATGAGCTACAAATAACTTTCAGCTCAAGTTCTTGTAAAGAAGATGGGCTAGCAATACATATGGAACAGAAAATTCTAAGATACTGCTGGGAATTCTAAGGGTGCTGGGAACTGAACTCGAGTCCTCTGAATGAGCAGGAAGCATTCTTAATCACGAGCCATCTATTCTGCCCTTAAAGGAATTTCTAAATTAACAACATCTTGGGCTGGAGAGATGACTCAGCAGCACCTACTGTCCTTCCAGAGGACCAGGTTTCGGTTCCCAGCACCTGCATGGAGACTCACAACCTTTTGAAACTCCAGTTCCAGGGGATCCAATAGGCACCAGGCACGCACCTGGTGCACAGACATACATTCAAGAAAAACACCTATACACGTAAATAAGAATTAAAATATAAATTAACAACATCTGAATTTTTATTTCCCTACTAAAAATCAGAAAGCTTTTTATAAAGTGAGGCATAAAGATGAGAAAAGATAATCTAAGAGGAGACAAATCTATAAAAAAAAAAGTGATTTCTCTTTTACTATATTTTAATTCCTTAAATAAACTAAAAGATTTAGAAGTATATATCTTTCTTCGCTCTTCTCCATATCCTCTCCAGCTTAACTCTACAGAAACACTCCAATAGAGTAGCACTGGGGGAAAGTGTTACAAGTATATGTCTGTATATTTTTCTTGCACACACAAAATACTATCATAAAAATTACAATGGCAGAAGAAAATGAGGACTGTTATGTTGTTTTTAATGTTTTTCCCTATCTTCAGAAAATAAACAACTTTTAGTCAGTTTTGTGTTGTTTAATGTGGTGTCCTCGTTCTCTGAGCATAAACAGGTTTCTTGTTGTTGTTTTAAAAGAACACTCTACATGCCTTTTACAACTATCTTCTGATTACTAAGTCAACCACTGAGTATTCTTAGCCTATCTGTCCAATAAACAACGTGTGTTAACAGGGTGTGCCCAAGAAACTCCCTATGGCTTAAGGTACTAGAAGTTAGAAACTTGTTTAAAAATTTACCTGAACAAAGTTCTAAGAAATACAAGGCATATGAAGCCACCAGGACAATCAAGAACAAAGAAATTCCAACAGAGGTGTGGTGGCATTTGGGGCAACAGCAGACTGACAACAGGCAACTGATTTGGCAGAGGAAGTGCCTACTACAGGAAGGAGCACAGGGAATCGAGCAGCAAGGCAAGGTCATAGCTGGCACCTGCTGGAGCAGGGTGGAGCTCAAAAGACAAGCAGCTCTACGAGAGCTACTTCCAGGACAGCTACAAAGCTACAGAGAAACCCTGTCTCGAAAAACCAAAACAAACAAACAAACAAACAAAAAAACCAAGCAGCTAAACACACATAAAGATGAGCTGTGACCTCCAGATCTTCCCCCGCTGAACACAAAGTTTAGTCTACAAAGAGGATTGATTAACTTCACAATTGGACCCAGCAATGGATGGGAACAAAGCCTTGAACTTCTCTAACAAGAAGATAAAATATAGTCTACCCGGAAGAATGTGGGCTCGTACCACCCCTGCAACTGTGACATCACACGAAGGCCTTTTGCTGATCCACCAGCAAAAGCACACTGTGAAGAAGCCAAATGCACAGAAGAAAAATAAAAAGTGCAAAGGCATACAACTTCAGGCATGCAAACTCCTAACAGCTAGAACACAAGGAGAGGGTGAGGCACACGAAATTCTGTAAACACACACACGCACACAAAGCCTGTCTGCTTGAGAGTTGTTGACACCAAATCAGACAACAGGAAATAGACTAAAGAAATTCAGAAAAAGGGAAGAACCCTGAATGTCACAAACACAAGAAATAAAAAACTGAGAGTTGGATGAGACTACAGTTAAGGAACTCTTCCAGAAAACAGAAAGATATGGAAAGCAGGAGGAAACCTGTAGAAATGGAGGCTTACATTGGAAGCCTGTCAACTGTAAAAAGAAAAAATACAAAGAAAATGAACAGAGAAAAGAAAATGCTGGAGAGACAGAAGCGTCTTCTCCAAGCTGAGATCAGAGTTTCTGCATAAATGACACGCACATGCTCCTCTGTTGTAATTCATTTCCCGTCAGGAAGAGAAGTAACATGCAGCCAGGCTCTCTCCCACACAGGTCTATTGAAAGAGGAGAGAGACGGGGGCAGAGAAGTGGGGGTAGAGGAGGTACCAGTTCCTGGAGACAAGAGTGGTGGAAGACAGAGAGAGGGAGAAGGGAAACAGAGAAAGAGGGGAAAGCAGCAAACATGCATAGGGGTGCTCTTAGTGGCTGCAGCTGAAGACAACCTGTCAGGACCCCAAGGGCAGGCCCGTACAGATGCCTGAGTACTAACAACATCACGATGAAATTCCTGATCCCAGGAAAAAAAACAGAAATGGCAAGGTACTCAACCCACCCGTGTAGAAGCTACCTCTGGCCAGGCAGTGGTGGTGCACACCTTTAATCCCAGCACTTCGGAGGCAGAAGCAGGCAGATCTCCATGAGTTCGAGGCCAGCCTGGTCTACAAGAGCTAGTTCTAGGACAGGCTCCAAAGCCACAAAGAAACCCTGTCTCAAAAAAAACCAAAAAAAAAAAAAGCTACCTCTGAACCTCAGTCATCAGCAAAGCCTGCTTTATGAGCTTGCAAAGATGCACACAAGACACATTTACCACAGCAGATAAGCTACCCCTACCTACCGTTAGGAAGCTGGGAAAGTAAGTTCCCAAGGGGTGAGGATGAAGCTCTGGGTCCCAGTATCAGCATCAGGTGTGTGCAGACACACAAGAAGGGCAGACCTGCCACCACAGCAGTGTGGACATGCCTCCTCTACCTGCTCCTTACCATGTTCTTCCCATGGGAAGGGCTCACACTGTTCAGACACAGTCCAGAGGCCCTGGGTTCCCTTCCTGCTTTCAGTGCCTGCCTTGGCACAAGCAAGCGATCCAGTTTCTCTAAGAACACACAGGACTAAAGGAAAACTACAGACACACAGACCTCTCTAGTCACTGGTCCCATTATTAAAGAATTTCTAAAAGAGCAAGGTAGGAAAGGAGAATTTCAGGGGAGTTTTCTTGTAAAACTTCAAAAATAGTGAAAAGTCAGCATGTTTCTATAACCAACATTTTAATGGCAAACTTGTGAAGTAAAAGCTAGCATTCACTGCCTGGTGTGGTAGCATACGCCTTTAATTCCAGCACTCAGGAGGCAAAGGCAGGCAGATCTTCTGAGTTCAAGGCCTGCTTAGTCTACACAGTGAGTTCTAGAACAGCTAGAGCTACATAGTGAAACTCTTTTTTTTTTTTTTTTTTTTGGTTTTCTGAGCCAGGATTTCTCTGTAGCTTTGGAGCCTGTCCTGGAACTAGCTCTTGTAGACCAGGCTGGTCTCAAACTCACAGAAATCCACCTGCCTCTGCCTCCCGAGTGCTGGGATTAAAGGCATGCGCCACCACCGCCCGGCTCTTAGTGAAACTCTTAAACAAACAAACAAACAAACAAAAAAGTTAATGTTCTTCTGGATGCTTAGAGCATTATCTGAGTTCACTGCACTTATAAAGTGAGAGAAGTCTCTTACCTCGGTGCCCTGCCGGCAGTAGGACAGGACCGGAAGTCTGCCCTTGCTCCGGAAGTTGGAACTGCCCATGATCATTGGCGGGGTGGCTGTCTTTGGAACATACAGCTCTCTTGGGTAAGTCTCACAGACCTGGAAATATCAAATGAGAATACTTAACTACAACCGGAAACCGTGAGATGGTGGAAGCAGGTGGGCTTAGTGCAGATCTTCAGCTGTCCTCCATCCATCCATGTGCAATCCCCAGGGCTCATGCCCAGCTCTACAGCAGACGTTCTGCTGTGGCCTCCCTCACTCTGTGCCCACATTCTCAGGAACCTTAGCAGACCCTGGTGGAACACCCTGCTTTCCTCCCTCCTATGAACCCACCCATGCCTCCTCCCCACTCCAAAGTGTCAGCTCCCAAAACTAGAAACACATTTTACCTGCACCCCCAGTGACCACACCTATCAGGACCCCATATAGATGTCCTACCAGGCAGCACAAAGTGATCACATTCTCCTAAGAACCAGAGAGGAAACAACAACCAAGGAACAAAACACCCACTCAACAAAGGCAAAACCAGACATCAGCACCTAGAATTACAATCACCCCCAAATCAAATTGCTAGATGTCAGAGTGAAAGCAACTCTACCAGCAGGCTGTGAGTATTCCAACACCGACGAAGCACAAGAGAAAGACCTTAAAACAGTCTCTATGAATACAGTAGAGGTATTGTAAGAAGAAATGAGTAAATCCCTTAAAATCTATGAACATACACACACACACACAAAAAAAAAATCACTAGAAAGAGATAAATAAGACTGATCAAGACCTGAAGATGGAAATAGAATTAATAAGGAAAACCCAAATGAGAAGTCTGGAAATGACAAATTCAGAAATTCAAAAAGGAACATCAGAGGCCAGCTTCAGCACCAGAATACAAGAGATGAAAGAGAGAATCTCAGACATTGAAAACATGGTGGAAGAAATGGATACATTGGTCAAAGAATAAGTTAGCTAAAAAAACTCCTGTATAAAGTATCTAGGAAACCTTGGACACTATGAAAAGACCAAATTTAGGAACAGAAGAAGAAACACAGATAAAGGGCACAGAAAATACTTTAAACAACATCCTGGAAGAAAATTTCCTTACCTAAAGGAATGCCTATCAAAGCACAAGAAGCCTACAGAAGAGCAAACGGACTAGACTAGAACAGAAGGCCCGCTCAGCATACAATAATCAAAACACTAAACATACAAAACAAAGAAAGAATATTAAAAACTGCAAGGGAAAAGAGCAAGTAACACATAAAGGCAGATCTATTAGAATTACATCTGACTTCTCAATGAAGATTCTAAAAGCTACTAGAACCTGGACAGATGTTCTACAGACTCTAAGAGACCACAGATGCAAGCCTAGACTACTATACCCAGCAAAGCTTTAAGTCACCATAGATGGAGAAAATAAGACATTTTATGATAAAACCAAATATAAGCAATATTTATCTATAAATCCCTCATACTAAAGGTGCTAGAAGGAAAACTCCAACCTAAAGAGGGTAACCACACCCAAGAAAACACAGGAATAAATAATCCCAGACTAGCAAAATCAAGAGGGGAAGTGCGCACATGCACATAATCACAGATGCATGCCGAAGCATGCATGCATGTGTGTGCGCACGTGCGTGCACACACACACACACACACACACACACAAAGCACCGTCACAACCACCACCACTAAAATGGCAGGAAACAAAAATCACTGGTCACTGATATCTCTCAATATCAAAGGTCTCACTTCCCCAATAAAAATACACAGACTAACAGAATGGATGGGAAAACAGGATCCATTCTTCTGCTGCATCCAAGAAACATACCTCAACATCAAGGATCTATCACCTCAGTCAGGGAAAAAAAAATAGAAAAAGATATTCCAAGCAAATAAACCTAAGAAGTAAGCAATGTAGCCATCTTATTATCTGGCAAAATAGACTTCAAACCAAAACTAATCAGAAGAGATAGGGAAGGACACTACATACTCATCAAAGGAAAATCACACCAAGAGAACATTGCAATTAACATCTACGCACCAAACACAAGGCACAAACGTCCATAAAAGAAAGACGACTATATCTTAAATCACATATTGACCCCCACACACTGAGAGTGGGAAACTTCAATATCCTACCCTTACAAGTAGACAGGTCATCCAGACAAAAACTGAACAGAGAAATGCCGGAGCTGATGGACACTGTAAACCAAATGAACCTCACGGATATTTACAGAACATTTCATCTTCACACAAACAAACATGTCTTTTTCTTTGCATCTCAAATTTCTCTAAACTTGACCACATACTCCGACACAAAGCCAAGTCTCAACAATACAGGAAAATTGAAATAATACCTTGCAACCTATCTAACCACCATGAATTAAAGCTGGATATCAATAACAGAAATAACAGAAAGCTTACAAACTCATGAAAACTGAATAACTCATGACCTAATATAAAATGAGTCAAGAAAGAAATTAGAGACCTTCTAGAAGTGAATGGAAATAATATACAATACACCCAAACTTAGGGGTGTTATACAATATTTGACCACACTATGAACCCCAAGATTATGTTATTTACTGGAAAAACCTGCCTCTAGCTGTGGTATGGCCCAGCTCTACTACACACCCTTAATCCAAGAGCTTTCTGCTTATGGTAAACAAAATTAAATAAAATCAATCATAGGTCAAGAGGCAAAGCAAACAACCAGTTGACAGGAAGTAATCATAGAGAGTCAGAGGGAGTCAGGAAGACTGAGAGATGCACAGGAAGTAGTAGGGAGGGACTTTAAGTTTGGCAGTTCTTTTTGGTTTGGGGCAATAGAGGAGGAAGATCAGATGGCTGCTTCCTCTGCCTTTCTGAGCTAGCAGGTTTTCATCGCAGCATTTGGCTCTTCAGTTTTTATTGGTAAAATAAAAGGAAAGAGACATAGTTAAAACAACATTAGTCTCTCTACGTGGAGGCGGCCAGGCAGTGGCTGCAGTGGCTCAGTCAGCAGCTGAGGCAGCGGTAAGATCGGGCGAAGCAGCCTCAGACATAAAACAACGTATGGGACCTAATGAAGGAAGTTCTAAGAGGCAAGTTCATAGCACTGAGTGTCTAAATAAAATTAGATTAAAAAATTAGACAAAAACCGTGATGCTAAGTTTTAAAAAAATCCAAAAAACTTCAAGACATTTAAAGAAGTGACAGCAGCACACTGTTCTTCAGATGGCTGGAACCCTGCCACATGCTGCCCTCTGAAATTGACCTGCTCCAGAGGTTGGCTTACCTTGTACTCTCGGTTGGCATCAGACAGTTTCCAGTTATCATTGGGCACGCCCATCCTCTCATATTCCTTAGCAAGGTCAATGACCTGCCAACCCTTCAGTCGTTCAGAATCATTTTGTTTGGGATTATACGAGAATGCATAGAGATCTTCATATTTTGCTGTAAAACAATAAAAATCAATACAATGTAATTTATAAGGCAGTAGACTACAAACAAAATTAACTTTCAGGATTTTTTTCCCTCCTATTTTTTCTTTAGAATTTTCAACAAAGAGGTGGCTAAGACATGTAATATTTTCTGAGTTCCACAAAACCAGTGACCATAGCTAAAGGCATATGTATAGACCCAAGATTTATGTCATAGCAAAAGGTATCATCAAAGTTAAATCTTCTATTGCATGCTTTTCTTTTTTCTTGAGTATTAAATTTTTAAAACAAAAATAGACACTTATTACTCATCTTTTTCCCCAAATGCAATGCAAACAAAATACCATAACAAAAACCAGAAATGGCCAGGTGTAATACCTGCCTGAAGCTCCAGCATTCACAAGACCCAGGCAGGACTCAAGTTTGAGACCAGCCTAGACAACACAGTGAGAGCACATCTAAGAAAGAAACAGGTAAGGACCAAACAATAACTCACAGAATGGAGATGGCAGAGAATATGAAACTGCAGTACACATTGTTTTCCATTACTTTAATGTGTATGGCTGTTCTGTTTGCACTTATGTACGTGCAACACTTGTTCCTGACACCTGTTCAGGCCAGAAGAGGGCATTGGATCCTCTGGAACTGCAATTATTGATGGTTGTGAACCATCATGTGGGTGCTGGGAATCAAACTCAGGACTTCTAGAAGAGCAGACAGTGCTCTTAACCACTGGATCATCTCCTCCAGCCCCAGAATCACCCATTCTTATAGTCAGTATAGACCCAAACTAGCAAGGCCATCAGCACATAACTATCTCTGCTATATACCTTCATTCAATAGGACAATGGAATGTATCAGGCTCTGTGTGCTCAGAGAGAACATGGACCTGCTCCTAGGTCACTCATGAGGGCTTCCATCGAAACCAAAATCTAGGCTAACAAGTAATCCAAGCCAGGCTGGGGGCAGAAGTGTGGGGGCCCACAGAAGCGGTCCGCTCCACCTTGACTGAAGGTCAGAAAGCTTAAGCCTATTCTTGTTCTTTCGAAGTCATTGAGAAGAAGTTTGATGTAAGGAGTGGCTGCAAACAAGGTATTCTGACCTAGGGTGTGGTTACTTGGTGTTTTGGATATTAAAATGGTCCACAGAGGTGGATCTGCTCCACCTTCACCAAAGGTCAGAGAATTCAAGTCTATTCCTTCAAGGATATAACAGAGGTTTGAGTCAGAATACTTGATCTAACTGGTTATTACATATCCTGCCTAACAGAATACTTAAACTAAAGGATATAGTTACTTGATACTTCAAGTATTGAAGCAAGAAATTGTTTCGTTTGTCCTTTGTGTCATGTTAAAGCAGTCTTTTTTTTTTTTTTTTTTGCTTTTCGAGACAGTGTTTCTCTGTGGCTTTGGAGCCTGCGCTGGAACTAGCTCTTGTAGACCAGGCTGGTCTCGAACTCACAAAGATCTGCCTGCCTCTGCCTCCCGAGTGCTGGGATTAAAGGCGTGTGCCACCACCACCCGGCTTAGAGCAGTCTTTTGCCTTCTTCCCTGCCCCCTTTTTGGACTGGACTGTATAAGCATACAGAGAATGAAAGCAGGCGTATTCAGTATTCACTCGATAGCTCTCCTGGTACTATCCTATGCCTCTGCATTCCTTTTGTATCTCTGTTCCTCCTCCCTAATTTTTCTAGTCCAGTCACCCCTACCCTGGAATGTGCAAGCCCCATCAAGAGTGGACCCCAACATAGAAGCCTTCAGAGCCCTAGGCCTGGATAACTGTAAGATTCATTTTTAGGGCTTCTATCCCTCCCAGCCCTCCATCTACTAAGACGGGATTCACCCTTGTCTCTGATACATCTACCACCCTCGCCACTGCTGCTAGAGGACCAAGACCTTCTGGGACTTTCCATTTAGTAATACCGCTTTCATTAATAGAGAACACCCACATTTAAAACACACGAGAGCAGCTAGGGAGGTAGGCTGGTTAGTAAAGTGCTTTCTATGAAAACAAGAAGACCTGAGTGTAATCCCCAGCACCCAGGTGAAAGGCCAGGTGCGGTAGCACATGGCTGGAACCCCAGTGCTGAAAAGGTGGAGCTTGCAGCAGCCAGCTTCACCTGAAATGGCAAGTCCCAGGTCCCAAATGACTGTCTCAAACAACAAAGTGGATGGCTCCTAAGTAAAGGCACTGGACCCTGGCCTCCATACATACAAGCACACATGTGCCGGCACATCTGCACACACATAAATACATACACAATGTGTTACCTGCCTATCAAGAACATTTTAAAGTGCTAATACAATCTAAGGTAACATCAGGCTGTACTATATAAAAGTCTTACCAACATTATTCCTTCATTGGACACCATTCTTATAGTTCAAAGCAATTGTTTCTGTTATTTCTAAACCACTGTGGGGTATTTCTAGACCACTGAGGGAGTTGACAGTACATACAACCTAACCATAATGTAACAATAAAATAATAGTACCTTAAAATACACTGGAAAACCCCTCTCGGCACATACCTTGTTTTGATAGTTGCAGCAGAGAGTTATAGATATCATGGCAATCTCTTTCCCTGGGAACGATGAAATGCACAATCCTGAAGTTCTTGCACTGAATCACGAGTGGGCATCCAGAAGTGGTGAGAGCAAGTTTCTCCACAGAGGCAATATGGTGGTGTAGTATCTACGGCACAAACAAACAGCCGCGTCACCAACACGCAAAAAGCACTGACATGTGCTCTTCTCCCGAGTGCATACATGTGAAAGCTCCAGTGACACCTTGAATGTTATATGCTACCATACTTAACACATTTCAGTGACTTGATGCCTGAGCCAAGACTATGTTGTCATTTTTGCTAGTTTTTTTTTTTTTTCCCCATGTCAGTATACGCTGGCTGAATGAGGGGCTGGGGCACAGTTCAGCAGCAGAATGCCTATCTAGCATGCACAAGGTCCTGGTTTCCAGCCCAAGCACCTCAAAAATTTTAATTAATTAATGCTTACCATGTGTATGAATAAAAAGTCTCACCATAGACTGACTTGACAGCATGTTGAAAACGTAAGATCATCTCCACTGCTACTGACACTGTTCGCTACTAAGAAATTTTACTCTTTCTCAATAGCATTCCTAGCCACTTAAAATATTTAAAAAAAAATTTCTGGAGAAGAGGTTTTAGGTTGCTGAACAATAAAAACTCAGTCACAGAAGAGCTCCAGCAGTTCTAAATGCACATTAAAATGAAGCAAAGGCTGCAGCAACTCCACCCTGCTGAGTAGGTTTTGTTTGTATCTTCTCGTCTTCAGTCGAAAGGTGAGGGACTACCTGTGTGCTACGTAAGTATGATTATATTATGCTAAGATTATCAATTATATTGTATTAACTGTACACATTAAACCTAAGGCTGACATGCAAGAATAAGCACATATAAGTAATCAAGGAAAGCTTGAAAGAGCCTTAATGAGATAACGTGTCCTTGAAAACTGCACGAATGGCTCACACACAGGGAGAGCTCACTCAGGAACTAGCTCCACTAACATTTGCACAAAGTTGCTCATAACCATCTGACAGTGCCGTCTCCACAGGGAATTAGGGACAAGAACCTATAAGATATATGATGTAGGGAAAATATTGTATCATTATTAGGATCCTAGCTAAGACTTCAGATCATTTCAGGAGAGCGACAAAGGGGCCTGACGTCATACGAGTGTAAAAGAAAGCCTATCTGTACAGACAGAAAGAGGGCCCAGTTTCAGAAAGGCTGCTGCTTCTAGGACCACAGTGCTCCTGCTACACAGACCCCAGGAGAGACCAATGGGCTACACTGCTAAGATGGCAGGAGGGACAGAGGAGAGGAGAGCATCTTCGCTGTCCCTCAATCTGCAAGCCCCTCATCTTACTCACTGCACTCACACGTCAAGGAGAAAACAAGAACTGTACCGCAGGCGTGTGTGGTCCCCTGGGAGGTAGACACATCTCATCTTGGTTCTGCGCTCAGAAAAGGCTAAGAACAGCTAGGATTTACTGAGCTGCTACTCTAACAGATGCTTTGCCTGTTTTCTCTCATGTAGCGTTCACAAAGGTGATCCACGATGAGTGATGGATACTATGCCCTTTACAGAGACGTGTCAAGCAGAAACACTCCGTCTGCCATTCCTTTTTTTTTTTTTGCAATAATTCATCTTCACCAAGATATCAAAAATGTCAGGACAGGCAATGGTGGTGCACGCCTTTAATCCCAGCACTCAGGAGGCAGAGACAGGCAGATCTCTGTGAGTTTCAGGCCACCGAGCAATTTCCAGGACAGGCTCCAAAGCTACACAGAAAAACCCTGTCTCAAAAAAACCAAAAGGAAAAAAAAAGTCAGAAGCCTGCATATATATAATATATATATATATTAGTCATATAACTATTTTGCAATGTTTAGTTACTGTATTTAATTACTATACTTAAATATTTACTACTGTAAACATTATTCTGTAATATTTAGTCACTTCCTCCTCCTGAGGCTGACCACCAATGTCCAGCTATCAAAGAATTGAAATCCAGCAATCAAAATCCCCTTTTGATCCTAAAAAATAAATCTCCTAGTTGTAATTTGGCATTAAAATGCTATAGAATATGCTATACAATCCATACGATTGCTAATGTGCACAAACATTACCTAGACTTCTAAAAACACTAAAGGAAGGAAGAGGCTTTTTTTAAAGTTTCTACAGATGTTTAAAAAGTCTAGTATTCTACATAAGTCCATATTACAAATGATATAAACGAGCCATAGAAGGGAGACAGAAGTCACTTGAGAAGAAAAAATTTGATTGATGTGTGAGTGGTAGCACAGGCCTGTAATCCCAGCTCTCCAGAAGATGACAGATTGCAAATTCAAGGACGGCCTGGGCTATTTAGCAAGACCCTGTCCAAAACAAAACTAACAAAAAAAATTGGTTAAGATAAATGACCAGTGATTAAACAACCGTTAAACTGTTGTTACTGCAACAGTAGACAGTCCTGCTAAGGTCCACCTTACCCAGGTTTCTTTTTGCTGAGTGTCAATAAATAACAGATGTGTGGCTGTAAGATACAGGGTTCCCGTCAGTGACTTGTTGTTGGTACTAAACCGGTCAAGTAACTTCACTTGTTCAACCTAAGAAAGAAAAAGATGTTATTTTTCATTTCAAACATAATTGTTTTTATTTCTGTTGCTGATCAAAAGCAACATAGGGGAGGAATAGGTTTATTTGGCTTATAATTCTAGGTCAAAGTCCACCACTGAGGGAAGTAAGGGCAGAAACCTGAAGCAGAAGCCATGGAGAAACGCTGCTTGCTGGCTTGCTCGCCTGCTCCCAGGCTGACTTAGCTGGCTTGCTTAAACAGCCCAAAGAATGGTGCTGCCCACAGTGTGCTGGGCCCTTCTACATCAATTAACAATCAAGACTCACAGACCCATCTCATCTAGGCAATTCCTCCATTGAGGCTACTCCTCTAGGATGACCCTACACTGTGTAAAGTGGATAATTAGGCTCACCAGGACAGTAGCTGAAGGGCTCTAGTAGGCCTGAACACAGCAAACAGGGCTCTGGCAGACCTTGCCCTTCCCCATTTCCTCTGTCTTGCTAAACTATTAGATTACATTCCTAAAGCTAGCCACCAAGGTCCATTCCCTTATTTGGCTACTTCCTTCTCCTGAGGCTGACCACCAAGGTCCAGCAATCAAAGTATTGAAATCCAGCAATCAAAAGCCCCCTTTGACTACCCTAATTAACATATCCAATTAAAATTAACTAACTCATTCAAATACAGGGTTTCCCTGTTTAACTTTATAAACTGCCATTTACCTACGTCTGTCTCTTCTCTATCCAGAGGCAGACCTTTGTCCCTCTGGGACAAATATCCCTGCCTTCTTCCCCTTGCTCCCTCGTCCTCTATCTCCTGTCTTTGTCTCTTATTCCCTGCCCTCTGACTCTCTGAAGCAAATAAATCTCCTTTGTGCCGAGAACTTGGTCTTGGGGTGCCTTGTCTCAACTTTGAGGTCCTTTCAGCAATATAAATGAAATTTTTCTAAGCCCAGGAACAGCATGCATCATTATTTTTTTTTCTCCTCTTTGTCCCCAAACACAAGAAGTTAGTTGTTTAATATTTAAGGTAAAATTTCATCTGTCTCTTGGAAGAACACAAAAAAAGTCACAAGCAACACAAGATATTATTTAGATGTCAATGTGAACCAGGGAAGATTTTAAGAAACACCAACACTAATATACAAGGAATATGCAGTGTGTGAGCAAAGTATTTTTCACATTTAAAAGCCCATTTTACTGTATGTGTTGCCAAAGGAAGTACCTAGTATCTGTTGTGCAGCAGTTTTCTCCAAGATTGAAACATTCCCATTCTCCTTAATCAGGAAGGTAAACAACTCAAAAAGAGCTTCAGGAAGTCCTTGAAACTGACCAGATTCACTAAGCCCCTCCCTTCCAGAATAAGCAATAAAGTTGCTCCGAGTCACTCTTCAGACAAGTCAAGCTGCAAAGCAGACTCTGTGCCCAGATCCTCTGCCTGAAAGAAGTAGAGACTAGAAACCAGCTGAGTTGCCTCAAAAAGGTTTAGATCAACCAAACCACTTAGAAGGAACACTCTCAGACAGGCAGTGGTGGCACACCCCTTTAATCCCAGCACTGAGAAGCAGAGACAGGCAGATCTCTATGAGCTCAAGGCCAGCCTGGTCTACAGAGCAAGTTCCAGGACAGGCAAAGCTACGCAGAGAAACCCTGTCTAAAAACAAAAAACGGGCACTCTCCAACCTGTTGAGCTGCCTGCAGGTTGTGCAGTGTGTACAACTTTTATGTAGTATGACCAGTGTTGGGGTGGGCTTTTAGTGTGGGAGGTCCTTCTGTATATGTGTTACTTTTATTGGTTAATGAATAAGAAATCTGCCTTGGCCTGTGATAGGGTAGAATAGAGCTAGGAGGGGCAAACTAAACTGAATGCTAGGAGAAAGAAGGCAGAGTCAAGGAGATACCATGTAGCCACTGCTGGGAACAGACATGCTGGAACCTTGCCAGTAAGCCACAGCCAGGTGGCAATACACAAATGAATAGAAATGGGTAAAATTAAGATGTAAGAGTTAGCCAATAAGAAGCTACAGCGAATGAGCCAAGCAGTGATTTAATTAATACAGCTTCTATGTGGTTATTTTGGGGCTGAGCAGCCGGGAACAAACAAGCGGCCTCCTACAACAGGTTTGGTAATGCAGCTGTCTTGGAGCCATGTATGATGCTGTAAGTAATCCTTCACTTACATTCCTGTAAGTAACTACAATAAAACTCATGGTTCACCAGGTTGGACTTCGGTGGTATCCTGTACTTTGGTCTGTTATGGGCTCCCTATCTGAGCTGAGTAGAGATGTATGTAGTGTTTCCCCAGGAATTTTTGTCACACGACACTATCCAATCATATAAAGTTCTAGAAGTATACAACTGGGAAAAGTAAACCAAGAAACCACTGTTTGCAAGCTCCAGCTTATGCTCTGTATTCTCCCTGCTGCACAGACATGGCTGCTGTGCAGCCAGCTCTGGCTCTTGTCCTCCTACAAGGCTCTCTTCCACTCAGCCCAGTGACAAGCCCTATCCTAGACTTACTGATGCCCTACCACCAAAAGTAACTCTTACTTAGAAAGTTAATTTGTTACTTATGTCACCTTGTCTCTTTGCTGAGTTCCCTGACACAAACTGTCCTAAATGGCATTGGCCTCCTATTGTGTCCAGGATGCTGAGATCCACAACATGTTATACATAAGTATTACAGCATTCATGTCTATTAATAGTGGTGTACACACACACACACACACACACACACACACACACACCTACTACAGGAGTGCAAAGGGGACTGGGACTAGTCAGGAGACTATAGCTTTAAAATTTAATGTCATCCACTTTATAGGAAAAGTACATAAAATAAGTACTACCAACAAAGTTTTTAATGTACAGCTCTATCACAGGAGGTTGTGGACAGTCCTTTACATTGTGTATATCTTCAGACCAGAGAGCTCACCATTATGTCATTAATTCTATACTTCCCTGACATGTTTACTTTTCTCCTACTAGCTCAAGAACAATACACTCCCATTATGAAGTGATTAATCAATAGCCACCACTCAGGAGGCTGATCATCTCACCCTTCTTCACTCTCTATAATTTACTTCCATGGAGAATGCGCACTTATAATACCACTGTTCAAATAAGTCAAAACTTCAATGTAATTAAAAATATTTAATACAAGACTTTATTTGTGTGGTTAAGACAAAAACTTATTGTGGATACTTCCCACTGGAAACTGAGAGATACAGTCTAACATGCAACTCAGGTCCGACAGTGGATCTGCCATATAACAAGTGATCATTTCACACAGACTGTCAAGAACACAGGAAAGCCAGGTGTGGTGGTGCCCTGGAGTGGCTAAAGAAGGAGAATCAGGGGTTTAAGACCAGTGCATGGGGAGGGGGGGTGGCAAGAAAGTTTTGTGCTTCATGAAGATTTCTCCTAAAGGTCAACATTTCTTTAATTGTCTAGGCCATTTCTTTCTCAAGTAAAATTATGTGTACTGATATTTTATTTGTATTTTAATAAATAAAGCTTGTCTGGAGTTCAAAGGGTAAAATAGCTGCACTGATCAGTCTCACAGACCAGGCAGTGGTGACACATCCCTTTAATCCCAGTAGCCACGAGTTTGCCAAAGAAACCAGGCAGTAGTGGTGCACACCTTTAATCTCAGCACTAGAGAAGAATATAAGATGGGAGGAGACAGCTCTCAGGCTCAG
>JAQHUG010000124.1:3295695-3339536 GCA_028555095.1 Dicrostonyx torquatus
AGATGAAGATTACACCTACTATTCACTATTACTTTTGCCAGCAGGCTTTCTCCTTTTTGGAGGGTACGGGAATAGTTTTGCTACACAGCCAAGGTTACATTGGACCTTTCCATCTTCTTGGTGCAGACTCCTGAGACCTGGGATTGAGGCATTACAGGCACGCCTTGCCTTAAGCAGCTAAGGGTCCATTCCCTATGTGAATCTTATCCATTACCATTATATTACAGTATATTATCACTATATCATTAGCAAATCAATCTATTGGCTAATGATTCCCCAAACTCTGACTGAACTCCCCGAGTTCTTACTGTTTGCTATACACGTAAAAATATTTCCTCGCCGGGTAGTGGTGGCACACACCTTTAATCCCAGCACATAGGAGGCAGACACAGGCAGATCTCTGTGAGTTCGAGGCCAGCCTGGTCTACAGAGTAAGTCCCAACACGGGTCCATAGCTACAGAGAAACCCTGTCTCAAAAAAAAAAAAAAAGGAATATTTATTTCCTGACATAGTAGTATGATAAATTCTTGCCATCCATTATTTTCATTTTCACAAGCCCAGTGGGGATTTACTGCCCACACACAACTAGCAGCGGCTAGTGCTAAGCAGAACAGCTGTTCCACCCTTGTGTGGGTTCACTCCTGAACTACAACACTTGGCCTGGCATTATGTTGTCTGCACTTGAACATCTTAGGAGTTACGAATCACTGATTCCCCTCCCTCCCCTCACAAACACAACCCTAATTCTGCATTTCACATGTGACTTATGTGTTATGCCATCCACATCAAGTTGCCAGCACAGTTTCGAGGCTTATTATTTTTTTTTAACTCCTTTTAATCTGACTGTCTTTACTCTGTCTCTTTAAAGACTTACTCTTTATCTTCCATTCTTTTTGAGGCCTTCAATTCACCCTCCTGCCTCCTCTTTATCACTTTCCTGCTGGCCAGTCTTCTGGAGGGCATCCCTCAGAGAGTCTCTAGTTCCTGATCTCAGCTGTGCCTCCCGCTGTGGCGCCTGCACCACCCAGAACCACTATCAGGCAACAGTCTGGGGATGAAAACACACCTAGACACATACCCATCCCATCTTCACCCACCCTCACCATTCCCGAGGGCGATCTCTGAGCGGATCGCGCTGGGAGCCTCCACTTGTAATGCAACACCTGCTCTATGCACTACATGCTATGGTATGGTTTGTGAACCGGGCAAGGGGCTGGAGACTGAAACACAGACAGAGACATGGGTCACTCTTGAAACAAGAATGCCAAGAATGCCCCCTTGCATCAAGAACACCAAGAATGCCAACTTTATTGTGTTCCAGGGCAGCTTATATAGGCTCTCCTTGACTAATGGCCATGTCCTAACTCTCAGCTACAAGCCCACCAGAAACCACTCCCCTGCCTCATGCTCAGAGCAGCTGCAAACACAGGAAAAACAAGCTGTGTACAGGAAATTCAGGGTCTGGGGGTGCACAGCCCCCAACACCCATGGTATACCAGTGAACCCTTGCTGAAATCATTCAAGGGATTTAAAAATAGGATTCTTTGTCTCATTATTCTGTTATTTCCCCATGCTGTCTTTACCTTCTACAGTGGCTGAGCAGTACTCATTCAGCAATCCATGCATGAGCCATGAATTGAAAATAAGTAGAAAAAACTACTAGAAAACAGTTATCGTCGACCTTGCTCTACCATCTGTCTGTCCATCCATCCACCCATTTACTTTGGTAATACAATTCTTACGGGCAATTTCAGATCTCTGTCCCCAGTTCATTACCCAATCAGGGAAACCCTCCCCAATCCTTGGCATAATCTAGAATTTTCTGCAAGATTTTCTCAGAGTACTATAAAGAACTATAGGATTCTTATGGGTCTACAAGAAGGTGGAAAATTTGAGTTGAAAATGCTCTAATAACCTATGTGCCTATTCCCTTCCCCACCCTGTGTTACACTCAAAAGTTTATATTTAAATTTAGTTTGCTCTGTTCAAGATTCAAGGTCCAGCTATTCATTGGAATAACCTCCAAAACTGCAAAAGTGCCGGTCCCCAGTCTCACCTCAATTCAACATGGAGGAAAGGAAACCAAGGCAATATTTAAGAAGTTCTGCTCATCTTTTTAAAAACTTTCCTTCTACTTCTTAGATTTCCCAGTATGAATTCTCCTCCTGCTCCTCTCAGCTCACACAAGCTAGCTTCCTTGTCTGTCTTTAGGCTGTTTCCCTAAGTTTTAAAGCTCAGCATGTCTAATGTCTAATTCTCCCCCACTCCATCAAAAATCATTTTATTGCAGTGCTGTCCCTTTAAAACACACACATACGTTGGGCAGGGGACTGGAGAGATGGCTCAGTGGTTAAAAGCACTGACTGCTCTTCCAGAGGTCCTGAGTTCAATTCCTAGAAAACCATATGGTGGCTCACAACCATCTGTAATGAAATTTGGTGCCCTCTTCTGGCCTGCAGGCAGACATACAGGCAGAACACTGTATACATAATAAATAAATAAATCTTTAAACATACACACAGACATATGTCCTTGAACATGTACATAAATACATAGTATTAAAGAAAGGGCACTTAATGGGTCTCTCAGTAAAAATCTATAGGTTATTAACTCAAGGCTAACCCACATGGGTCTTATTCCCTTGCCTGTAACATAAAAGCAACTATTACTAAGGGAGGAACAGGTTATATAATGAATGCCAAGTATTATTCCCTGGGTGTCCTACAAAATAGAGGCAATAAAATGTTCAAATTAATGAAACAAACCTTTACAAAAATTACAACAGTTATCTGGTAAGGCAGCCTGTGGCCTGCATGTCCTCGTTTTACCTATCTTAGCTCAAAAAGAGAAAGGAAAAGTGTACATGGTGTTTAAGGAGCAAATTCAGGAGAGAGCAAGATGGCTCAGCAAGTAAAGATGCTCGCACCTCTCCAGGCATGACCAGCTGAAGCCAATTCCTAGGCCCACACATGGGGGAAGGAGTGAATTGACACAAGTTCTTCTTTGACCTTCACACACGTGCCATGGCAAATGTGTACCACAGCACATATTCCTCATCCTACCCACCCCCCACACAAAATAATTTGTTTTTTAAAAGCAAATTTAGTACTTAATTAATTAAGCTGTAATGTAGAGCAAACAGAATTGTTGATGGAGCCACAATAGCGTTTTATCTGACGGAGGAACACAAACAGGCTTTTAAGTGCCCCAGTGTCAACACAAAGGGGAAACGCTGGGCCTGGGCCGGGCGGGGTAACCCTCAGAGACTGGAGACTACAGGTGTGGATGAGGGCAACAATCGGGCCTGAACTAAGCAGAGCAGAGAGGTCTAATAATTCCGGTCTAACAGCAAAACTGATGTCAGGAAGGAGAAACTGGAGGATCCTGTTTATTCATTGGTGTTGCCTTTAAGCTTGTCAGAATGGACACAGAGAAGGGAAAGGGAGTCAGAGAACAGCCAGTCTTGAGTACGGTTGATGATGGCTACCTTAGTAAGTGCCAGGTTACATTCAGACCAGGAACTACAACGGTGAAAATAATGACTATAACCAGCAGGTTCCACAGCATCTCAGCATTCGGATGTAACAAATGGAGACATTACTCTCAAGTTAAGCCAAAATATTTACTTTCTGCTTAAAGTTATAGAGAATATAAGAGTGGTTTGTGGGAAACACACTCATCATTCTGTCCTTTACTGCAAATCGGCCTCCAAAAGACAGAAGTGCACCATTTTCTCTGCTATACTCATCAGCATACAAATTACAAGCCAGACAAGGGCCCAGCTGCTCCTTTCCATTTCTCCGCCCTTGGAGGAAGTACCCAGCTTTTCTTGTGGTCGTCTGAAGGTACCTGTTTTGGAAGCAAGTACAGCTATTTTAGGTCACTACCACTAAAGCATCATAAAAACAGCATCAGGACCCTTAGGAAGCAAAAAGTCAGTGGGGAAAAGATAAATGGCAAAAGAATGAAAAAATAATGGGGCAAAGAGAAAGAAACTGGAAGGTGTGGTCACTTTGTCCAGGGTGGTAAGTGCCAGCCCACGTTACTTAACTGAACTGTTGCCAACTATAGACTAAGGGCCTAGAGGAGAAATTCAAACTTCAGCTGATTAAGACACTGGAGATAAAAACACAGAAAATTATAGTATAAGAAGTTCAGACACTTGTTCTTCCTTCTCTGTGATGGGAAGGGACCAAGGGCCTCCTTTGACCAAACTTCTGCAACCAAGAACTGTGGCTACTCTTAGCTATGTTACACTGTGGGCGATGGCTCCAGCACACAGACCACAGTTAGCTACTGGGAGGACTCTGCTCCCTCCCTCCAGCCAGACCGCTCCTAAGACATTCAGATTGTTCTACAGACATCCTTCGCAGAACTACCTGTAGGAAAGGAAGAGGACATTATGCTGGTGTGTACGCGGCAGACATTAAGTGAGGGTACTGCCTCTTCAATCCTGTGTCTTCAGTTGCTAGGACATCTGGCAACGTAAATTGCCAGAAAAGCAATTATGGACTTCATAAGACAGAAAAGAGTATTCTCGGATCATAAGTTCAGTGGGAACTTTTCAGTTTGTTTCACTTTGCTCTCCTGCAATGTTGAGCACAGAACTTCCTATCTCAGAGCGAGAGCAAAGACTTATAGAGGTGGCTCCACGGGGGTAAAGTCACTTGCTTGACGACCTGAGTTCAATCCTCAGGGCTCATGGTTGAAAAGAACAGTAGAAGAGACACCTCCTGAAAGTTGTCCTTTGACTTCTATACATACACTGCAGTGCTCATCTCTCTCTCTCTCTCTTTCTCTCTCTCTCTCTCTTTCTCTCTCTCTCTCTCTCTGTCTCTCTCTCTCACACACACACACACACAAAGACACACACAGACACACAGACACACACTTTAAAAAGTTAAAAAGGTTTTACAGTGGCCTTCAAAAGTCTGCAGTAGCTTGCCCTCCCCCAATTTTAATACTCTATAGAAACCTCTTTTACCTGCCCAGCTCTAGCTTCCTCACTAGTTCTTAGCTACGAGGCCGGCAAAGGAGAATGTTGTTGCCTCTGTTGCCCGCCCCCCACCCCCTTCCGATCTGTGCTGTCCATCCCACAGCGCCCTGGTAATCTCCAGAGTCCCTGCTTGCTTCATTTGCTCTCCCACGTTTGCCACCATCTAACATAGCATAGACCTGATCCATCAACTCTATTGTTGTCTCTCCTGACTCAAAATACATTTTCTCAGAGCAGTTTTTGTCTGTCCAGTTCGCTGCCATCGGCCTTGTTTCCTAGTATGTAGAACAGTGCCTGGGCGGAGCAGGAGGCAGAGAGGGGCACAGTGGGCACAGAGACGGGAGTTAGGGCAAGGAGGGAGCTCTCTGGCCCTCTCACTCACAAGTGAGGTGGCTCGTCCACTCAGCGCTCTGACTTTGGCATGCACTTGTCTGTGGGTCCCTGGGCCCTAACACTCCTTCTCTTTTCTACGGAGTCTCAAAGGGTTCTCTTACACAGACTCTCCATGATTACCTAGATATCCACACCTGCTTCTCTCCCTCGACCTCTCCCCTTGCTCAACAACCTCCCGATGAACTGGTTACTACACAAAACCTTACTGCCTAGCTGCTCTCATGCATCTCTTTAGCTCCACTCCGACTCAGCTGCCCTTCCTCCACCAGCTAACCTCTTCACTAGATAACTAGTCTGTTACGCAGGAGACTGTGGTAGTGAGAGAGAGGCCTTGTAAGAAAGACCTGGCTTGCAGAACCCACCTCCTACCAGCAACCAGTGAGCCAATAATTCTCAGTCAGCTGATACAGGATGAGTTACTTAATCTTGACAAACTGCAGGTTTCTCACCTGTAACATGGGATAGTACTAAAGACAGACAAAATGGTGTCCTGCTTGGGGCAAGTGTTCAAATATGTCTCAAAATCTAAGATCTCAGGGGCTGGAGAATTGGCTTGGGGATTAAGAGCACTTGTGGCCCCTACAGAGGACCTAGGTTTCAGTTCCCAGCATTCACATGGTTGCCCACACTCATCCCTAACTCCCGTTCAAGGACATGACCTCTGTGGGCACCAGGCACGCACATGGAACACATACATCTATTCAGGTAAAGCACTCATACACATAAAAATAAATCTTTAAACACAAAACTGGGGACTAGAGAGATGGGCCACAGGGTAAGGGCATTTGTTGTTCTTATAGATGACCCAAGGTCAGTGCCCATCACCCACATGGCATTTCACAACCATCAGTAACTCCAGTTCCAGGGAATCCAACCCTCCTCTGGGCTCCTTGGGCACCAAGCATACACATGGTGCACAAATATATACTAGGTAAACATCCACACGTAAAAAAAATAAATCTATTTTTTATTGTGCTATACATTTTTCTCTATTCCCCTCTCTCCTTCTACCCTCTCCTGGGACCCCCACACTCCCAATGTATTTAGGAAGGCCATGAATTTGGGAGTATGGGACCAAGGAGGAGTTGTTGGAGGGAAGGGCAAAGCTTATGTAAACAAATACAGTACTTATGTATAAGATTCACAAAAAATATTTTATTAGATTGATTTTTTTAAGTTTCCAGGAGGTCTTAACTAATTACATTCCTCCGGATTGCCTCTCATCCCTGCCAGTAGTCATTTCCCAAACTGGAGCCTCTAGCTGAGACTTGTAAAGGAAGGCACTTGCTAATCAGGATTCCAGACCTAAGCCTCCAATTATGGTTTACTGTGTTTCCTTCGGCCAGCCTTGACTTCTTCATCTGTTAAATAGGTGCGGTTGTCACATAATTAGCATTAGTACAGTACCAGCAATAAAGTCCAATTGGATGGTGCCACAAAAATAAAATAAAAAATGAATCTAATAAGAACAACAAAAAACCCTTAAGGTTGCACGGCTGGGTAGATAGCTCAGTGGGTAAGAGTACTTGTACTTCAAGTACAAGTAACTGAGCACGAGACTCTTAGTCTCAGGGTTGGCAGTTCGAGTCCCATGTGGGCACCATTTTGTAAACAGAGACTGCTCTTTTGTTCTCAACCACCCAGACCCGAATAATCACACAAAAACTATATTAATTACAACACTGCTTAGCTTATTAGCTCAGGTTTCTTATTAACTAACTCTTACATCTTAAATTAACCCATTTCTCTTTACCTGTGTGTATTGGCACAAGGCTGCGGCTTATTGGTAAGGTTCTGGCATCTGTCTCCTTTGGCAGACACATGGTGTCTCCCAGACTCCGCCTACTCTTTCTCTACATCTCTGTTCAGATTTCTTGCCTGACCTTGCTCTGCTAAGCCACTGGCCAAAACAGCTTTATTCATCAGCCAATAAAAGCAACACATATACAGGACATCCCACATCAGTTTGAATTTCCAGCACCCACTTAAAAAGTTGCACGGGTCACACGTGCCTGTGGCCCCAGCCTTGGGGGAGCCAGTCAGGAGACCTAAAGAGCTCAGGCAGCCTGTCTGAACAGTTGAGCGTCTGGTTCAGTGAGAGACACTGTTTAGAGGCAGATGTGATTAAAATAGGGAGACATACCTAACACTGAATTTTAGAGCTAGAAAATTATTTAATTAGTACTCAGCTAAAAAACTAATCTCCAATAGCAGATCGCAAAGCAAATAACTCTAAATGCTGCAAAAACAAGAATATAAAACTATTAGTTATGATAAATTTAAAAAGGAAATCCTTTTAGCCATTATTTCCTAAGTGAATACTAATTTAACAATTTTATTAATACTATATTCATTCTGGGAGAAGCATACCTAGCTTTTGAAGTGAGACATCAGTTTAAACTCTAACCGCCATACTGTACATGGCTAACCCGGCAGGTCGTTCAAACTCACCAATGTCTTCCTCTCTACAAATGGAGACTCTAAAACCACTGCCAGGATCTGAGACAGGGTTTCTCTGTGGCTTTGGAGCCTGTCCTGGAACTGGCTCTTGTAGACCAGGCTGGTCTCGAACTCACAGAGATCCGCCTGTCTCTGTCTCGCAAGTGCTGGGATTAAAGGCGTGCACCACCACCTCCCAGCTGTGAGGTCCATTCTTCAATCAGTGACTCTCTTAGTTTTATTTCTGTCACTGTGATAAAATACTCTGACATAAAGCAAGGGTTGATTTGGCTTAAAATTTCAGGTCACAATCCACCATTGTCGGGAAGTCACAGCAGCAGAGGCTTGAGAGTCAAGAGCAGAGAGAAAATACATGCACAAAAGCTGTCCCCTTACTTTCCCTACTTTATACATTCAGAACCCAGACCACAAAATGGTGCTACCCACATCAGGATGGACCTCTTACCCCAAACCAATTAAGGAAAAAAAATCAATTAGGAAAAAATAAAATCCCTCACAAGCATGTTTCCAAGCGATCATGACCCAGGCAGTCCCTCATCGGGACAAGCGTGTTCCCAGGCCAACGTGACCCAGGCAGTCCCTCATCGGGACAAGCGTGTTCCCAGGCCAACGTGACCCAGGCAGTCCCTCACTGGCCCAAGCATGTTCCCAGGTCAACATGATCCAGGCAGTCCCTCATTGGGCCTCCCTCCCCAAGTGATTCTATACTGTGGCATGTTGATAATTAAAAGGAACCATCATAGTCATAATACCTAATGAATTAACATATTTGTGAAATGTGAACATTGTGAAATTATGACAATATTACATAGCTGTGTCCACTGATATAACTGCCAACAAAAGGTAACTATAACTTTCCACAAACAACTGTTAAACAACATAAAACATCACTAAACAGTCATACAGCATTATAGCCAATTAAAAATGTTTATTACTTTTACTTGGGGTGGGGTAGAGTGGGCAAGCACAGGCCATGTGTGGAAGCCAAAGGGCCACTTCCGGACATCAGTTCTTTTCTTCCACCACGTGGGTTCTGGAGAACCAATTCAGACTGTCAGTTTTGGCAGCAGGCGCCTTTACCCACCGAGCCATCTTGACGGCTCTACAAACAATTTCGGACCATGCTAACTAAACTACGCAGCAGAGTTGAAAACAGCAAATTATTTCCGGTTTTGAAATACAATTTTTTTTTTGTAGCAAGTTAAGTATGTCTAGATGAAAACTACGCATAACAAAAACAAAAAAGTTGGCCATGTTCAAAGCAATCGTGTAAGAATACACTCTTTTTCCAAACAAGGACATTCAGTGATGTCCTTGACACAGTCTATATGACAGTGTCAGGCTACATGGCGAGGTTCTTGTTGATCTTGCTGTGGTCTGCCTAGGGTCAGTCAAGTGTGTACACACTAGTACCTAGCAAACCTCTGTTCCACTGTAGTCTACATACACCCATTTAAGATTATTCCAGAGAAGTGACTGGAGGCCACAACAATCACACACACAGAAACAAAGGAGCTCCCCTAGGAAGCAACTTCAGTAGGAAACCAGCTGAAAAGCTCTTAGCCTTCAAAAGGACCTTAAAGGATCCCTATCTAAACACCAGCAAAAGCAGCCTACCTAACACCAGCATGGGCCCGCCATGAAAAGTCAGGCTTAATCAAAAACAGTCTTCAAGATCATAAAAGCTCCGGTTACACACCCCCCCAAAGCCAGAGATATTTATCAGTTGTAAACTGGAGGGCATTTCTTAAATAATAAAGGGAATCATGGAGATTTTTTGCACCAGTGTTCACTCTCGCCATTCACTTAGGGATCCGGTGTGTTCTGCTCAGTGGATTCAGTGTGCTTTCACTGTGTGTGTGTGTGTGTGTGTGTGTGTGTGTGTGTGTGATTCATAGCAGCAAGCAAATGAGAGCTGCGATGAGGTTCAAAGAGTAGAAGGCAGCTTCTGAGCCAACAGCTGCTGGAGCCCTGTGACCTGGACAAAAACTGGTTCTCATGCCCTCTGTTCCCTTCCCTACCTTAGCGCCTTCTAGGGGATATCTAATCACCCTCCCGTTTCAAATTTTAAATGTCAGCAATTTAACCTCTCCAATTCTTTTATTTTCCTTCTCTTTAAAGAAAAAAAAACTCTTGGAAAAGGAGTTGAATTTTCAGCATTTCCAATTTTTCTACAAACAGGTTAGGCAAACTCCAAAATCAGTCCTAACAAAAGTCAGTGCTGTTATCCATAACATAGAGAGCTGTGGAATGTTTTTGCAGAACAGTGAGGATAATTCAGCTTGTTCCCAAATGACCTGTAACTTTAAGACCTTTAGGACAGGTAGCAAGTGATTGTTATGGCAAAGCCAGGAGAGTTGATGTTCCCATCTTAAATGATATTCAAACCTATTGATCTCCGTTTCTGCTTTGGTCCCTTATGAAGCTGAAGTTTGGCTAACACATTGTTGGTAACAGTCCGGTGTCATTTCAGTTTTTAAACTTAAAAATCATTTTAAAAAATCATTCTCTAAATTCCTTTCACACAGAAAAATGAAGCACGGACTTGACAAGCTCAGTTATGGGGAAATTCCATGGACCTTCTACAATATGACACAGCCTTTCCCCTTCTGCATAACTGCTGCCAAGCTGGCTGTCAAGCTGGCTCCCAACACTTAGGACAATGCCTAAAGTTGGAAGCACAGAAGTACCAGATCTAAGTGGCTGGCGGACTGGAAAAGTGAGCGGGCTCGGATGCTCTAACATTAGCACCCCGAATGTGCGGGCGAGGCACGTATGCTAGAGCAAGACCAGTTCACCCCGCACAGTACTAGTACTGATGATGCAGGAGCCACCCGGCTGGGGACAAGCCAGGCGGCGATCGGCCGAAACCCCAAAGTAAAAAGCAGCCCCAATCTTGCCCAAGAGAGTGGAGCTCGCTGGGCTGCCACCTTTCGTCGACTCCCCAAGCACTTCTGCCAAGGCGCCTGCGCCGTCTTCACGGCCTCCGCACCCCCAAACTGCTGGCCCGCAGCTGAGGCCCCGCATCCCTAAACTGCCCGCCCGCCTCCGCCGGATGGACCCCAGCGGCTGCGAGGATCTCCGCCGGCTACCTTGGTCGTCCGGATGTGCTCCATCACGGGGCGACGCCCGTAGGCAGCTGGCTTCAAGAGCGCACCATCGGGGGAGAAACGGGGCGGTGACAGCCACCGGCAGGAACTCCCTCAACCCGCCAGCGTCAGCCAGCCCGCCGCCGGCGACCACTGCGCAGGCGTCGTCTGCGAGCGCTGTCGCCTAGAAACACTTCCGCAAACCCCAACCACCGAGGGGATCCTGGCTGCGAGCAGAGCGTCTCCTACCGAGATGGGCGCTGGCAGGGTCGCACCCGTGGAAGATTGTACACCGCCCTCCCTGGTGGAGGACCGACATTGCCAAGGTCGACCAGGCCGACTCCTGTTCAGCCAGCCAGCCAGTCAAAGACCAACAAAGTTAGGCCCCTAAGGGGCTAGAAGACATTTCTAGGTTTGAAGATCAGTCCGAAAGGAATTGACCAGTGAGGGAGAGACTGGATGTTTCTGAACTTCATCGCCATGCCAGTTTAAATCACATTTAGAAACGCATGGGGCATTGGGCTGTTGTAATGAACTATTAAAAATCTATTATGATGATTAGTATTAAATCTGAGTACATTTTGTTTGATCTTTGTTGCCAAGTGTTAGGATATAACGTTTAGAGGTTTGTAGATATGTCTGTGCTTTGACGTAAGATGCTACATGAATGCCTTTTTTTTTCTCTGAAAGACATTTTTTTCAGGGATTTATCAATTAAGTTTGTATTGGAAACTTTCCTGATGTTTGTTCCCGTAAATAAGCAAAGGTAGCTGGGGATGGACAGTTTGACTTCCTAACTAATAGCTGAAGACCCTTGCTCCTCTGGCTGCCTTCTGCAAAAGACTCTTCAATTAAACCAATGCTTTTAAAACTGTGCCAAAACAACACAGAGAAACCCTGTCTCAAAAAACAAAAGAAAACAAAACAAAACAAAAAAACCTGTGCATGGGTGGGGGGTAGCTGACCAAAATTTAGTTAAAAACCAAATATGCAGTCAATCCAAAGGATACAGCCTGTTTCAGTATTACTTCTCTTTGTGGACTTTGCTCATGCCAGTAATGGCTGGTGCAGAGCCTCTGCTCAGATTTCATCTATGTATGTTATGAATTGAAGTGTTTTCACCATTTGAACAAAACATTCTGCTCTTACGGAAACAGTGATTCGATTACAGAAAGCAAAACTTACCATATTTTCCTGTTATCGTTCTTTAGCACGTATCAAATTAGTGTGTCTTTGGTTTGAGCTGTATTAGAAAAACATACCCCTCTCTGTTTTAGTCATTAATAAGTAGTTACAATAAATGTGTCCAAAAGAATTGTTTTAAGAAACAATTTATGGTCCGGTGTGTTGGGGCACGCCTTTAATCCCAGTTCCCCAAAGACAGAGCAGGTGGTTCTCTTTAAGTCTCAGGCCACCCCGATCCACACAGTGAAACTGTAAAGAACAAACAAACAAAAATATGATCAGCAAATGTCTGATTTGTACACCTATTTTAACATGCCTATATAACCAAGAACAACAATTTTTCTGCTAAAAAGGGTCATAAGAGGACTGTTTTAAAAAATTTTTTAAACAGGGGACCCTTAAACCAGAATCAATCAATACATTTTTGTTCGGTCTTGGTTTGTGTTCATTTTCTCCGTAAGTGATACTTTTAATAATTTGGGATCTTTCACAAAAATCTCATTGGTGCCCCACACTCTACTTGAGTGGAACTGTAACCTTGGTTTGTCATTGGTGCTTTCTCTGAGGTGAGAAGATATCATTCATACCCACCCTGCCATTAACACTGCCATTTTCTATGCAGACTTTTTAAAATCCCTTTTTAAAGCTCACTAGCACATCGTTGGGTAAATGTCCAGATGCTGAATTCAGCGTTATCTTTTCCTCTCCTTTTTCCGTTCTTCAGTTCACCATCGTCATCATCATCTCCCTTTAGAGATGCATTGATTGCTATGTGGACATTTAAAGCTCAGTAGTACCGGGCGGTGGTGGTGCACGCCTTTAATCCCAGCACTCGGGAGGCAGAGGCAGGCAGATCTCTGTGGGTTCGAGACCAGCCTGGTCTACAAGAGCTAGTTCCAGGACAGGCTCCAAAGCCACAGAGAAACTCTGTCTCGAAAAACCAATAAATAAATAAATAAATAAAGCGCAGTAGTCAGCGCTGCAGCGGGCGGCATCCTTACAGCTTAAGAGCCCACATCTTCATCAGGGCAGCTGTGATGCTTGCATGCTCAGGCCTGTTGGCAAGCCCTCAACGGAGGAAGGAGCGAGGAGGGTCATGGGCCCATGAGATTCCAGCCAGTCCTTCCTGTACCTCCCGTTGTCATTTGTCGTATGTTTCTGCCCTAATTGCACATGGTCTCATGTCTCCAGACATGCTGGAGTATGTAGTGTGTGAAGGTTCACTGACAGAGGGACTTCATCTGTGCATCTGGGGAAGTAGGAGGCCGAGAGCCGCTGGGAACATGAGAAGCAGCATTTGGGTTGCCTATGCTCTGTAAGTAATTCACTCACTGGTTTGTCAGGTTAGACTTTGGCGGACTCATACTTGCGTTCATTGGTGGTGCCCTGTAAGGAAGAAGCAGACATTTGTTTATGTCTCCCCAGAAAAAGAGTTCCTCAAACAGTTAAAAATAAATTAAATGGGGCCGGAAAGGTAGCTCAGCAATTAAGAGCACTGGTTGCTCTTCCAGAGGACCCTGGTTCAATTCCCAGCACCCACATGACAACTCATAATCATCTCTAACTCTAGTTCCTGGGGATCCAATGCCCTCTTCTGGGCCTCACAATCATGTGGGGTACACACATACATGCAGACAAAATGCCCACACACATAAATGTATAACAAATTTTAAAAATTAAATTAAAACCTAATTTATATAGCTGAAATTTATGTATAAAGTGGGTAGAAAAACGTGCCCAGCAGAACAAAGTGGCAAACATCGTCAAAGAGCAATTATGGACCTGAGAGATAATAGAAAACCCTTGCAGTCAGATTGCGTCCTCAAGATTTATTCTATGCTCCATTTTGCCATGCTTCTTTTAATTAAATCTATTAATTAATATGGACAGTTCCACAGGTTAAGGATTGATGCTTAGTACAAGGCACTTTGTTTAGAAAAGCGAGTGTAGCAAACAGGTAAAGAGCTTGAGCACTGGAGAATAAGAAGCAAAATGAAACAAAAAGAGCAAAAACCAAAAGCAAACAGAAAAGCACTGTGACCAGAAAAATTCGTAGTTAAAAAGCACAATTTGTTATGAACATAAAAATTTTCCTACACATTCCAAATATGCTGAAAAGATCAGCAGTGAAGACAGCAATAAATACTTTTTTCCTTTTTTGCCTATAGGTTAAGTGATGTTAGGACTAGAATTAGAATTTTAGGATTTACGCCACTATTTTCAGTGTGTGTATGTGTGTGTGTGTAGGCACCAAAGGCATCAGATCCCTGGTTGTGAGCCACTTGCCATGGATGCTGGCAACTCACATTCTTTACAGGAGCAGCAAGTGCTTCTAACTGCTGGCCATCTCTTCAACACCAACATTCCAGTTTCAAAAGATAACTATGTTATACCCTGCCATTACAAATTCTGTCAAGAGGCTGGGCAGTGGTGGTGCACGCCTTTAATCACAGCACTCAGGAGGCAGAGGCAGGCGGATCTCTGAGAGTTCGGAACCAGCCTGGTCTACAAAGCAAGACATACACATACATACACACATGCATACACAATACACACATACACACAAATACATACATACACACATACATATACATACACATATATACACATACATATATACACACATACACACACACACACACACACACACACACACACACAGCTGCAGCCCAAGGAAATAGCCGAGGTGGAAATAAAAGAAAAAGCTGTAGTACACGAGACAGAGATCTGAGGCTAAAAATGAACAGAATGTTGTACAGAACAAGGTGAGAGACATGGCAGGGCCGGTCACTGAAAGCCTATCTTAGATGTGACTGGTCTACACGAGAGAATGTAACACTGGCTGCCCCAAATGCTAAGGAATCCCTGCAGCGAGGCCAGCTTGGATGCTGAAATTGCTTCTGCTACCAAGAGCTAAGGGGCAATTACACAGCTCTGCATGCCAGTACCTGAAGCCTACATGGAAATTTAACTGTAGTGGATCCTGCCTGCGGAGGCTTCCACCAAGTTGTCCTCAGCTGTCAGACACTGAGGGCTACACAGGCTGTCAGTAGACCAGCTTTTCCCTGCTCACGCCAGGATTTCTACCCAGGTCTGTGGTGGAATAACCTTTCTGTACACTATGAAGATGTGTCTTTGCCAAGGCGCCTTCTGATTGATTTAATAAAGAGCTGAATGGCCAATACGGGTGGAGGTTAAGTTGTACTTCCAGGGAGAGAGAGAGAGAGAGAGAGAGAGAGAGAGAGAGAGAGAGAGAGAGAGAGAGAGAGAGAGAGAGAGAGAGGAGATAAATCTAGGCAGAAGAGAGTTGTCAGAGGACATGGAGAGGAATCAGGAGATGCAAGAGAGGTAAAAAGACATGAGGCAAAATGTAAATTAATATAAATGGGTTAATTTAAGTTATTAGAACTAACAGGACAAGCCTAAGTCATAGAGCAAGCTTTCATAATTAATGATAAGTCATTTTTTTGTGAGTTGGCAGCCCAGAGAAAAATCCGTCTGCACAGGTCAATCCAGTTGGTTAGAAACACTTGCATTTCAGTTTGAGAAGCAATTCTCCTACCCCCTAGTATTTATTCCAAAGAAATAAGACACTTTAATTTTATTTGAAACAAACTTCTCATTTCCTCAGGATTTTGTAACTCCAGTGCATTCATTCAATGTTAGTGTAGACACCCATTAAAACTGACCCTGGGGAGGAGGGCTGCCGGGAGCGGGGAATGTGTGCGCGCGGGGGTGGGGGGGGGGGGGGGGGGTTGGGGGTGTGTGGGTGAGAGCTGGAGGGGAGCTAGGCTGGGGTTAGAGAGGTGATTAGTGGCTTAGCAGTTAAAAGCACTCGCTGTTGTGAAGCAGAACTCAGCTTTCAGCACCCACATCAAAGTCAGATGTGGTCCTATGCATGCTGGTAAACCCAAAGCTGAGGGCAGATGAAGACAGGATGGCCAAGGTCTTGCTGACTGCCTGCCTCACTGAAAAACACCACCTTCAAGTCCAGTGACAAATCTTACCTCAGAGGAACGAGGTAAGAGTGACAGAGGTGGTCACCTGATGCCTGCCTCTGGCCTCTGTGTATGCACCCCCCCACACACACCTCATTCACATAAACTAACTCTCTCTCAAACAGTGATGATGTATTACTACAAGAACAGAAAGATAGCCACAGTACAGCAAATTCAATGTGACAATCAAATAGTTTGTAGGGGTGGCAAGCAGAGCCTGGGGCAACTTTTGTAATTCCTCTGACACTGCTTAGGAGCGCTTTCTTTCCGTGGGATGTCTGGTGAAATCTGAAGATGTTTTTGTTGGCTTGGCTGGGGCTTTGACATAATACCACTGACATCTAGTGGATCCAAGCAGCTGCAGTGTGCCAGAGAAGCCCACACAACAAAGTCCTCCTGCCCTAGAGGGCACCAGTGGAGAGGAGGAGAAGGCCTGCTCCATGCCGTTCAAGACTTCTGAACTCAGCAGTTTCACACTTGTAGGTAGAAAGTGGTACTTTTAGGTGGCTCAATGGGGAAAGCACTTGCAACAAAAATTTGACAATTCGAGTTCAATCCCCAGAACCTCTATACATGTCCTGCGGCACACATGTGCCACATACACACACACACACACACACACACACACACACACACACACTGCTCTGAAAAGAATGGAAATGAGGAGAGTACAGAAAGGCAAATTCCAATGAATAACACATAGCAAGACTCCTACAAGGAAACTTTTCGTGTTGTTTTGATTCAATCTCTTATCTGCTTTTCACCCACCCATCCCCCACCCCCCGTTTCATGACAGTTCCCATTTTCTCTCTTCCAAATGATCAGGCAGTAATCCTGATGTTAGCTAATGTCTGCTGTGATTATAAGGTGACAGAAGGGTTGGAGAGATGGCTCAGTGGTTAAGAACACTGGCTAACCTTCCAAAGGTCCTAAGTTCAATTCCCAGCAACCACATGATGGCTCACAACCATCTGTAATGAGATCTGGTGCCCTCTTCTGGCCTGCAGGCACACATGCAGACAGAACACTATATACTACATAAATAAATAAACCTTAAAAAAATAAGGCAGCAGAAAGGACACTAAATATCATTTCAGTGTTATAAGGCAAATACTGTTACTCAGTTTTGTCAAAGATGACAAAACTGAAATACAATGAAGTAAGTTGTCTTATATGACAGACTAGAGAAAGCCGAGAGTCATGGCAGAAAGCCAGACAGCCTGACTCCAGAGCCTGTGTTCTTATTAGACATTCTATATTGACTTGCTTTTCAAAACCCATATTAAAGTTCCATCTATTGGTAATATGAGAGGCCAGAAAATCACTCTGCTTAAAGCAAAGCTCAAGTAATGGAAAACAGAAACTCAAATTCTCTGAAGCACTGAAAAACTGGTGAGATAGTAAGAACGTGTGACTAGAACTCTGAAGGGATGTGTGCATCCTCAGAGGCGAGCAGGACACTGACGCTGATGCCTCAGGAAGACATTTCTATAATGTCTGTAAATAGAGGTTAAATGGGTCGGGGTTAATTGAGCCTCAAGACTTTCTTGTAGCAGACACAAATTCTTCCTGGTGGAATATGCCTCTCTAACGAGCCTCAGATAATTCTTATAATTAATCTCCTAAGGAACATTAAATTAAAATCACAGCAAAGCAGCATAGGAGGAAAAGATCTTGAAGTAGCAGCCACACGATGACAATAAGAGATTATATAATGGTCAGGCTTAGCTTACTTAAAAAAAATGCCAGATATGTGTAAGACAGTCCTCGGAGAAGGCCTTGTTGCTTACGCTAGACTAGGTTCTGTGTGACCTTGTCCTAGGGAGCTGTGAACAAACGCTACTCACTCTAGGTAAAGCACAAAGCACACACCCCACCCAAGTCTAGCTTGGGCAGTCAACAAATTCATTGGGCTGACTTTCAGGAACGGGCTGGGGGCGGTTGTGAGCACAAAGCAGCTGCACAGTGAACTCTTAGCTCAGTATGCTCTGTGTGTGTGTGTGTGTGTGTGTGTGTGTGTGTGACGTCTCCACAAGTGTACAGGCGGAGTGCCCTCTTCACACGGTGTAGCTTTACACACCACACACTCCAGCACCTCCTGACACCACGTGCTGCCATGGCAGAACTGCATACGATCGGGAAGTGTCAGTGGAGACAGGACTGTTCAAGTTTGCTATTCCTGGTAGCATGCAATTGGTGATACCACTGATCAATCATTCCAGGTTGGTTTTGTCTATGCCTTGAGTCTCTGTGGAATATGGGGCCACTTATCACTGTAGAATAACTGAACTTTGCCATACATCAAACAAGAATATACGAACATTTCATTAAGTTGAAAGAATAATTTTCTTGTTAACTTGGAGCGCTCATCTGAAAGCACAGCTTTTCTTCTTTTTCTCCTTCTTCTCCTGAAAAACCTTTTATTAGAGTTAGGTTGAAATTTTTAGTAAACTTTGAATTTTAAAGTTATAGATTTACAGATTACTGAGTGTAGTTTTTTGTTGTTGCTGTTTTCTTTTGGGGGGCCTGCCACCCAGCTCCCAAAGAAAGACATGGAGACATATCTGTACTTATGAATGCCCAGCCTTAGCTGGAATTGTTTCTAGCCAGCTTTACTAAGTTAAATTATTCTATTTCTCTTTAACTACATTTTGCCCCTGGGCTTTTAAACTTTCTTTATTTAGATCTTTTCCTTTCTTTCTTATTCCATGGCCGACTGTGTGGCTGTGTGGCTGGTCCCTGGTGACTTCCTCTACTTCTCCCTTTCTTGATCTTCCCTTTCTTTTTCCCAGATTTTTTCCTATTTATTCTCTCTACCTGCCAGTCCTGCCAATCTTTTCTCCTGCCTAGATACTGGCCAGTCAGCTCTTTATTAGACCAATCAGGTGTTTTACACAGGCAAAGTAACACAGCTTCATAGAGTTAAACAAATGTAGCATAAAAGAATGCATCAATCTTTGCATCATTAAAGCAAATATTCCACAGCATAAAATAAAGTAGCACGTCTTAAACTAATATTCCACAACAGCTGACTGTTCCAATACGCCTACAGACAGGTTTTTCTAATCATAAACTTAGTAGTCTCTACTATGTTTTAAAATAACCAACCTTTCCCACTATTTCATGTGTCCTATGTGCCAAACATGTTGCTCTTGCAGATTTTATGTTGGTACCTTCAAGTTTTGGAAAGAGTACATGTGAGAAAAGACTGTCTTTCTACAAAAGTCTGCACTCATATTTAGAGTTTTTGTTTTAGTCAAAAGGAAATATTCTCAATTGTAAGACAGCTGCCCCACTACCCTACCTTCTAGCCATGGTGTTCTGTAGATCTTAAACACATAGTAACTATTTGTTTTCTCCATTTCAGCAGCTATGATTTTCCCCTGTACCAGTTCACATCCCTTTTCTTTAAAAAACAAATTCCATTATCATTTTTGTTTAAAATGCTATTTAGTTTTCTTCTAACATAAATTTTTATTCACCCTTTGTTAATTTCATACATGTAGACAATGTGTTTAGGTCATACTAACGCCCACTCCACATTCGACTCCTTCGATATCCTTCATGACATGCTTCCCCGACTTTACAGCATTTTTTCACAGCTCAGTGAGTCTGTCAGCGCTCTCCTTATGTGCATGTGTAGACCACACACTGGAGCATGGGCATTCTAATAGAGGGCACCTCTCTGAGAAAACGGACTCTTCTACCCCAGAAATTATCTACTGCCAAAGCTGTCTAGTGAGGAGCAGGACTTCAAGAGCCCTTCTCTCACCTGCACTGGCATTTCGGCTGCTTGATCTTGTGTAGGTCTTGTGTGGCTAACCATGTCCACTGAGTGTAATGGATCGTACTCGTCTAGAAGCCAACCTTCCTAAACCAATCTCTTATTTTTCTGTCTCCTCCTTCAAGATGTTCTCTGAGCTATATGTGTGTGTGAGTGTGTGTGTGTGTGTGTGGGGGGTAATATAAATATCTTATTTAGGAGTATGCATTTCAACACTACTCATTTTCTCCACTCTGCTAGCTGCAGGTCTATGTTAATTTTGTCTGCTGCAAAATTAAGCTTCTCTGATGAGGATCAAGTGCTGTACTAATCTGTGAATATAGAACTAGGCAATAGAAGGTGGTTTGATGCTATGCCTGGTTAGCAACATAATATCAGATTAACCTCTTGGCCAACCATGGGTTCTTGGCCAGTTTTACAGTGTCAGACATGAGTTCCATTCTTTGGATTGCATGTTAAATTCAAGCAGAAGGGGGATGGTTACTTCTATATCCTTCATGCCACTATTGTACCATTAGAAGTATCTTGCCAGGTTAGTTCTTTGTTGTAGCTTTCATGGTTCACAGCTGAGAAACTGTTGATGATTTTTCTCACTTAGTAGACCGTAAAACATCTTCTGGCACTATGTACACTAGCTAGCAGGGAGGAAAATTTCAGGTCATTACCTGCTTTATTCCTTCATATCTTGTGATCTAAGTGTGTGTGTGTGTGTGTGTGTGTGTGTGTGTGTTATCTTCTCCAACAGAGTCTTATCACTAGTTCTGATGAGTAACCAAGAGAAAATGGCAATAGCCCTTTTTGTTTTGGCAATCTATGGGACCTATTAACACATAGATGGTGTGTTAGTTTTCTTGGGCTACTGTAACTAAATGTATTCTTACAAATGCAATATGCCAGAGTGGTAAAATATTTGTTTCTCACTGCATTGGAGTTTTAGAGACCAAGATCAATGAGCCCACAGACTGAGTTCCTGCAAATGGTCTTACTCCTGCCTTTCAGAAAGCCCCTCCCAAGGTGGAGAGTTCTGTAAACTTTGAGGGTACTAATCTCATCATATGCAAAACATGCTTTCTGATGTCATCTAACTTTAATCACCTACCAAAGAGAAAGGATGAGGAACAGCAGGTCAACATTATAAGTGAAGGGACACTAGCCCACTAGAGCACGTGGCTCTGGCATGCCTTGCCAAAAACCCTAATATCACGTTCGGAAAGTTAACCATAATGTCTGTTTCCTTATCTGGCCACTTCCTCCTCCCAAGGCTGACCACCAAGGTCTAGTTATCAACGTACTGAAGTCCAGCAATCAAAGCCCCATTCGTCTCATCTAAATAACATGCCCAGTTAAAATTAAACAGCTCATCCTAGCCTGCTGTTTGCCCTTTTCCCTTTATAAACCGCCATTTTTTTATGGGCCATGCTGTCTCCTCTCTGTCCAGAGCCAGTTCTTTGTCCCACTCCTGGACAAATATTCCTGCCCTTCTCCCTTATGCCTTTTCCCTTGTCCTCTATATTCTGTCTTTGTTTCTTGTTTCCTGTCCTCTGTCCCTCTGGGATAAATAAATCTTTGTGCTGAGGACTTGGTCTTGGTGTGTTCTGTGCCAATACCCTTAAAATAAGTATTTGGAGGAAGAGGATAGGACTATACTATGGATTTGGAGGGTGCCCTAATTCAGTCCACTGCAGGTCGCAATCCCAAGGTTAACACAAAAGAAGTGCTGAATTATGGACGAGCTGTGAGAAAGGAAGTTCTAAAAATTTCTCCTATAGAGGGCACTAAGTGCTCTATCTAGAGGCTTGTGAGCACGACCGTGGTAGATTGTGCTTTAGAACAAATCTGAGGGATGGGACGATGGCATCAACTTCATTGAACGTGACCCTGCAGGTAGGCAAAGCATTTGCAGGAACAATATGTCAATCTCTGACGGACAGCTAAGAGCCACATTACGATGGAAGCGCCTCCAGACCACCTCTAGGAAGTCTTTCTTGGTGCTCATGTTACACCAGGTCCCCTTCCATTCTATCTCTTAGATCGTACGTTTCTGTCATTGTATTTTCCACTTTGCAGTTCATCTAATAAATAGCCCAAATTGTGGGAAAACCAAGCGACTAAGAAGCAGACATCAGGGAAGGTCCCCAAGAAGGGCAAACGCCACACCCTTTGAGTGGCAGCGGAGACGGGGAACGCTGCGTTGCTCCAGAGCCCCTCCGAAGGCACACCGTGCGCAGGTCGGGAGCATCTGGAGAGGATCTGGCCGGAAGCGTGTGTGAATTAAAACCCGTGGATTTCCGGACCATCAGAAAGTAGACACCCTTTTTTATGGGGTGCAATGACAGCCAGCGAAACCCAGATGCCCCCTTGAAGGAATATGAGGTGATGACCAAGCTCCTTTCCAATTCTGCGGTTTTTCAAAGGCTTTTGGGCAGGAGGCCGGAAAGAAACAGCCCTTGGTGGTCATTAATCAGGAAGTAAGACACAAACTACCGCGAGAATCTCTTGAGCAGTCGGCACTCCTGGTGTTTATCTCTTTAAGAGAGTAGGCGGGGCGCCCAGCCAGGTTGCCTGACGCCGGCACTACCGCCAATTCGGCCCCAGGGTTCCTTGCGCGGCGGGTGCGCTTCCGGTTCTCTCGGCGCGCGGACGGCGGCGCGCGTGTGGCTCCGCCTCCTCCGGTCTCGCTGCCCAGCTGCAGGGGTTGAACTTCCGGCCGGGTCCCTGTTGGGCCACGGCGATGCTGCACGTCCTGGCGCGACAGTGAGGGTACAGAAGCGTCCCAGGTCTCTCCACCGTTGTTAACAGGGTCGCGCTCAGAGCCGCCATGTCCACGGGGTTCTCCTTTGGGTCCGGGGCGCTGGGCTCCACCACCGTGGCCCCCGGAGGGACCGGCACGGGCAGCGGGTTCTCCTTTGGGACCGGCACGTCTAGGTAACCGTGTTAACAAGTCTTCAATGGCCTGGTGCTTCCCCGCGAGGCTCGACTTGTCGAGGTCTGCCTCCAGGCTGCCTGGCTGCCCTGCCAACCCTGCAGCGGGCCGGCGACGGCGGGGTTGGGGACCTGTGCTGCCAGGGCTCTGCGGTCCCCAGCCGCGCGGAGGCCCGACTGCGTGAGGCGGCCTAGCATCGCGCCTATGCCTTGGCGACACCTTGGTCTCAGGAGTGAAATGGGTGTCGAATGAATGACAGCTTGTTGCTGGCTTTTCAGAATAGAGAAATAAAAGGGGCTAACTAAACATTTCCCCTTGATAGTTCAGATTTCATTACAGTGTTTATGATTACGGTGCATTTTGAATTTGTGATTATTTTTGTTTCACGAGATTTTCAAGTCTTTGTGCCACAGAGGCACCAATTCCGTCTTTTTAAGCCTTTATAGCGCTTATTAGTAGTAACTATGCATAACTATAACCATCAACATTATTGTTTCCTTTTAACTACAAGCTTAAGTAGTATACTCATCAGTTTGTGTAATATATTCAGGTCAAATGACAGATGCATAGCTAGGGATTTCAGATGGCCATTTCAATGAAGGAGATAAAGGTTAAAATGCAAGTCTTTTGTGAAGAGTTCACAAAATCAGGAGCTGTGTACTCGAAGGACAGGGTGTCTCCTGAAACTTAACGGTAATGCGGATATAGACCAAAATGGCTAGGGATTTAATATCCCAAGAAAGCTCATTTTTCCCCCAGCCCATATTAGGTACAGCAGATCAAAATTAGCAGTACTATCAGATATGCTTTCTTGTACTACCTGTGCTGTCCAGAGACAGGCCACTGTGTGCTATAGTATTTTTTTTTTTAAACTTTCACTTTTTTCTTGTTTGACTAATTGGCTTTAGGTTTGTCATTTAATGGTGTATCACTTAGTTCTTTCTTGCTATTTTTGTTTAATGTGTGTATGTTTTGCCTGCCTCTGTGCAGCATGTGTGTACATTGCCCTCAGAGGCCAGAAGAGGCCTCTGTGTCAGAGGGCCTGGAGTTAAGGGCTACTGTTGATCTCCCACGTTTTAAATTTAAAGTGTGTGTTTAAGACAGACCATGCATGCTACAGAGATCAGAGGCTGTTTTAAGTCATCTTGTGCGGGTGCTGAGACAAGAAACACTTTACCTTGCTTCTTTACACTGACCCATCTCTCTAGCTCTTTTTAACTGTAGTCAATTGTATGTTTTACAAATACTTGTTTCGAGCCAGTGGACGACCAGCACAATGGAGTGCTCCTGCTGCTGAACTCATCCTGAGTTCCAGCTCTTCAGGAAGCTCCTTTGTCACCCCGAACCACCCATCGGGCTTTATCTGCTACTTCAGCTTCCTTATTGAACATTTACATTTCTCCTGCTTGAATTGCAGCTTTCCCCCTTGGGCTCCTAAAAGTGTGCCGAAAGCTGAATGACTCAACTGACTGGGATTGATGGGTTCTGCACTTCAGTAACTTGGAGTAATATTCTGATCAGGACTGTGATTGTCTTAATTTAGCTAGCCAACAGTATGTTTGTTGAGTAGGATCTGTCTTGGGGGTTGCACCCGAGGCTTTGTGCTTGGTAGGTAAGCCTCTATTCCTGAGCCATGCCCTGCCTCTTTTTAGGGTTTTCAAACAAGTATTCTGCTTCATTCAGCTGAAGGTGTTACACATGTGTTCCATTACTGAACTGTATCCCCAATACTCTTTTTTATTTCATGGCAATCTCAGATGTCCAGGTTGACCTTGAAATGGCTCTGTAGCTCAGGTAGGCCTTAATTGGGCAACTTTTGAGACTCTAAGTTGCCTAGGCCAGCCTCAAACTTGTAATTATGTCTCATCTTCCTGAATAACTGGGGTTGTAGGCTTGTTAGCATGCCTGGCATGATTTTGGTTTTCTGAAAGTGCAGAATTGGAAGTAATGAATATATAACATGAGTAGTAAGACTGTAGCATGAAAAATAAAAACCCAGAGACAGGTATTGGGGTTCAGCCTGAAGATCAGAAAAGCAAAGCAGACAGCCGCTGGCTCTTACCTCCTCTACTTCAGACCGAAATGGTGGTCCTGCCTCCACAAATCTTCAGAATGAGACTGAACTGAGACCTGTCTTTTCCTGTCTTCTAGTCATTCCTCTTTAGTGCCGGGATTAAAGGTGTGTACCACCGTTGCCCATTCTTAATGACCTAACTAGTGTGGGTACTGGGATTAAAGGTGTGTGCCACCACTGCCCGGTCTGTATGGCTGTTTTACTCTCTGAACTTCAGGCAAGCTTTATTAAAATGCAAATGAAATATCACTACATAAAATTTCCAATTGTGTTTTATATGTTATATATAATCTCTATTAATTTCTTACGTGATTTTCGAGGTGTCAGATTGTTGAAACTTTTTATTTTCATACCCCCCCACCCCCGTAGATAGCAAACATGGGCCTCTGAGGCTTGCTATGAACAATTAAGAACTTCCCATCGCCCTGTTTTTTACCAGCTGTTCTTTATTCAGGTTTCCAGCAGTTTGTACAGTTTCTTCTGTGAATAGTCTTGACAGAGGGCATGGTACTGTAGCAGTGATGGGGTAGCAGTGGAGAGACCTAGAATACTGGACTGTGTGTCTTTCCACACGTGTGTTCTCACAACAGCTATGTGAGCAGCTCTTGAACTGTTGTACCTAAGTGTGAACTGTACTCAGGAAGTTCAAAGAAAAAACAATCATTTTTGGCTATTTCAAGTATTCTAGGGTTCAGATTACAAACTTCAGAGCAATATGTTTGTGACCCTGCTGCTGATTGTCTTACAGTCCAGTCCTCATTGCTGAAGAGTCTGTCTTCCCGTTGTTTCTGTAGTGAGGTAGAAGGGTCACATGCGGAGCATGTGCTTACTGCTGCGCTGTATCTCGAGCCACACAGTTTTGCTTTTTAAATCTTAAGATGTGGTCTCATTAAGTTGCTTGGACTGACCTTGCACTCACTCTGTAGTCCAGCCGTCAAGTTGTGATTCCTTTGCTTTAGGCTCCCAAAGAACTAACAGGTTCGGGTGTTTTTGCATATTGTGTTATTTAAGATTAACTTTACATTTGGCTTGTTTTTAAGGAGAAAAGGGAGGTATTTGAACTTGTTAGGAGTATTCCTTCTAATATCTTTTGGATCTTAGATGTTATGAGAGAAAACAATTCTAAGCAGTTGTTTTTTTAAAATTTTTCCAAAGTAAATACTAGCCTTTATAGACTTTTTGTTTTGTTTCGTTTTTTATAAACAAGCACACCTTCTGTGGGACTCAACTTTGGAACTCTCGGAAGCGCTGCCGCCCCAGCATCCACATCTGCTTCTACCAGTGGTTTTGGAACAGGACTCTTTGGAGCTAAGCCTGCCACTGGCTTCACTCTAGGAGGAACAAGTTCAGGTAAGGTGGATAGTCTTGTTCTCCGGGGTAAATGAGGTATTTCTTTCCTGGTTTCCACCTCTCTTTAAGAGGCCGTCACTGATTGTAGAGCTGATTGTAAAGAAGGAAAGAATTGGAGGGTTGGGTGAAGGAGCAGCTCCAGACAAACACTTGAAAGTAGTAAGTGTGAATCAGGGTGATTTTTGTAGTAGTTTATATAATGCAGCATATTTTTCTTCTTCAGTAAAGATTGCTTAAGGCACTTTTACCTATTTGTTTTAATTTTTGATATTAAACCAGTTGTTTTAGCAGAAAAAAGTGTAGTTGTTGAAAATTTCTGGTACACGTTTGAGTGATAGCTTTTGTTTCTGTTACTTCAGAGCTTTAGTACTAGGTGCTTCAAAGATCTGTTTCCTTATTTTCTATCTTCAGAAACTTTGGTTTCAGGTGCTGCCTTTCATAGGCTATTGAGTGTGTGGAGCACATTTCACAGGCATGCCCATGAAATGAGAAAATAGCAGGAATACCAACCAGTAATCTTGATGAGCTAGTTCTCAGTTCCAGGGTTCCCCTCGGAATAGCACCCCCACCCATACCCTCCGCACCTGCCCTTAACTTTGTTATAACTAATACTTGTTTGCGTTTTATTCTCTTTTTAATCAAATTATACACAGCTTATTTTATCAGAACCATTGCCCTGGAAGAAATGCTTGTGTTTGTTGCTAGAATACACATATTGGTCTTATTAGAAGCATGTTAGTTTCTGAAGATGAGTCTAGAAGGAAGCTATTGTCATTGGTCATTCAATTTTATCTGTGTCTGTTTCTGGGAGTAACAGCTACAAGCATAAAATTAATTCTGAGTAAGAATTTTTGAGAAGATCAAACTCTGGTTTTCTAATGAATTGAATAACTTTTGTCATCTAGTATTTCAGAGTAGGAGCAAGGAAAATAATAATAAAGAACTTTGTCTGGATCCCACATAATTTTTTTTCAAAACCTTTTTAATATTTGAGTATATTAAAAAAACACTGCTTCTATATCATGGTTTTTTCAGTTACAGGTTTTTTTTATTTATTTATTTATTTTTTTTTAAATTTTTTTTTCGAGACAGGATTTTTCGGTGGCTTTGGAGCCTGTCCTGGAACTAGCTCTTGTAGACCAGGCTGGTCTCGAACTCACAAAGATCTGCCTGTCTCTGCCTCCCAAGTGCTGGGATTAAAGGCGTGCGCCACCTTAATACAGAAGTATTAAGCATAGATGGCTTTTGATGTGGAGGTTTATGTCATACTACATTTCCAGGTATCTGTCTTTAATGGGAAAAGTACAAGACTAGGTGAGATGATTAGGATTAAGCCCTGGTTGCATCTCTGAAAAGCTGTGAGTTGTGAACTGTCCTATCCTATCTGGGAGCAAAGCTTTTTGTTATCTATAATATTACAGTTATTGGACGTGGCACATAGCTCAGTGAAAGAGCACTTGCCTGTCTGCATGCATGCATGGGAGGCTTAATCCTTGCTGCTGTCAAAATGAAAAAAAAATATTAATGAAAAATTTGGATTCTCTTCCACCTTGAAGACATAGTAGTTTTTTAGTGATAAGCTTTAGGGAACGTGAACAACTAGAGTGTCAACCTGTCTTCAGGCTGGGTAGCAGCAGATAATGGGTGGCCACAAAATAGAAAGAGTGAAGGGATGTTAAAGCCCAGTGTGGTGTATGTCTGTAGTCCAAACACTCAGGAAGATCACAGGTTGAATACCAGTGTGGACTATTCAGTGACTCCTAGGCCAGCCTGGGATAGCTAGCAGGATTGTCTCGAGAGAGAGGTATATTGTGTGTGTGTTAAAAGTCTTGTGTAAGGTTAAGGTCATCATTGGCAGACTTTTCTACTGTTTACCGGTTAACTAATAGTTTTGACAACATTGGCTGTGAGGGCAAACAGTAAACCTTGTTCTTGTACAGCCCATCCTCACATAATTGTAAAGCACTGCCTGGTGATGAGCTCCGTTGTCCTGAGGGCTACCCAGAAGCATGGTTCCTGACTTCTTTCAGTAACTCCAGGAGAAGCTCAAGTATGGGTTGCATTTCTTCATTTAATATTATTTGAGCAGTTAGTGCTTCTGAACTGTGTAGCCTGCATATACATTATGCCTTGGACATTCAGTAGTAACTTGAATTTACAGTGGCGACCATGGTACTAAGAAGATTGTGTCAAAACCACTAGTGCAGGGACGAGGCCTTTGTGAGCTCTGCTATGGAGGGACATGTTCTTGTGTCTGATACAGTACTAATGGACAGGGATGGTGGTGTGGAAGACAGAGGAGAGAAGGCTTATCTGGAGTTGGGAAATATTTTACACAAGGCAGATAAAAATGCAAAGTCGAAATCATAAAAGGATCTAAGAGAATGTAAAAAAAATTGTTTTTGGAGCTTAGGATTCAAAGGTGGAAGTGGAAGGAATAATTGATATTTGAAGATCTGGTTAAGACCACAGAAGAATGAGCAGTGTTTTCCCAGGCCTTTAGACTTTTAGAATGCTCGAGAGCTCATGGGATCCTTAAGGTGGACAGAGTTACCAGATGTTGTAGAGCACTGTTCTCTTAGCTTTTGCTGTTTTAAAATAAAGTTAATTGTGGTCAACTATCTGGGCTCTTAAGATTGGACCCACTAACATTCCCTCTTGGGGAGGGGAGGCTCACTTACACTGGGTTGCTTGCAAAGGCAGTCCTCAGGTCCTCAGGTCCTGCCCGTCCCTAAGAGTATGCAAGCAGTTTGTAAATGCTGTGGGCAGAGAAACTGTTTTCCCAGTGTTGTAGTTGCCCATGCTCCTATAGCTAAGCCGTCAATCACTCATGCTTCTTTGGGTCTCCCCAAATAAACTCATTGTTGACCAGTGATTTCTTTTGTTTGTTTGTTTCATCTGGGATGAATAGACACTAGCTCATGTCTCTTAAAGGAAAGTTAATGCCAACACCAAGATGCCGTTAAAGTGACTGAGATAATACTAAGAGTAGATGAGAGATTGGAAGAGACTGACAGGTTAACAGGTTATTGTTAGAGATGGCAGGTGCCAGTAAAACAGCAGTATTTTTGAAATAGAATTATTAATAAGATTTGGAACGAAAACAATGCACAAGTAGGAAAAAGTATCAAGATTTCTGTCTTGAGTGATTGAATTGACTGAGGTGAGGGACTTAGCAAGGTTTTGTTGTGGTGAAGTGCATGAGTCAAAGGGACATTAAGGTCCACCAACCCGTGGGGATTCAGGTAGGCAGATTGAGACTCATAGCTGGGTATGGTGACATATGGGAGGCTAAACCAGCAGCATTGTGAGTTCAAGGCTAGCCTAGGCTACTTAGTGAGATCCTGCCTCAGTAAAACAAAGAAGCTGGTGGTGGTTAGGGCTAGATTCATATACCTGTAGTTGGAATGATGACGGTGGAGAGAGCAGTGGAGGAAGCAGCAACAGAACCTGGGAGTACACTTAAGGCCTGAATGGAGGAAGGAGATCTACAGGCACAGACTAGAAAGGCAGAGTAGGAAGAAGCTTAGTGTTGACAGAATGGTGCTTGTGTAGTCTGGGACAGGATGGATTACTCTTTGTTGAGAGCAAGGAGAGTGAAGGGGATAAGTGCTATTATAGGTGAGTGTTTCTTTTTCTTTGTTTTTGTTTGTTTGTTTGTTTGTTTGCTTTTTAGATAGGTTCTCACTTTGTCTGTCAGACTATCCTGGAACTCACTGTGTAGACCAGGCTGGTCTTGAACTCACAGAGATCTGGCTGCCTCTGCTTCCTGAGTGCTGGGACCAAAGGTGTGTGCCACCACGACCCATCTTGCATTTCTTTTCCAAAGGACCATCTTTTCTATATTCAGCATGATTTAGTCCCAACTTAAGTCTTTTGTTTCATACCTAAAATTCTTTTATCCTACTTAAGATAGAGAAAAGGATCACAGACATAAGGATACTAATTAAAACCAGCATAATATCTATATGGTTGAGGTAAAATGAGATTTTGTTTTGTTTTGTTTTTTAAAACAGGAACACCAGCTACTACATCTGCATCTACAACAGGCTTCAGTTTAGGATTCAGTAAACCTGCAGCATCTGCCACACCATTTACCCTGCCTGGCACTTCTACCTCAGCTAGTGGGCTCACTCTTTCATCTGCTCTGACATCCACTCCAGCAGGTGAGACAGAATGGGAAGAAAATGGAATTTGAAGAAAATTACATTAAAATTTTATCCAGTTAGAGAACATCAGTAACCATTTATATTAAACATAATATCAGGCAGGGGAGATGAGTCAGTGGGTACAGTGTTGTACAAGCATAAAAAAATTAAAAACACAAGTATTCTTTGGAAATTTTTAATTGAATTAGTTAGCAGTTTTGTCCTACCGAAACATTGGCTTTTTAGAGCCAGGTTTAGTAGTCCACACCTAATGATTTGGGAGGATGCTTCAGTAGGATGTGGAGTTCAAGCCAAGGTTTGCCTATGTAATAAGACTTTATGTGGGCTAAAGTTAGCATTGGCCATTAAAGGAGTCGTGGCCATCTTGACGTATGGCCTCTACTCAGAGTAAAGAGGATCAGAAGGGTGAAATGCAGAGATGTTTTTATCTTTGTTTTCAAGAGATTGTTTATGGCAGGAAGTATAAAGACATTTGGAAACTCACCTGGCTCAGGATTCATTTGCTTTTAAAGGCAGAATTTTAAAGGCTGGGATTATAAACTGTATTGTTGTTTAGAATCAGTTAGGATCCATTGTAATAGTGCCCAAAACTATTTTGTTGAGTAAAGGGACAGAGGGCAGGGTTCTGCCTTGAAGCTACCATTTCTCTTTATTCTGAGTATTTCCAAAGCTTTCTTGAAAAAGTGGTTTCCCCAAAGATTCAGCTATGTCAGTGAGATTCTGTTTTTGAGAATGTACTATTTTTCTGTGGTGTTAAGTGCTATTTCTATATGAAGGCTTATTCCTTTCTCTCTCTTTTATTCTCAGCATCCACAGGATTTACTCTAAATAACTTGGGAACAACACCAGCCACAACTACAACAGCATCAACAGGGCTTTCGTTAGGGGGAGCCTTAGCTGGTTTGGGAGGCTCACTTTTCCAGAGTGCAAACACAGCAACATCCGGTAATTGATTGTATTTTTTTTCTCTCAGAATAGTAAATACTTGTATTTAAATTTACTTTATTTTAGCTTGTTAAAAAGAACACTTTTTAAAAATAATCTATATTTCCTTAAGTATGAAAACCAAAATAATGGTTTTCCTTTGTAAGGGGACATCTTAGCCATGTTTTAGAATAGTTGTCCTTTGTCCCCAGTGGACCTATTTAAGGAAATATTCAGAAAGCTTCCACAGAAATCTGTCTTTTAAATAAATGTCAATTAAGTTGTCTTGGGCAGGGCATGTGGCTTAGTGGTGAAACTTGCTTAGTTGGAGTTATAAAGAAGGCTTACATCCTCACTTCATGTAGTATAGCCAGGTAAGCCTGACTTTTGAGTGTGGTTTTCTTTCTGGAAGTCAAGAGAGGGCGTTTTTGAGAGTAAGTAAGGCTTTCCTGTTACTTGAAGACATTGTGTAATTATCTCACATAGGAATGTAATTTCAGGAGTTTCTGGTTAACGGTTCACCAATTAGAAGAGGTTTATATTTATTTCAATTAGAAAAACCTGAAAATATATCATGGGAAACAAATTTTGTAGAAAATTTTAAATAAAAATTACCTATGTCAAATTAGATATAGTTGGGCCCTTTGATAATGAAAGATCCCCAAGTTCAAAACTAAATATATTGTTAAATCCAACAAGATTATCAATATTTACCCAAATCCTTTGCTACAGAGTTGTTTCATGTTATTTTCCTAAAACAGATAGTAAGAAAATTTGTATCTTAAAGTATTGAGTCTTTGGTCAGTAAGAGGAGATTCTTTTAAAGTCAGCAAAGTTGATAAATGGTATTTGGTTCATTTACAGGCCTTGGACAGAATGCTTTAAGCTTATCTTTGGGAACTACTGCACCTGTTTCAACCGTAGGCAACGAAGGCCTTGGTGGTATAGATTTTAGCACCTCCTCAGATAAAAAGAGTGAGTGATGTTACTCCAGTTTCCTGTAATGACAGCACTGTGAAGACGCTTCCTCAGTTTCCTGCCTGAAAGTTCACTAGTTGTATAGCCATTAGTACCTTTGAATTTGTTTTTATTATCATCAGTATTTTACAACTTTGAACATTAAGTACTGGCTTTTGTGAATAGTTTAAATTTGTATGTGTGTATGTCTTACATAGGTACAGTAACAGTGCTTATTTATAAATCAAGTTCATGATCAGAGTGTTTTGTAATCTACTCTTACTCAGCTAACATTGGAAATACTATGTCAGCGGTTTTAGTTGATTTTTTTTTTAACTCTGAAGAGAGGAGTGATACAAATGTACATCTTTATTTCCTTTCTTTCCTGATCCCCATTGTCCTACTTTTATCCTGTGTCTGCGCTGGAGTAGAACAAAGATGATGTGAGAATAAGTACCCATGGTCACATGTACCACCTTCCATTTCTCTTCGTTGGGATTGTCTGTTAGGAGTAGTTTGTTAAATCACAGGAGGTTCCCCCCTTTCTCTGTTATGTGTATGTGTGTGTATTGGAGGATGTAAAGGCTCACAGAGTTCAGAAAAAGAATCAGATCCTCTGGAGCTGGAACCATTGACACGGGCTCTAGTAACCTAACTGGGGTTCTGTGTGACAGCGGTTCGTGATTGTCGGCCACTTGTGCTGGTTAGTTTTGTCAGTTTGACACAACCTAGAGTTATTTTAGAAGAGGGAACCTCAATTGAGAAAATGACCTCCTTAGATTGGCCATGGGTAAGTCTGTTAGGCATTTCCTTGATACAGGAGGGCCCAGCTTACTGTGTACTGGGCTGGTGGTCCTTGTATCTCTAAAATAAATCCCCCCCCCATTGTTGATTTTGGTCAGGGTTTTTTTGTTTTGTTTTGTTTTGTTTTTATCACAACAGTAGAAGCTTAACTAAGATACCATTGATTGCGTCCCCAGCCCCAGGTGTCTATTCTTATCTAGTAGCTATAGCAGTTAGCTCTGGGCTTATATCCGTGGGATTTAGCCAGATGGAGGAAGAATAGTAGGACATAAAGAAGAGGCAACATGGAGTAAGACTTTAGCCTTCTGAAGAATTAACAGAGGACAATATAAGCACAGGCATCAGATGTCAGAAGTTATTAATGACTTTTTATACCACATTGAGTTTTGTAATTAAACTGGAGGGTTTTGATGATTGGTTTTAAGATTTCAGAACATTTCTTACTGTTCATTGTAGTCAAGAGATGGAACCAGCCTAGACATCAGCAGATAAATGGATAAAAAGAAAAGGTGGTATATTCACGGTACAGTTGGGTTCAGTTGTAAAAAAGAAGGAAGTGATGATACTAGAGTAAAATTAGGTGATCCTGGAGATTATGTTAAGCAGATAGCCCAAATATCCCTTGATTCTCTCCCTCCTGCTTCCCCTTTCGTGTGTAGGAGGTGGTGGTCATGAAAGGAGAAGAGGGCTAAGGTCTAAAGGAATGGGGGAGCAGGAACAAAAGAAGATAATCAAATGTGTATGCCATGGAAGCAGGAGTGGGAAGTGTTTGAGGGGAAGAAAGGGACCGTTGGGGCGAGAGATGGGAGTGAGGAAATAAAACAAGTTTAGTGGTACATGTGTGTGGAAAAATAAAAGGGGGAAGTGGAGGGTAGAAGGATGGAGAACATTTGGCTGCATGAAAAGTAGCAAGCCAATGAATGCAAGAATAGGCATAGGAATGTTTCTAAGTATATTTACTGAGGCAAAGTGGGTGGACTGATAGGGCCTAATGTAGCCTTTTTTACACGTTGTGTATATAGAGAATTATAGCTCAAAAGTAAAGTATCAAAGAAGCAGGACATGATTAATTTCTGTCCTATTGCTGTGCTGTAACACTATGACCAAGGCAACATATAGAAGAGTTTATTTGGCTTACAGCTCCAGAGGGGTAATAGTTGATTTTTGCATGTGTTCTCATATTTTCACATCCCTGAAATCAATATGTGTCTTATAGATCCAATTTTAGAAACAGATGAGTGAAATGTGATATGTCTGAAACAAAAATACGCTTAATATTGACTAGCTTGACAGTAAGAACAGTGCCTCAGGGAAAATGTATGGATCACAGGAGTGAGTAGTTCACAGATGTAGAAAACATATTTATATAAAGAACATTTGAAAAAGTGTTTCCCTCATTACTGCTATAAGAGAAAGGTAGATTGGCATTTAAGTATGATGCCCATTGCTGAGGGTGAGATCCATTCTGTGCTTGGGCAGATGAAAATCTACATGGACACAGTTGTCTTAAAGGATTGACAGAGTGCTTTATTGATTGCTAGGTTGGAGGCGTTAGGGCATCGATACTGGGGATGGTGGTATTTAAGTGTCTGGAGTTAAACTGATAGACAGAGACATAAACTCTCCATGCAGGAAACTTTTTTGAAAAGTTTCTTCTTGAGGGAAGTGGAAGCAGCTGAGCTCTGTGATGGGTTTGCTTGGTGTCAGATCACCATCATCATGCTGTGTGTTCTTCCTCCAAGTTCAGGACAGGGAAGATCACATTGCATGATGTTAAAATACTTGTGTTTGTATTTTATTTAATTTCTGTTTATTTAGAACTTGGAATGTGTTAATGTATTGTTAAATGACCCATTTTTACATTTTTATCTAGGTGATAAAACAGGAACAAGGCCAGAGTAAGTTTAAAATTTGACTTTAAAATATTTTAATTACATTTTATTTACTAATTGTTGGCAGATTATATAGATGGAAGTAAATTATGACAAGGTATGCATTTGGAAGGCAAAAATTAGTGTCTACCAAAAATGATAAATATATGTTTGGGAAAACCTCTGAAATGTCAGCTCTTTGAGGAAATATAAAGCCATTTGTTTTGGAAAAGAAAGTTGACATTTCCCAAATAATACAAATACTTTGGTTTTAGCCTTCTCAGTATTGAGTATTGAGCCCAGGGCTTTGTGCTTGCTAAGTGTGGGCTTTACTATTGAGTTATTCCTGCAGCCCTTACACTATTGGTTTTACACCCACAAATAACTACACCAGTACCATTTTACTCCCTCATGTCTTCAGCCAAGATCATGCCTTCCATATGCGTTATGTGCATGTTTGGATTATGATAACTGCTTTACTTACCAGTCACTGTGAATCTCTTTATTGCCAATTACTCGCCCAGCTTGTGTTCTGTCAGTCATTTGTGAGGACATGTCAGGTCCACTTCTCTGAAACGTGTATTGCTCAAACCTGTTAAGGTCGAGTATCCATGATACCAGAAGGGCTTCAGATTTTGGGTATTTGTATAGATTAACAAGTTGATCATCTATCTCTAACCCCAAATTCAAAGCTTTAAAAGTTTTGAATGAAGCACCTAAGAGAGATTGGGGGTTCTAGCTAGCATTGTAAAATGATTTTCCTATAGCGTGCCAACCTTTATTCTCTGTGTTATTTGTAATTACATAAGTAGGCTGTATTTTCCCATTTCAGAGAAGGTTATAAAGTACTAAACTATGTTGAGTACCTTGTGAAAAATGCTGTAGGTTTTCTTTAATTAATACCTTTCTGTTTTTTTATTGAATATCAATCTTAGAATCTTTGAATCAGTAGAAACAAGCTCAACATTTCATTCAATCTAGTATTTTCTGATTTTTTTCAAGCATTTATTTAAATACTTGTAAGAATATTTATGATGGACACCAGTCTTTAGTAAGAAATGTTGGTTTCAAATAAATTAATAAAATTATTTATAAGTCAGAAAAATTATTTTCTTTATAAAGACTTTGAAATCAAAGAAAATATGAGTAGAGGACATTGTTATATTTTCATTTCTTAATATAGGAAAATACAGCTCATTTGTCAGCTCATAGAATCTGCATAGTATTGATGCATTTGTGGATGGCATTAATGTAGGTGTGACTTTTTCTTAGGGATAGTAAAGCGCTGAAAGACGAAAATCTGCCTCCTGTCATCTGTCAGGATGTTGAAAATCTCCAGTAAGTACCAAGTGTAAATAGATAAATAAAACTTGAAAAATTCTTGGGTACATTTTAGGGAAAACATCTTTGTGCTAAATATTTTGTGGGCTGGGCCTTCCCACATTAATCAAAAAAAAAAAGCTCAATAGACTTGTCCACAAGACAATCTAATGGGGGCAATTTCTTAATTGAGGTTTCACTCCTCTTTGTAAGAGTATCTAGTTTGTGTCAAGCTGATAAAAATTAGCAGGCACACACAAATAATGTTGAAAAAATTTGAAGCGGAAAAGTAAGGATCATAACTTTATAAGTATCACACTATTAAAAAGTGTGAATTGTAGTTTCGAATATTAGACTTTTGACCAACTTATTTTAAGTCTTTTTCTCTAGCAAAAAAGACCCCATTTTTTAAAATTTTGGTTTCTTTTAATTTTTATGTATTTATTTTTTTTGCTTAAACTTTTCTTCTGGAGATTTACTTTACATGTATGAGTATTTTGCCTGTCAGTATGTTTGTGCATTGAGTGTGTACCTGGTGCCTGCACACGTCAGAAGAGGACCTTGAACTGGAGTTAGAGCTAGTTGTGGGCTGAGTGTGAGAGTAGCATATTGCTCTTCCCTGCTGAGCGTCTCCATATATATCATCTTCCCTCCCTTCCTCAGCTCTAGCCCCATCCCCATCCCTGTCACTTGTGTTCTTTTGTTCTTTTAGGAAATTTGTCAAAGAACAAAAACAAGTCCAAGAAGAAATTAGTCGAATGTCTTCCAAAGCGATGCTTAAAGTCCAGGAAGACATCAAGGCTCTGAAGCAGCTTCTGTCGTTGGCTGCCAGTGGACTGCAGAGGAATACCCTCAATATTGACAAACTGAAGTTAGAAACAGCTCAGGTATGCCAGTCATTAGCCATATTACTGTGTGCATTGAGTTGATTTTTTTTCCCCTGAAATAAGAATTATAAACTATAATTATAAATTTATAATTATATTATAAATACAAATATAATAATAAATATAAATTAATTATAAAGTTTGATATGTACACACTAATAAGAAAACTAGAGTGAATGCTCTAGTTAAATTGCCATTTAAAGTTATATATGTGCTTGATACATATGTGTAACAATACCCTAAATAGTGTATACTCTTTTTAGTGTAGGTTCGTGCTCATGACAGCCATTTGGGGTAGATAATGTTATCCTTATGCAATTAGGTACACAAAGAACTTTGTTAAGAGGCTGAGGAGCATTCCCTGCTAGTCTTAGCCTTAACCATGAGCTCTCATAGAAGCTTTTTGCTGAGGTTATATGACAAAGGAGGAAAATAACTGGACAGAAAGTGTTTTCTCTCTTGTTAGTTATTAGATTAAAAGCTAGGACATGCCTTGTTAATATTAAGCTTAACTGGTGGTTATCTGCTAGTCTTGGTTAAACTCATCTAATGAGGATAACAATAAGACTAATGTCATCTGTCACTTGTGCCTACTGAATTTTTCCACGTGTGGCATCATATAGATAATACAGTTAAGTTGTTCTTATCTACACCATGGAAGAACAGTGATAATATATGACTTACTTGTGTTTTGAGTATTGTAATTAGAAAGTCATCTTCCTGTTGTCTTGACTGAGTTTTGGTAAGTCTCGTGTGATGACTTTTTACTGTAGACTTATCAAGTGTTGTGCCCTTCAGACGTGAAGTGATAGAATTTTCACATGTGATTATGTAATATCTCATTAAGTCATTTATTAAAGAATACTTTGTAATCTTTTAAGTAATGGCATTAAAATAGTTGTCTTAAACTATGATATTTGCTGGATTGTGGACACGCATGCCTTTAATCCCAGCACTTGGGAGACAGGGGCAGGCAGATTTCTTAAGTTCGAGGTCAGCCTGGCCTACGAGAGTGAGTTCTAGAACATCCAGGACTATACAAAGTATGATGTTTAAAAAGAATTGGAAAACTTTTGTTTACTGTTCTCAGATTCCCATTTCCTAGTCTTTTCATTAAATATAAATGCAGTATTCCTTTGTGTGTTTTTCTTAGTCACGTTTCCTTTACCATTAGGTACTTTTTAGGATAAACAATGTTAATTATGCTTTAGATGAGTGAATATTTAGGCATTGATTAAGTATAAAATCATATGAAATTGAATATTGTTTGTGAAATACATGAGTTTATATATGTTTATAAAAAGTTATAATTAGCTAATAATGGAGGTAGCAAACTAAGGAAACCTGTATTAGCCAAAGTTTTCTAGAGGAAATATAGAATACACATAGACACAGACACACACACATACATATACTCTTTCCATAAATATATATGTAGAGAGAGAGAAAGAAAGGGGATTTATTAGAATGACTTACAAACTGTGGTCTAGCTTGTCCAATAATGGCTGTGTACCTACTAAGGATCCAAGAATCTAGTGGTTGTTAAGTCTGTGAAGCTGGATGTCTCAGCTGGTCCTCAGTATATGCTGGAATCTTCATTGAGAGCCCTCCTAGGAAATAAAAGAGATTGTTCATAAAGGGCGACAGACCAAAATCTGATGGATACAAAGACTCATAAATACTTTGTTTTTTCTTGTTTTTGGCAGAGTAACTCAAGAGTTGAAGTAGGTTGTATTCCTTGATGGCAGGAGATGCCAGATGGTTTTAGGTGCTGTGTTGTTGGGTTTAGTTGTCATAGCATTCAGTGAACTCTTGTTTTAAAAATCTATATTTTTCAGGGACTTTGGGTTTTAGGGACCAAAGGACTAATTCTGCTAAAACAACAACAACAATAACAAAATCCAAACAAACAAAACTTAAATAAATGAAACATAATATGTTAGGACACAAGGGGCTTAAAGCGATACTTTTACCTTGAGTCTAATGTGTATTATGTTTGAATCTCGAAGGTTTTAAGTGTTGTTGCAAGGGCTTGTGTGCAGGACAGAGAAGGGGCGATGGCCTGGAGTGTGACATGGGTGTGTGAAGACCTGCTGGCAGCTCATGGCTGCAGAGTGCCTGTCCAGAACCATGCTCTCCTGAGTAAGGGTGAGAGTTGCTGTGGTGGCAGGAATCCAGGGATAAAAAGGCAGTACCAGGCTTAGTGATGCAGGAGGCTGAGTCGGGGATTATGAGCTGAAGCAAGTCTGGGTTACATGTTTAGAGCATTGTCTTAAAAACAAACAAAAAGGCCAGGCGGTAGTTGGCACACCTTTAATCCCACCACTCAGAGACAGGTGGAACTCTGTGAGTTCAAGGCCAGCTTGGTCTTCAGAGCGAGTTCCAGGACGGGCTTCAAAACTACAGAGAAACCCTGTCTTAAAAAAACCAATAAATAAATAAATAAATGAAAGAAAGAAAGAAAAGGAAATCAAAAAGTAAAATGGTACAGAGAGCCAGGTAGACTTAACAGTTTGGTAGTTTAACAAGGTAAAAAAGTTACTATTGGGAGCATAAATTTAAGGTACTTATGTTAAAAAATAAGTTAAAGAAAAGATATAAGTAGCCGGGCAATGGTGGCTTAAGCCTTTAATCCCAGTACTTGGGAGACAGAGACAGGTGGCTATCTGAGAGTTTCCAGCCAACCTAGTCTATAGAGGGGAATTCCACAACAGTCAGGGCCAGGGTTGTTACACAAGGAAATTTTGTGTCGAAAAACTACCAACAAAACAAAACAAACAAAAACCTACAAAAGGAAAAGACAAAAGAAGAAAGCAGTGGAATGACAAATGTGTGGATATAAAGTTTTAAAACAGAATTATTACTCCTAAGGTCTCATTGGATAGGCGGTCAGATGACAATGAGGAGGAGGAGGAGAGGACCAGTATTCAGCTCTCAGGCTTCCCACACACTGTATTAGGCAAGTGAAGTCTGTGTAGACCCGCTTCCTCATTTAAGGAGAGAAGCAGCTGTGTTTGTTACAGGGTTATTGAGTAGCAGGATAGCAGGAGTAAAGCCTTGAGCAGTGTCTCATCTGAAGAGGTTGGAATCCCTGCTGGTACCGGCCTCTGCTTGGTTCTGCCTGTTTGTGTCCTGGAGGCTCTAAAACAGTACTATTCTCCTTTTACTGTGATTGAATTCATTTTAGCAGTTTGCAGAATTTTATGCATAATTCTTCAAAAAGATTATCCTAAAATATATCGAAAGTTTAATTTGTGTTCTTTAGAAAGAGTTTTCAGCAACGTGTAAAGCAGCTTGTTCTATTCCATTTTTAAAACACGTCTATCCAATTGTTTGACATCTCAGTCCAGAAATAGTTTGTTTGCTAGCCTAACTCTTACCTTGCTTTTTTGTTTGTTTCCTATGTGTGTTTTAAAAAAAAAAAAATTCTGCTGTATTAGGAGTTAAAGAATGCTGAAATAGCTTTAAGAACCCAGAAAACACCTCCTGGACTTCAACATGAAAATACAGCTCCTGCTGAGTAAGTTACTGGGTCTTTTTTTAATGAAAGTTTTTCATTTAAACAGGGCAATAATCACACACAGAATATTTTGAGAAGGCTTATCTTGAATCTTTATTTTGATTTCTCCTAATTATCCTAAGAGGCTAGTTTATTTCTGGCTCACTGAAAAGAAAGGCTAAGTAAGATCTGAATTTCCAACCATCTTTGATAAGATAGTAGCATGAAGTAGTCCACATGCTCACTGTCTGCTGGTAGCATGCTCAACTTTGGTCCTGGGCTATCTCATGTTTCAGTCTGTGATTCCTAGTCTTCATGACCTGGGAGTTCACAGAAGCAGGTCAGAGTGTGTGTGTGCCTGTGTGCTCGCACACGCGCGCCTGTGTGCGTGTGATTCTTGCCCCTGTACTTTTCCACTTTTTACTTTTCCTTCAGAAAGCTATTTTAGAATTGCAGAAAATTTCAACAAAATAAATTTCCTATGTACCTAATCCAAATTCCCTACTTACTAAATTTATCTTGTGTATTTTGTTTTTATATTTTGTATGTCTACATCCCTCCCCCAACACCTTGCATTATTTGCGAACATAATACCTTCTTATGTTTAACTGTGAAGTCCTGAAAAATAAGGATAATTACTTACATTACACTCCAGTTACCCCAGTTAAAGCATAATTGTGATACTGCTCTTACTCAGATTGACATGCCATGCATCCATAAATATTTCGTCTTGCCTTTTTCATACCAACAACAGAGTTCATGTTGCCAAAAGCTTTCATTCTTTTCTTCTCTCCCCCTTTTCTCTTTTTCCCTCTCCCCTCTGTCCCATTTTCCTCCTCCTTTCCCTGGCAAGTAAATGCTTTATCACTAAACTGTTACCCATTTTTTACAAAAAAAAAAAGCATACAAATTTCTTTTATTATTCTTAAAGTTGTTAAGTACTTGATTGTAAAATATAGTGATAGCCGCATTTTGATTTTAAACTTCAGACTTTCAGAGAACTTACAAAAATAGTAGTACAAAGAATTTGCATAAATTCCTTATTTCATTGTCATCAATATTAACATATTGTAGAACTATAAAATTAACATTGATAAAATGATTTTTTGTTTGTTTGTTTTTTCCAAGAGAGGGTTTTTATGTGTAGAACTGGCTGTCCTGGAACTCTCTGTAGACCAGGCTGGCCTAATTTAGAGGTCCACCTGACGTGCACCACCACTACCCAGCTATGAAACGTTTGTAACTAAAACAACTTATTAGAATTTTACTGATTCCCTTTCTCCCCATTAATATGCCTTTTCAACCACCTAACCTCCTGTTGTGGGGTTATATTACATTTAGTTGTAGCTTCCTTAATCTCTATCTGTAATAGTCAAGTTCTAGCTTGTTTTGGATGACCTTGCTGTTTCTAAAGACTGTGAAGTCACTTTGTGTAATTTGTCCTCCATGATTGGAATAGTGATACATCAGTAATATTTAGCGCTTTGGAGTTTGCTTCAGTGGTATCTGTGAATTATATCTTCATCCTAAACTGAAAGCCCCACTTAAAAGAGGACAATTACTACTTATTTTTTTTAAGTATAAAGGAAATAATGTTTTAAATGTTTGATCTAACTTTTTATAGCTACTTCAGAGTCTTGGTTCAGCAGTTTGAAGTACAGCTTCAGCAGTACAGGCAGCAGATTGAAGAACTAGAAAATCATCTTGCCACTCAAGCAAACAATTCGCATATAACCCCTCAAGGTAACATCCCTACCATGGCAGTTTTTGAGGGCACCATTATGTTAATTGTTGGGTGGTTAAACTTGGATAGTAGACATGCATACAACTCCTAGTGCTTGTCCTAAGCTGCTTTAAGAAAATTTCCTAGAAAGTCTTTGGTAAAGTCTTGGTTCCCTGGAAATTTAGAACGCTTTTATTGAAAGTCATTGCTGTGGTAACGGGGGTGGGGAAGCTGGGGTGGGGTCTAGAACCTCCCTTTCCTTTCCAGGGTCACTGATGGAAATGGCCTTCTCTCAGGCTTAGCCTACTGTCTTCTGTAGTTGTAGAGGAACATTGATAAGAGTCTAGAAAAATAAAATTGTTACATATTTGTTTCACAATTTTCTCTTATAGATTTATCAATGGCTATGCAGAAAATTTATCAAACATTTGTAGCTTTAGCTGCACAACTTCAGTCTATTCATGAAAATGTCAAGGTAAGTGTTCATTGCCAAAACCTGTCTGTGTATGTAGATGCCAATATTTATCTGGTAACAATGCCATGCTCATTCAGAAGCAGCTCAAATGATGTGTAAATAAAAGGCCAACACTACTATAACTCATGATCATACCCAAACACATTCATTAATAAAAACTAAAAAGAAAAGAAAAAGCTTTAAAATAGGACTTATATCAATGCCCATTTTCTCTCATTACTATTTTTGGTAATTTACAGATGGAGATTGTGTGTTTGTGTGATGCCTGTGTAACCAACATTCAGATTGTTTCCATCTCTTTACCAGTATAAATAGAACTATAGAAAACAAACATCCATAGTGGCAAATTCTTTTTTATGCTGACCTAGTCTAATTGTGTTTTATTAATATTTATTTATCATAAAGTTAAAGAAAACTTTCTTAAAATTCCTTCTAAGTAAAGGAAACTTCTTACCAAATAATATATTTGTTTGAGTAATGTATATTGAATAATGTAAATGAAGTAATTTTTCACTGAGTATTTTGATCTTTATGTAATAATACTAATTTTAAATTTTTATTTATGTGCAGGCCAGACACATGGCTCTCTTTTAAAACGTAAAATAAAGTACACTTTTTCTTATTTGCAGCTAATTAAACAAATGTCAGTTTCTAGATATCTATACTATAGAAAAACCTTGAAAATTCAAAGAAACTAAACCTGAATCTAAGTAAATTATATAGACATTTGAGTATGCTTATATCTGCTTGCTTTGTGATAATGGAGTTTTTTTTTTTAAAGTTAACTTTTAAAATGGGTCATTTTTAAGTTTTTAGCGCTTGTGAACAGATTGGAAACAAAGGCATTTTTAAGAAATTTCTGAAGGAAGATTATAAGATTTTTCTTCTTTTTTTTTATTATTGTTAAAAGAAAAATTTACATTTACTCCCCTTGTCCTAGGCCCTCCTGCTCCCCCTAT
>JAQHUG010000124.1:3345681-3359202 GCA_028555095.1 Dicrostonyx torquatus
GGCGAACTTGGGGGTGGGGGCAGGGATGTGTGGAATTGAGGGGCAACTGCAGCAGGGGCTGGTGTTGCCCGCATTGCGTCCCGGGTACCTTCCCAGATTATAAGATTTTTGAAAAAATCTTATCACTATAACAAATGTTGCTTTAAGATTTTAAACTTGTAAAAATGATTTTGTGTTGAGGTATGTGCTGATATTAAAATTAGTTTATTATGAATGTTTCTAAAACAAACAAAATAGTAGAACACTGTATAATGGGTGCCTAGGTTCCCCTGCTTCACCTCAGCCATCACCAGAACCTGATTGTTGGATAATTATGCTACTCTCAGAGCTTTTGCTTCTTTGATTATTTTAAAATTCTTTTAAAAGTTATTTTCTTTTTATGTGTATGAGTGTTTGCATGCATATGTGTGTACCATGTGCGTGCCTAGTGCCTATGGAGACTAGAAGAGGGCATTATCCCTGCCCCCTGGAACTGGAGTTAGAAATGGTTGTGAGCTAATAAGTTGCACAAGTCAGCCTTGAGCTCCCTCTATATCCCAGGCAAGCCTTCAGTTAGTTATATCCTGCTTATCCTCTAGAGTATCTGGGATTATAGACCAGGCCTCGTCACAAAGTTGTCTGTAATAGACTTCCTCCTCTCTGGTTTGAAAAATAAACCTTTTTATTAATGAGACCAGGAAACAGGCTGAGATTGCCATAAATAGATATTTGAATAGTCTGTTGTCTTTAATTTGTTTTCTATTTGAGTCAGTGTCTTGTATATAGATAGCTAAATAGGCCTGGAGCTCCTGTTGCAGCTCCCCTAGTTGTTTCCAAGAACTAAAGATTTTTACACTGATCAGATTCGTTATGTGTTTTAGGGTTTTCGATTGCGGTGATAAACACCATGACCAAAAGCAACTTGGGGAGGAAAGGATTGATTTCCTCTTATAAGGTCACACTCAGTATTTAGGAAAGTCAGGATAAGAACTGAAGCAGAAGGCATACAGGAGTCTTGCTTACCGGCTTGCTTCCTATTGCTTGCTCAACCTGCTTGCTCATACGACTCAGGATCACCTGGCCTGGGTTAGGACCACTCATAATGGCCTAGGTCCTCTCACATCAATAACTAATTAAGAAAATACTTGATAGACTTGGCAGTAATTCAGTTTTATGAAGGCATGCTCTAATTTGAGAGTTCGTCTTTCCAAGTGAGTCTAGCTTGTGTCTTGATAGTTAACAATTATCTAGGAACGTATGTTACCGTTTATCTTCAGCTGAAGTAGTAAGTGAGCTAAACATGGAAGCTCTAGATTTGTGCATCTTTGCATCTCACAAGAAGTTGTCTTTGTGAACTACCTTATCTAGCACACCCCAGTGACATTAACAAAGTGGGAAGTTTGAGAATTCATCATATGACTGGTGTTAGGTATGTGGTTGTTGTCCGTCTCCCCCTCCCCCCCAATGTTTTTGTGAAGTCTTAGGCCATTACTTCTCATTGGAAGTTGCACTGTGTGTGGGAATGTATATGAAATGCAGAGAAAGTAAGAATGGATTTAAAGACATTAATGAGATTGTTTCCTTCACCTGTTGCTAATGCCACATTTTTTAATATTCAATTCTTAGCAGGTCCACTTTGGTCCTTTATCACAGTATTGAAGCTTGGAACTGGAGTATTAAAAATGGACAGCCACACAAAAGGATGATAATAACTTTAAGTTCTATAAGTAATAGTAAAATTTTAAGTGTGTTTTTGGTAGTGGTTAAGAGCTTAATATTTAAGAAAGGTAAGAAATATATAAACTCTACCTCTCTTCAGATCTATATAATTAGGTTAGATCTGTAATAAAAATGTTGAGTAATTAATGTGAAATAGGGTTACGAGCTTTAATGGGGCATTATATTGCATTAGGTAACTTGGTAAATTTTTTTTTTTACCGTGGAGTTGTAAAACTTAAATCTTAGGGGTGAGAAGGAAGACTTAGGTATATAGGCTTACATCTCATTGTGTGATAATCAATTAGAATTAACAAGGTTGAAGCTCTGCTTAGACCTCAGCCTTTCTGTGCTAAAGGTGTAAAATCTTGCTTTATCATGTGATACCCACTCATTTAAAAATGTTTATTTAGTACTTCCATCTAAAGGTTATTTTAAAAAAGCTGAATGTTTAAGGGGAAAGTTAGGTGATAAACTATAGTATCTATTTAAATATTCTGCTTGCCGGTAATTTTAGCCTATGAAACCAGAATATTTTAAGTGGAATATTCTAAAGATTTTTTTTTTTTTTTTTCTTCAAGACAGGGTTTCTCTGGCTTTGGAGCCTGCACTGGAACTAGCTCTTGTAGATCAGGCTGGTCTCGAACTCACAAAGATCCGCCTGCCTCTGCCTCCCGAGTGCTGGGATTAAAGGCGTGCGCCACCACCGCCCGGCTATTCTAAAGATTTGTGACAGCAGTAACAAGCATCGTGCTCTCAAGCCCTGCCCTTGTCTTGTCAGTGTCAGTGGGTCAGTTATTAGTAGTCTCATTTGTAGCTCTCCTGGAGCTGGAATGTGTAATATGGCCACTGCCTTGCCTTGGACTTTTGACAGCTTATTTCATATGAATACATATTCTCAACCTAGAACCTAATTTCTTTTTCCCTCCCCTCCATATTTTTTGTTTTTTTTTTAGGTGCTTAAAGAACAGTACCTTAGCTACAGAAAAATGTTTTTGGGTGATGCTGTAGATGTGTTTGAAGCCAGGAGAACAGAAGCCAAGAAGTGGCAGAATGCACCCAGAGTTACTACTGGACCTACTCCTTTCAGCACCATGCCAAATGCAGCAGCCGTTGCCATGGCTGCAACACTAACACAGCAGCAACAGCCTGCTACAGGTCTGAATGCATTCAAGTTATAGCTTCTTACTGTTAAAATGCAGAGAAAATTATGTGCATTTTTATAAGTCTTCCTTTTGTGTGAGCACTGACAAAATTTCTATCAATAGTTGTTCCAATACAAATCTAAAAATTGTGGTAGACACAATTATAAACACACCTGAAACAAAAGGCAGGGTAGTCTAGCAATAATTATACATCAGATGTTGAATATTGTGAATTTAGTTACTGTTATTTGCTGTATTGCGATAGATGCCCTTTAGAACATAGTGTTTCACTACTGAATTACATTTAAGAAAAACATTAGATTCTCAAGTTGTGATTGTATTCTTTATTGGTTTAAACTCAGAGGTAATCCTACCCATACATTGTGTTTTTTAATGATGATAATAGATGGTGCATTCTTATTCTCATACATATTGATTGCAGAGTACTTGTATTCCGGATGCAGTATGTTTCTGTTGTCTGTTGGTGTATTGAAGGTCAATAGATTCATTTGGATGTTATTTGACTGGAAACAAAATAACAGGTCCTCTATAAGAGTCCAAACGAGAGTTGAAGAAGATGCATGTAACTGCAGCATGGACTGAACAGTATCAAGATTAGGAAGAAGGTTTGAGATGGATTGTACATTATGTGGACCTTAGTAGTTGAACACCATTTGTAGTGTTTATGAGGTGTGATTCTTTGGTGATTCATTTGGAATTTTGGAAGTTGCTTAGTTGCCTTATTCTTTGTAGTTTTTTGTTTTTGTTTTTGTTTTTTTAGGTTTCATGTTTGACATAGAAAGTGCAGTCTTAAAAGTTTAACTTTTTTCCCTTGGTCATTTACAGATTTTTGAGTGAGCCTTAACTTATTCTGTAGTATATGTCTTTTTGACAAATTCCATATAATCCAGTAAATTGCAATATTAAAAAGTGAAAACTAAACAAAAGTAATGTTTGGGTTACGTTCAGGCCACCTATACTAAAGAAGCATGCTCTAGTTACTGTATTCATATTTGAATGACAGCATTGACCTGCCATCAGTAAAGAGTTGTTGATGAAGTTAGGCCAAACCCTCCACATTCCATCCCTGCATCTGTGTGAATGATGGTTCCCATAAGCACTATCTAGTAGCTCTCTAGCTGGCTGGAGTATAGACTTCTTTGGACAGATTGTGGGGAGTCTTTGTTCTGGAGTAATGGAGTATCAATCCCAATAGTAGGATTTTTCATTTTCACTATTTTAACAGTTAATCAGTCATAATTCGTCCTAAGATAGGTCAGAGAAATGTGACTTGGATAAGTGTTAATAAAATATAGTTTATTTTCAAGAGAATAAACAAAGCTTGAGAGAAGTGAACTGTCCACACTCTTGTGCTTTAAGTCAATCTCTTCTGTGGTAAATAGCTAAATATGAAGCAAAATCACTTGTCAAAGTGCTTTGTTTTTTTCTTTTTCTTTGGTTTTTTTAGACTAGAGTTTCTCTGTGACCCCCTGGCTATCCTAAAACCAGAGATCCGTCTGCCTCTTTCTCCAGAGTGCAGAGATTAAAGTCATGTGCCACCTAAAGTCATGTGCCACCATGCCTGGCTTTTTTTTTTTTTTTTTTAATCGTGTAGACTGTGTAATCTCAAGATGTTTGCAGGCATGAAGACAAACACTTATTCTATAAATGGATGTCTCCTATGAGGTAGGTTTGTGAAATGCAAAGGTAGTCAGTGCAAGAAAGGCCTTTGCTTTGTGTCATTTAAAGAGTATTTGTTTAACCTTGCAGGAATTATTGGGAGCTTTTGCTCATGCGCTTTAATTTTCCCTGTACTTTTGCCAGGCTTCACCCTCACCACACCCCACATCCTCCCACCAGCGGCAATAACTGTCTTTAGTGTATCCTTGTAGTTTTAGGGTATATATAAGACTTTCTAATTAGGTAGCAGGAATTGGAATTGGAATTTATCAACCTCAATAATATTACAATATGTACTTTTGAGTTGTATCCAATTGTTGAATTATTGATAAACAAGAGTGATTACAGTTATGCATTCTGTTTCTTTCTCTTTTTTATTTTTTCCCTAAAAGCTTCTCCCAGGCTCTGTAGTTGCTCTGTAACCCTCCCATTACAAATGCTTGTTTAGTTCTTATGTAGGACGCTGGATTGTGGCAGTTAGGAGTTCTGTTAGATCCATGGCTAATGAATGGTGTTATCAACTGCATCCCATTTAGTAAAGCCCGGTTACGTTTTGGTTTGTACCCAGGGAGGCACTCCTGTGCAGTACTTTTCATGAAATCCTTCTAAGTCCCAAATTAAAACAACTTGCATAATGTTTTTAATACACAATCGTTGCTGTATAGATGTATTAAAGTATTTACTTCATTTACATATGGATTCTTGATTTAATTGGTGTGAACAGGGATACAAGGACGATAGCTTTTCTTAAATTGTTGCCTCTTTTTGAAGGTAGCTTGTTTTTTTCTTTCTAGAAGGTGGAAAGATGGACTTAATTTTAAATGACTTGCTGGGTTTTTGTTTTGTGTTTTTTTTGTTTGTTTTTTGGTGGTGGTTCTGGGATTGAACCAAGGACCTTGTATATGCTAATAAACACATACTCTACTACTGAACTGCCTCCCCAACCCTTCATTCTTTTTTAATGAAAACAAATATACACTTGGGCTTAGGCATGTTCAATTTGTGGCTGTTTGTTGTGAAGGCTGAGTTCATAAAAACCCAATAGGCTATTTGATAGGCATAAGATAAGCATTGATGCATGAACAAGTTCATGTACACTCGCCTACAAATGTTCCTCAAACCTCCCAAAAAACTTAATTTTATATTGAGATTTTCAATATGAACTTGATTTAGGATAGATTTTTTTCAGTGTATTGAGGTTGAATTTTGTTGTGTTTTCACACTTAAATGTTGTTGATGTTTACATAAGACTTTTCTCATGTGATTTAGCTGCTGCTTTTACGGAGAGCTGAGGTGTTTGTGAGGAATTCCTGCTTTCTGACTCTAGGTGAAGGTTTGGACATTTAAGGTGTAGAGTTAAATCAGAAATGTTAAGTATTTCATCTTCGTTTCTTATGGATTTGTGATTTTGTTGTTTTAATAACCAAAGGAACATTCCCCATTAGAAGTAACAAGAATAAATTTTTCTTACCAGGGGAAGACATTTTTGTTATTTTAAAAGGTAACTTATGAGTAATGTTGGTAGTTATACTAGACATTTTTGTGACCATGGAAAATTATAAGAAAATTTAGCACTTTAGCTATAAATGGAAGTTTTACATTAAATAAGGTAATATTTATTCTAGAAAATACGGATTACAGTGCAAACCTGATTTTGTTGTGTGAATTTATCATGGAAACTTTTGTAAAATGTTTCTTTACATGGAAATTTCACTCTAGGCAATCATTGGTTTATATTTATTGATTTGATTTCACTTGTGGAACTAAGAGCCTCTCATTGAATGACTATTTAGATTTCAAAGTGACTTGAATTGTTTACATAGCTTCTACCTGAAGGATTTAGAATCTGTTTTCTGATAGTGGAACTAATATATATATTGTGGCCAGAGTATCATATGTTAACACTTTGGCGTGGGAGATAAGTCATCATAAGCTTTTACTACTTAAAATGTTATACATTTGCCTACTAGTTTTATAAATGATGTTGCCTTCAGAATTCGTGTGAAGGTTGAAACTATCTCGCATCTATTGTGCAATGGGAGTCTGTCACTGTTAGATGCGTTCTGTGTCCTTATATGATGATTGCAGAAACTGTTTTGTTGCTCTTAAAAATGGACCCACACATAACAAAACCATGGATTTGGGTGACTCTCCCGGTTTGTAAGGCTGAGGACTGTGGTGGGCATTGGTCTTTAGTGACTTCACCAGCAGTGCCTCCTGCTAAAATGTGACAGTCTCCCAATGTTAAAGAAACTGGACATGTGCTCTCTCTGTTATTTTTGTTAGATGTAGAAAGTAATAAGCAAGTTTCTTTTCCCTGTTGTAACATTTTACAAAAGAGCTGCTAGTCAGGTCTTTATTCTTAAATTAATCTCAAACTGGATGTAAAAACTTAAAGATATTTTTTAATTTATTTTTTTAATAGTAGTGTAAGAACTCTGGCTGCTATTTAATTATTCTGTTTTCTGGATAGAAGCTATTTGAAAAGTCCAGTTTCTGTCCCAGGGGAGCAAAATGTACTTCCTCATTTTGTTGTTTTGTGCTTTATCCCTTTACACTACCTTTTGAATATACGAACCTCATTCTTCATTGAACAGCGTGAAGACTTTGATTTTTTTTTTTGAAGTTAAATTTGAAGATGCATATGTCTTTGGCATTCCCTCGCCTCTGAGATGTCCTAACTAATGAGTGCAGAGGCCAGAGCTGAGACTGTACTGTGAGACTTACTGAGGACTTTCCATAAATCAGTATCAAATGACAGTCCATAGATTTTTGTATTCTGCTTAGTTGACAAAAAAAATAAGGTGTAGTTACTGTGAGGGGCCTAGTAATGCTGTTCTTGCCAAACAAACTCAGCCAAAATCCCTAAAGTGACAGTGTGGAGAGGATGACACGTGGCTCTGTTTGAGTGCATTTTCACGAATGTTGGAGCTTCTGAAGTCTTGAATGTATCGGGTCTGTCAAGGTACACACGTGCCTTTGTGAATATTCATTCTGGATCTCACGAATCAGGCGATAAGTGGTGGAATGTAGCAGAGCTGGAGGATAGAACTCAATAATAACTTTGTGAACAAGTTGGAATTGTCATGTTACTGTGTCATTGGTTTGCTTTTAAAATGAACAATAAATTAAATAAAATAAAACATTGTCTTGTTTTTTATCTATTATATACATTTCTATACTATAAGAAGTCATACCTAATTTTTGGGTACTTTATGAAGTAACATGATAGTTTTGCTATGTTAGTGTCAGTCTCTTGATTTTGGGACTTGACTCTAATACTGGGAGCTTGTTTTTTAAAAAGGAAAGTAAAATCTTACTTATTACACCAAATAGTTGAATCAGAAAATAAATAGAACTAAAACAATTCTAGAAATAAAAATACTATAATTTGTGATGCATTAAATATTTCAGACTATTAGTACATTAAACTTTTGAACATTTTTCATTGTGGTAAGCCTCTTAACTGTGTAGCTATACGCAGATTAATTAATTCTTTTTCAGATAAAACATTTGGGATAGATAAGCTAGGTCAGATAGGAATCTTGAGATCAAAGTTTTAACATGGAATTTTTTAAAAAGTAATCAATGTTCAGTTTAAAAATAATCTCATATAGGAACTTTAATCTTGAAAGAGTAAGGCAAATTTGTTTTCCCCCCCGTTTTTTTTTTCATACCAGGGCCACAGCCATCTCTGGGAGTTAGTTTTGGAACGCCATTCGGCTCAGGTATTGGCACTGGCTTGCAATCAAGTGGCTTAGGTTCTTCAAACCTTGGAGGTACACTTTCCCTTTTCTCTTATTTCATTGAGCGATGACATTTGAACTGATGGTAACTATAACACATTTCTGAGAGGATCTGCTGCTGCTTGGAAAGTTAAGGCTCCTTCCATCTGGCAAAAAGGATTCTCCAAACATAATCACTGCTTTCTCGCATTAGCTTCAGAGCTTAGGAAATTCTGTCCTCTATGGAAAGTAGATTAAAAACAAAACAAAACAAAAACACTAAGCGGCAGGGAGGGTATTTTTCAATCAGAATTCTGAAATGTGAATTTGAGAATTAGTTTAAATCAACTTAGTTTTAATTGGACTTCTAAATATTAGTTCTAATGTACTTTGATATCCAATCTATATCTAGATTATATACATACTCCTGATCATTATCTTTTCACCTGATAGTTACCTCTTAAAACAATTAATTGTATTGTAAATTAAATAGCTCAACTTTTGTCATTTCTATGTATGCTAGGCATATTTGACTGTATGCATACATAAGAAATTCACGTTATTCTAATTGTTTCATAAATTAGTAAGGTAAGTCTATAAAATGTGTTAATTATAAATGCACTCGCAATTCTTTGTGCATAATTGGGAATTTATTATATTTTGACAAAAGAATGATATTGTAAAGGAGGTTCCTGTATGAAGGTTTGACTAAAATACAAAGAAAGGCTACATGCTATCACAGTTATTTCATACTAACTGTTCTAATTGAGAATTTTAGAACCGCAGGTAGCATAATTTCTTGACTACTGCCCACTTTTCATAGTGTTTTTATAAACAGTGATAGTTCACTTTCAACTTAAGTATTTCAGTAAAGCCATTGCAGAATAGCAAGAGGAATTTGGCTTTGCTGGAGGTGCATCTTAGCTGGTACAGTGCTTATCCAGCACACATGAAGCCCTGGTTCCATCCCCAACTGCAAGTAGAGAGTGGTGGTGCATACCTGGAAGCCCGCAATCAGGAGGCAGAGGCAGGAGGATCAGAAGTTCTGGGTCATCTGCAGCTACGTGGGAAATAACATAAGACTGTAATAAAAATAATTTGGAGTTTGTATAGAGAATTTCTGGTGAACTATCTTTGAGTACTTAGAATTTCTTCATGGGCTTTGTATGACAAATATGTTTTAAGAGGGAAGACAGTTTTGTCAGTGCTAATATGGAGAGTAACATGGCAAAATTTACTGTAACACATAGGTTGAGGTAGCTAACTGTCCCGTACTTAGTAATGAGCGAAATATTGTAATATTTACACTGTTGTGCAAGTCAGGCTTGCTTATGAATTTAGTCAGCCTTTTTATTTTTCCAAAATGAAGTAATACTTTAGCTAGGCATATATTTAACAGTCTAGTCATTTCAGTGGTCAGACTACCAATATGATCTTGACTTTAGTAGCCTCGTTTTTAAAAATTGCTGCTAGGTCATGAACTAGTCTGGATAGTGTTTTATTCAGAATTAATCTACTCAAGAAGTCTTAGGTAAGGGAGTATGTCGCAGACTTACTGAGTCATGTGTGAACACCGTTGACTTGACCGGTGGTGGTGGTTGGTTTTCTTGAGTGCCCTGTGAACTGTGTTTTACGCACACTGTGTATCTCTCTGTTACCTTCCACTAGGATTTGGAGCTAGCTCTGGTTTCGGATGCGGCACCACAGGGGCCTCCACATTTGGATTTGGAACAACAGATAAACCCTCAGGAAGTCTTAGTGCAGGTTTGTGTGCTTCTGCCTAAATTCCAGGCAGGCTAAAAAGTACAAATCATTTTACTAAAGATTACACACATTCTTATTCCCAGTAACCCCTGGAGATCCCCAATTTACTTTCTACTCTGAGGAAGCATGTTCAGCTGACAACTGACTAAATTGTGTAGCCTTACTTTTTTGGTTGTATGTAACAAGACCTGTAAACAGTTAACTAGAGAGTCATTTGAATCCTAGTGAGTGACTTTATGGTTGAAGATTTCTCTCCTCCCTAGTAACCCAGTAGTTATAGTTGGTGCTTTGTTTTTCCATGCTGGAGAACTTTTTTTTTTTTGTACTGGGGGTGGACATTATGGTTTTAGTCATGATAAGCAAGGAGTATACCACTGAGCTATTTCTCCAGCCTAGTTTTACCTTTCATCTTGAACTACAGTCCCCACAGTCTCACTGAGTTGCCCAGGCTGCTCCCGCCTCAACCTCCTGAGTAGCTGATACAGTAGACCTGTACCACCAGGTAGCCCAACTAGGAGATGCATCTTAGTCCAAGCAGGTCATCTTTAGTTGTTAGTACCTCTGATTTTAAGGTGCTGTGTAGTTTATTAATAATGGCTAACTTGGTTCTTTGTTCATTTTAAATAGGTTTAGTATACTCCTAGTAGAAAACTCAAAATTATGTTTACCTTTCTATTCACTTTATATTCGTAAATATTACTTGTTTTTGCTATGTAATATGTAGGGATAAATAGCATGTCTAAAATAATGATGTAACTGTTAAAAATGTTTTCAAATTTAGAAAATTCCACTTACTATAAGAAGTGTTTAAAACCAGCAGTGCCAGTGGAGTAAGATTTGTAATCATTGGTATCATGACTAGAATCTAAATACTACATAGGGTAACCAGGCAGTCAAAACACTTGCTCTTCATTGTAAAGGCTCTTATAATACACATTATTGCCTTCTCTTGAACATTGAGGTGGGTTGAGGCTTTGCTGAAAGGGCTTGGAATTTAATGGCAGGTTCAGATTCCTTGAAGGCCTTTTCTAAAATGTCTTTGGTGAGCTTGAGTAGGAAGATACTAACATAATGTGTATATAATGATGCTAGGTAATTTTATGCACAAAGTACATAAAACGTTAGCATACAGACAAGGAAGTCTCTGGCAGCTTTAATTTTCCTACAGATTTCAGTTATCTGTGCTACTTGCTTTCTTGGTCTGTATCAGTGGACATCTGTCTCAAGATGCTCTTTAGCTGTTAGCTAAATTACTTTTCTGTAAAGTTCCATGTTAGAAATTCAAGGGCTGTAGGCATTTTCTACTCTTATAAATTGTATATTCTCAGACAGAAATTTCCACTCATCCCTGTGTTTTATATTTGTTTTTGTGATTTAACTTCTCATTTGAATATTTTCTTCCTTGAACATAAGGCTTTGGCAGCTCAAGTACATCTGGGTTTAACTTCAGCAATCCTGGCATCACGGCATCAGCTGGTTTGACATTTGGGGTGTCCAATCCTGCCTCTGCGGGGTTTGGAACAGGAGGACAACTCCTTCAGTTGAAGAGACCTCCAGCTGGAAACAAAAGAGGAAAGAGATAAACATACGGGTCGATGTGTTGGGAATGCTTAGCAGGCGCTGCTCATTCTATGATTCTATTTTTCTAATGATGTAGTAATTGAACTGCATCTCGGGAGATTTATAAAGTTTTGATATTCTTACTCTGGAAATTGAACTTTGTTTACCTTACCAACATCTTTCCTGTGAATTCAAAATCCAGTTGTAGTTTTGTTGCTATTATTTTTGACTCTCCATGTAAGAAATATTGTGATTAAATTACTGGTTGATAGCGGTTAAAAGAAAAAACCCATTAACCTATGATTTATTCTAGTGTTAATAGCAATGTTTTTGTGGCTAAGGTTTATGCTGTGAATACATGCACATTGATTTCTTATGCAGATTGTATGAACTCCAGGGCCTTTGGTAGAAGTAGTTTGTTCCTTGACAAGGCCTTTAGAACTGTGCTACAGGGCATCTTGTGGATATGTATGTAATTATATATAGCGTAACGCACACAAGGTGTGTGCACATGAAATATATATTTACACACCTATAACTCTTGCCTCAGACTGTTCTCCTTTTCTAGTGTACTCAGTTACTCATTTGATGCTTTAGATCCTCAGTGCTTATCGGAGGAGCTCCAGGTACCTTGTCATTTCATTTGTTTACTAGATATGATTATTGGCATAAATATTTAATCCATTCAACTTTATTTTTATTTATATTTTGACCCTTAGTAGTTACTCCAACTGAGGAATGCTCTTAAGGTTCATCAAACAGATTTTAGAAACCTTTATTATCCTATATATTCTCATGGTATTACTATGGAATCTTTTGTCATAATGAGATGGACTTTAAGGAGTGTATGTGAACTCCAGACTGATGTTCTGGGGCAAAGAGCTATTAAGCCAAATTAAATCTATGCAGGTAAAGGATGCAATGTTAATTGAATGAGAACTTGTTTAGCTGTTCCGATACAGAATTCCTTTTTATAGGTCTATTGAGAAACCAAATGAGGTGGCTTCTCAGCTTCTTAATATCTTGAGTGCTTAATTTGGACTAGAGAAACTGCATTTTAGGATAAGTCACTGTAGCAACCGTAAATTTCCTGGTTTCAAGAGTGGGTAGAGTTTCGGGGAATGCCACAGAAGTATGTTAGGTTGTGTCTGTGTGACCTCTGTCTGTGCCACCATCTGGTGTTGAGTGGGTGGAGAACACCATAGAGGGAACTGCCTTAGGACCGTGTCAGCATGAAATGTCTCTCAGTAGTTTCGAGGTGTAAGGAAAACATGGAATTGCAAAAAAATAGTTTAATTTTTTATATAGAACGTTTCATACATAATGTTCATCAGTGAATATTTTCAGAATCATTTTTCACCAAGGCACCCTTTTTCTAAAATAGGTGTGGTGTATATAGATGCATATATACACATATATTTTTAGAATAATGTTAGTTGGGTTTGAAGTATTGTTGGTCTGTTTCATTTATCTGCATATAACTGATTAGCATTCCTGAATTTAATATTTGCATCTTGATGTATTAACATAAGGAGAGCTATCTGTCTCTGAGTACTAAACTTGTTTTTATTTGTATATTTTTGTAATTCTGCAATCCTCAGTCTAGATTACAGGGGAGGATAGGAAAAAGGTGTGCTTTGGCATTTTAAATTACTGTCAGTTACATATACCATTACAAAAATACTGCTTTGTTGTTTTTTAAGGACATTGTAATGTGCTGCAAATACCTGAATATTTATATTTCTTTTTTTTCTTTATATACATTTTCATATGTTGAACCACTGGAGACTTGTAACATTCATTTGTGGTAGGAGTCAGTGTTGTCCTTGTCTCCTTTGTCTTCACCTTGTCCAGAGCCTATTATGTAAACAATAAAATTGTGTTAGTTGCTTTCAATCCTTGTAGGTCTCAGCAGTTGTACATATATAATTTTGTTATTGCTTCTTTATTCT
>JAQHUG010000124.1:3370190-3424766 GCA_028555095.1 Dicrostonyx torquatus
AGGCTTGATTTTTCTTTCTAAAGTCTTAACTGAGATTTTGATTGTATTCACACAAAGTTATATTAGCGGTCTGATCTGAAGAGAAGTGACATCCATGTAAAACAGTGGCATGTAGAAAGCCCGAGTTCCATTCCTGCTTCCCCTCCAAAACCATGCATTGCAGATAGATAGCGTCCTACCCATCTCAAACTATTTATATATTTATTTTTCCCCACACTGTGAATTTGGTACCTTTAGAAATACTGTTGTGGGATATTTGTCTGTGATGCTTTGTGTTGGGGCTGGGCTTGCATCTGTGTTCCTCTCCTGTGTGTGAGCCAGTCTGAACCCAGTTGAAGGCTTGTTCAGAAAGTGGTCCTTAGGCAGCACAGGGTAGAAACTGTTCTGGCCACCACACTTGGCCTTCACGCACCTGACCTCATACGGTCCTAGTACCATCCCATGAGCAGAATTCTCTCGAGATACTTCCTTTGTTTTATTTGTGCCACGATGGAGATTGAGCACAGGGCCTCACTTAGGGAAGGCAGGTGCTCTACCACTGAGCTATGCCCCCAGCCCTCTTTTTGTTTTATCTTAAAACAGGGTCCCAGTTGCTCAGACTGGCCTTGCACTCTAGTTCAGTGGACCTTAAACTTGTGATTCTCCTGCCTCAGCCTTCAGAGTAGCGCAGGTTATAGACCTGTGCCCCCAGGCCTGGCTAAATCTTCAGTTTATAGACGAAGGAACTGAGGCTGGAGTTAAGCAACTTGAGGTCACAGGACTGGCAGGTCACAAGCCTGAGGGTCGAACCGAAGAATGGTTTACAGCCCATGCCTGTGGCTTGGCATGGTGCCTTGATGATGCTCATGCCCAGCTGCTATAAAACACAAGAGGAATGGAGTCACATGACTTATGTGTGTGATTGTAAGCAAATCACAGACTGTAGATCAGGGCAAGGGGTAAGTAGCAAAGGCTGTGGGGTTTTTTAAGGGGAAAGGGGTACAAAGGGTGTCCTGAAGAAGAGGCAGTCCATCCATGACCCTTCACTGAGAGTTTCATGGAGAAAATACACTTACCCTATAGCAAGCAGGGTTAGGGGGTTGTCTGCCCTGGAGAGAGTTGAGGGGTGGCTGTAACTATCTGATTTTTAGGAGTTGTTGAAGAGATCTTTACAAGAACATATACAGGAAGCTTGTGTGACTCCTGCGGCAGACTGGCTCTCTCACCTGTGGCTAGAACTCCAGCTGGCCCTTGAAATAGCCTAAGAGAACCGTAGGATGAAGAGAAAGGATTACTGGCCTAGAACGGCCTACTACTTTTCTTTCTCGCTCTAATGCATTTCTTGCTCTTCTAACCGGTCTACTTGCCAATGAAATCAGAATGCAGCAAGGTTGCAGTGTTCCCGTGTGTTTGAACTAGTGACACTATCTTGTCTGTTTCCCTTCGTGGTAAGTTAATTAACTTCAGTGCACATTTTTCGGTCACTCGGTGTTGTCAACCACTAGTGTGAAGTTAGGGGATATCACTAATGGGACGATGCTGTCAGTATCTACTGGTAGTTGTCAGCACCGAAGCGGGCAGGACCTAGATTAGGTGGTCCATACATTAATTCCTCAGCCCTATCAGGTGAGTACCACCTCTAACATGAGGAGCTGGGCACAGAGACAAATACACCAACAGGGACTGAACGAATAAATGGATAAGCCTAGATCCAAATGAGCAAGCTATGATAGGCTTTTAACTACACACTGTGAGAAAGGATTCTTGTTAATTGATAGAGATGCAATTAATCTGCTTAAGCAATGAGTGTGAGTTTGGTTTATGAAGTATCACAATATTAAAGGGCCAAACCTTGTAATTTAAAGTAGTCCTGGGGGTTGCAGGGGTAGCTTAGAGATGGAGCACTTGCCCAGTACGCGTGAGGGCCTGGGTTCAGCACTGTAAATAGTCATCCACATTTGAACATATTAAAAGGGCTCCACTCTCCACATTCCTGTTCAGCTTTGTTCGTCTTCTTCCATAGTTCTTGGTGGCTTACGATTGTTCCTTTTGTTTACAATTAGAAGTTGTCCTGCTAGGATAGGTGATGTTGGTGTCCGGTCACGGTAATTCTAGTTATCGTGCGTGATCTCCTTTGCCCTTCATCTGGCGACAGAAGCAGCTCAGTGAATGTTGTGCTAAGTGATGATGCTAAGAGACGCTCACCCCAGGTACCTTTCACGCAGAACCCTTGCAGTCTGTAGTCCCCCGTGTTGATAATGCTCTCCGTGTTCTGAAAAACTGCAAAGGCGAAAGAAAGCTTCCTCTGTGGCCAGTTAGCATTTTCCCCACCTGTTTCTTTTGCAGTTTTTCCTTGTAACTGAACACAAAGACTTAAAGATACCAAATCTAGATAAACAGCACAAGTGTGAATTCCACATCTCTGCAGGTACTGCTTGGAGAGTGAACCTCACTGACCTTCTAGACTGTGCGTGTTGGAGGGAATGGTTCTGCTGAGTTTTAAAAACTGTCACTTTGAAACATATTTTGTACTATATAACTACTATGAGTGTATACATAAACTCAAATACAATTTAAAGCATGATTGGAAATTGTCCCTGTCTTTACTTTTTATTGGAAAATTATGAATTAGCACATATCATTTTATTATGGTTTTTCAGACAGAACTGTTGATTTTCACCTCTTCTTCTCTAGCCCTTCAGCCTCCTCGTGCACTCTTCCACTTCATAGCCCTCTTGACGCTTTCCTGTCACGTGTCCCTGTTGCCCACCCTCCACTGCCTCACTCCATATCTGTGGTCTTTCTAGTTTCAGAAGTGTGTCCTCTCTCACTTAAGTATATACATATATTGTAAGCCAGCATCCACATGTGAGATGACACATGAGACTTTGTGAGTCTGGGTTGCTTGATTTAATCCTAATGCTTTCAGGGTCACCCATTTTGCCTCCATTTCTGAAGATGCCCCACAAACAGTCATCCTTTGAAATGTGTCTTTAATGAGAGTTTCAGGCAATGTACTGTGGGTATTTGGGCCCCTACCTTTCCATGAACCTCCTCCCAGATCCACCCCACCTCCCTACCACAACAACCTTTTAAATAACCTGCTGCCTCTGCTCTGTAACTATCCATATACTTATGGGCCTGGGGCCGTCCAGTAGGATATGGTCAACCTACCAGGAGTTTGCACAAACCTACCGAGTTTGCACCCTTGAGGAAAACACACTCTCCTAATCCCAGAAGCCTGTTCATTGCTCCTCAGGGGTGGAGAACCATGTACCCCTTCCAGTCCATTACAGAACGGTGACCTACTTGATTTTGTTCAGACAATCACGGCTGTTGTGGGTTCATGACTACCGTGGACCTATCGTGCCCAGAAGACCCCATTCTCCCTGTCTCTGGTGCTTCCAATCTTCCCACCTCCCTCTTCCTCAATAGTCTGTGAACCTTTTGGAGGTGGTGTGGCACAGATGTCCCATTGTGGCTGAGTGTTCCACTCACACATTCTCTGCACTTCAACCAGTTGTGAGAGTATGATACCCACTGTCTTCTGGCAAGGTCAGAGCTGCACCAGTCCACCAGTAGAGAGCTAGCAGTTAGGAAGGCCGTTTGGCACTATGTGCATTTAGTGGGGTAAGAGCAGTAGGCTCACCTGTGAGTGTGTGCGCTCACCAACCGTGGGTTCTTGGCCAGATTTACAGTACCAGGTACATGTTTCTTCCTATGGATCAGGGATTAAATCCAAGCAGATAGCAGTGACTGCCCCTCATGACAGTTGTGCCTCTATGTGTGGCCTGTCTTGCCATGGTGATCATTATTGTAACTCGTAGAGTTCACAGCTGAGTAAGGCCATTGATAACTTTCCCCTACAGCAGCCTGCATAGCACTCTCCAGTGAAAAACTAGTCAGCTACAAGGAAGCTTTCTGGTCAGTACCAAAGTGATCTCCCTATGAACTGTGACCCAGGTGTGTGCTGTCTTCAGCAGCGGGGTCTCACCATCAATTTCTGATGAGCAGTCAAAGCAATGGCAATATCCCATACTGTTTGGGGCTTCTCTGTTTAACAGCTCAAGGGAAGTACCCTGTACCTGGCACTAGCATCTTTATTTGACAACCTATGTCTTCTGGGAAGAGCATCACACCTTGCATAGGGTAACACCAATAAACTCCTTTATATGAACACATATTCATATGTATATACATTTTATAGACATTTATCATGTAAAGGAAACTTTAAAATAGTAGGGTTTCCACATGCTTTTTAAAAAATCCTTTGTGGGGCTGGAGAGATGGCTCAGAGGTTAAGAGCATTGCCTGCTCTTCCAAAGGTCCTGAGTTCAATTCCCAGCAACCACATGGTGGCTCACAACCATCTATAATGAGGTCTGGTGCCCTCTTCTGGCCAGCAGGCATACACACAGACAGAATATTGTATACATAATAAATAAGTAAATATTTTTTAAAAAAATAGCCAGGCGATGGTGGTGCACGCCTTTAATCCCAGCACTCAGGAGGCAGAGACAGGCGGATCTTTGTGAGTTCGAGGCCAGCCTGGTCTACAAGAGCTAGTAGACAGGCTCCAAAGCTACAGAGAAACCCTGTCTCGAAAAAACAACAAAAAATCCTTTGTGTTATTTCTCAACCTTCTTTCCCACCCTCCTATCCCACTTTCCACTCAAACCTGATCCCTTTCTAGTTTCTTGAATTCTACAGGAATTTGTATAAACACACAAACATATAAATCTGTTTATATTTACTATATAAATCTGTATAAAGACCCACGCAGGAGTGAGAATGAGAACATACAACTTTTGTCTCCCTGGGTCTGAGTTCACTTTGTTTATTTTATATAACAGTATTGTTCTCTCAAGTTAGTGGTAGTATGGTTGGTTTAAACTGGAAATACTATAGTGAGTTTCCATTTTTAAAATTCAAAGTTATTTTGAAACTTTAGAAAGTTTTTTTTTAAGTTTTACTCAGAGATACAACTTTTTAAAACTTTTGAGAATTTTATAAAACACTTATGGTTTGTTTTCTCTCTGACCCCTTGTCACCTTGGCATACTGTAAGCACGTCACTATTAAACCATACCTCTCCTTTTGTTTATCTCTGAGATTTCATGTTAATATCATACTATAAAACATAGTCCAACTCTAAGTCACATGATCTTTAAAAATTTTGATACTTTACATGTCCAAGTTTCATTTAAAAATACAGCTTCTCTTTAAAAGTCCAATGCCTCTCAAGTAAAATTAATAAACAAATTACAAAAAACCCAAATTATATACTTTCTATTCCAAGAGGAATGAACCAAGGCATACATCTACTACACTTAAGAAAACCAGTATCCAGCAGTGTAGCTCCAATCTTATGGTTCAGTGTCTGACATCTGGTACCTGTGATCTTCTGGGCTTCAAAGGGTTTGGGCAACTCTGTTTCTCTGCTGCCATCCATAACATACACAGCTTGTCTCACAGGCTTGGGCCAACTCTATTCCACATCTGCTATTATCCTTGGTGGCCATAGCATGTGTGTACTGTCCCATGGTCTTGGCAACTCCATTGTGCTGGGGCCTCCAGTGCAACTGAGGCTGCACCTTCACCAGCGTCCTCCCCTGGCCTTAGCTGCTCTCCATGACCCCTTCATGTACCATCTGGCAAGCTCTTACCTATTATCAAGTTCTGCTTCCAGCTGGAGATGAAGCTGTAGTTTCCTCTGAACCCCTGCTTCTGTGTGGTGACCCTGAGTAAACACTTGTAAGAAGATTTGACCTCAGTAACGCTGGTCTCCTACAGTCACAGCTGACGTTTCAGCCGTGGCTAGCTAGCACTAACTGTCCAGTAAGCAAAGGTTTCGTTGCAGAGGTGCTAGTCTCCTGTCAATCACAGCTGATTCTTCAGTCTCAGCTGACTAGAAAGCACAGATTCTTAATCCAGATATATCACTTGAATAACCCTGAAAGAGCCTTGGCTTCTCTCTGAAACTTCGTGTTCCAGGTCTCTGCCATCTGCATTTCTCGCTACACTCTCCTAAGATTTCCAAATGCTTCTACCAATCCTACCTAAAACAGCATGGTCAAGTCTGTCCCGGTATCAGTTTTTGTCCTACTATGCTTTCTGTTGCTGTATCAAGTACTATTAGTACAACAACTTGGTGAGGAGAAGGTTTCTTTGGCTTACACATCCCAGTTACGCTCCATCTTTGAGGAAGTCAGGGCAGGAACTTGAGTAGGACCCTTTGGAGGAAAGCAGCTTACTGGCTTGCTCGGCATGGCTTGCTTTCTTACACAAACCCAGCACCATTTGCCTAAGGGTGGCACCAGCCACAGTGGGCTAGGCCCTCACATCAACCATCAGTTTACAAGGTGCCCCCACCCCTGCCCCACAGGTCAATTAGATAATGGAATTTTCTCAGTTGAGACTCCCCTCTTCCCAGGTACTCTAGTTTGTGTCAAATTGACAAAAACGTAGCCAGCACAACTATTCTTTCCAACTCCAACAAACAAATTTTCTTCCAGACTTTGTGATCTTTTTTTAAAAGTTTTTTTTTTTTTAAATTTTATTCTGTGTGATGGGTGCTTTACTTGCATGTGTCTTTGTCCTCCCGTACGACTGATGCCCTCAGAGGTCAGAAGAGAGCATCGGGTCTATCTATAACTGGAGTTTCTGATAGATTGTGATCGGCCACATGGGGGCTGCGTCTTAAACCTCAGTAAGAGCATCTGGTTAATGCTGAGCCATCGTTTCAGCTCCGTGCTCTCCCTCTTTTTATTTTTTCCTTTTTCTAAATCCCACTGAGTGTACTTATTGCTGCCAGAATGTTCATGGTTGTAGAACCACATAGTACGGGACTCTCCTAGAAGAAACCAGACTCTTCTCTAAGCAGCCATCAACTGCCAATAGTTCCTCAGTCAGAGTTGGGACTTAATGAGCCCCTACCCCTCTGTGCTGAAATGGTGGCTGGTTTGATCTTGTACATGCAACCACAGCCTCTGTGAGCTCAGAAACGGTTGGGGAAGTCTGATAGGACTCTAGGGTTTCCACAAAGAAAATAGTCTTTAGTTTCTCTGTTTTGAAATGACCATTTTCAGTCCCATCTTTACACTGGTAGAAATACAAATGGCAATTAAAGTTAAAATTTAGCTTTCATGATCTCCTGAGTCAGTCATTTCTTTCTTTGCTTGCTTCCTGCTATTGTCTTTGCAGTTGGTGGGCACCCTTTGAGGTTTTAATGTCTTTACACCATTGTTCAAAATTCATCTAATTTAAGTTTCTTTCCCTTTTCCACTTTTAGAAGTTCTCATTGGTCCCTTAAAAAATCATGTCTGACCACTTTTCAATAATAATATTCAACACATTTGTGTTTGTCATTGATAACTTTAATATTAAAAGTGATCAAGAGGCTGGGCGTATTGTACATTCCTATAGTCCTAGCATTTGGGAGGCAGAGGCAGGAGGATCTCTCTAAGTTTAAGTCTATATACAAGTTCTAGACAAGCCAGGAGTACATGGCAATACCCCATCTCAAAAAGTCAAAGTATTTGGGAGGCAGAGGCAGGTGGATCTCTAAGTTCAAGGCTAGCCTGGTCAACAGAGTGAGTTCCAGGACATCCGGGGCTACAAAGAGAAACCCTGTCTTAAAACTTGCTACCCCCCAAAAAAGTCAAAGCAAACATTTGAGGGTCACCTTGTGTTTGTATATTGTTGACTTTGTTCAGCCTGACTAGTCTGCCCCCTTTTGTGAACTTGTCTTTGATGGGCATTTATAATTTGGAAATTCCTTGAGGCTGGTGATAAATTCTTCAGAGGAAATTTCATTTGTTTGTGTGAGGTTCCTGAGCACACAGCCCAACAGAACTGCATTAAAATAAACTCCACTTAGAGAGTCTTCTTGAGAAATAGGTAGTTCATGCCACAGTTTGTCTCTCTTTACTTCCCTTTTTTTGCTTGATTTTTTTGTTTTTGTTTATTTATTTGTTTTTAGTTTTGAAATGGCATATATCCCTGGCTGGCCTAGAACTATGTAGCCCAGGATGGCTTTAATCTTGACGTAGTCCTCCTGGCTCTGCATTCAGAGTTCTAGGAGTGTTGGAAGTGTGTGCCACCCCTTGGCCTACAGTTCCTTCTGAGAGCCGGGCGGTGGTGGCGCACGCCTTTAATCCCAGCACTTGGGAGGCAGAGGCAGGTGGATCTTTGTGAGTTCGAGACCAGCCTGGTCTACAAGAGCTAGTTCCAGGACAGGCTCCAAAGCCACAGAGAAACCCTGTCTCGAAAAAAAAAAAACAACAAAACAAAACAAAATACCAGTTCCTTCTGAGAATTACACCAAAATAATAGATTCTCTGAACATAGATTGGTTTTTCCCTTTAAGGAGTCAAGGCTGCAAGAGCCAAGTTATGTATTTATTTATTTTTGTATGTATTTATTTGTAAGACACCTTTGTGGGTAAGAGAGGTATTAACAAAACGTTGACAAACTATGGAATGTGAACCAAAGCCATTCCACCGACTGTTTTTGTAAAATAAAGCTTTATTGGAGCACAACCATGTCTGTTTATTGGCAAGTTACCTTTGGTACTTGTGTAGTGTGTGGTAGAGTTCAGTTGGGAAGGCAAACATAGTCTTCGGACTCATTACAGACAATAACTTGCTGATTATCCTGGTTTATGGGGTTCACTGATCTTTCCGCACATGGCTCAAAAAGGGCAGACAGCTTTGTTAACTGACTTAATGTACTGGTCTAAGGGTTATTTCTCTGACATGATCATTCAGGTAGAGTGAGTGTGGCTGCTCAGTGGGGTCAGATGCTCAGACTCCTCTAGGAAAGACCTGCCAGTCCTTGAGTAATTTCTTCTGAACAGCAGAGTCTGTGTGCTTTCCGGCTCAGCACGGGAAGGCACAGTGCAGAGTATGCTTTTCTTTGTAAGGCTGTGATCTGAAGGTGACCTGCATCCCTGCTGCATACCACACTGGCCAGAACCTAGTCACACGGCTGCAAGTGGGGTTGTGGCGTGTCCTTTGATGGGTGTCATGAACTCGGAATTCTGCCAGGAACAGAAGGGGATTTCCTGAGGGACTATGGGTGCAGCACACTGCCACAAGCGCCTGGGCTTGCTTGTCCACTGAGAGCCACTAGAAGCTTTGACAGCCACCAGTCTTGGTGCACCATATATGTGTGTGCCTGGTCCTTGTGGATGCCAGAAGAGGCCGTTAGATCCCTGGAATTCCCTTTTTTTGAAATCCCCTCTCAGAAAACACTGAGATACGTGTTATGAGATACCATGAGATTTGAGCCCCATGTGGAGTGCCACTTGTTACAAGATGCCACAGAGTCTGTTAAGGGTTCTCAAGGATTTATTCAGGTATAAAATAGGGGTAAGCACTCATTGATACAGATGTTTAGACTGATCAAGCTGCCTTCATCCAGTTGTTCTGTCCAGGGGTGAAGAGCAAGCCGCCTGCTCTGCTCCAGCCACCCAAGAGAGCACAGGAGCAAGAGACGGTGAAACCCTCTGCCTAAGATTATGTGTTGTCACGTTTGCAGACAATACCATGCCCTAAGATTTGTAATCCCCAGAAGCCATTGACTAAAGGGATCAAAATCTCACAGCAGACCTGTTATAAGCTAACCAAGAATTTGCTAAGTAATTCGTCTGTAGGTGAAAAAATCTGGACGCTGCACCATCTAAAATGGTAACTCCTGGCCACCTGGGGCTTGAAATGTGGCAAGTTCAACTAGGAATGGAGCTTTAAAATGACATTTTAAAAAGTTTTAAAAATGCATTTAAAATGACACCTAAAATAGTAAACGTTCAAATGTGTTTAGAACAACTTGGGCTTAGGAATCTGATTTTCTTCTTTTTTTGATTTTTGAGACAGGGTTTCTCTGTGTAGCCTTGGTTGTCCTGAAACTTGCTTTGTAGACCAAGTAGTCCTTGAACTCACAGGATCCACCTACCTCTGCCTCTGGAGTGTTGGGATTAAAGGTGTGTGCCACCATTGCCTACATTTTCAATTTATTTGTTTATTTTAAACCAAATGCAAACCAAGTAGTTTCCAGGAAAACCTGAAGTCATTTACATGTAAAATTCACATTGGATTTTAAAGATTTTATTGTAAAAAATATGCAAATTTCATATTAATGGCATGTGTGTATTTATTATAATGTATTTTGCTGAACCTAGGGCCTTATGCATGTTGGACAAGCACAAGCTACATCCCCAGACCCTTAATGCAATCAGTGTAACTTTTAAAATAATGTAAGCTGTTTGTCCTGTACCTCTGTCAAGCCATGCTGGTTTTTTTTTTCCCATGCTACTAGCCATGATTGTAAGCCCACCCCTGGCTTACATACTTCAAAGAGGAAGGAATTCCAGGTGTTTAATTCACTCCTTGTCTTTTAAACTCTTAAATCAACTGTTCACACAGCGTCTGGTCTGGTCCTGCTTTCATTGCTATACCCCTGTTTCTCCTCAGAGTTGGTACAGTTTATCTCCTCGGATGCAAGGATGGCCATGTGAAGCCCATACTCACGGCCACTCATTATTCTGTGTTGTAGCACAGTTGTCGCACAGGAGGGTCCTCAGTCTGGCTCTTAACTCCCTTCACCAAACCTTCCTTCTGGACCTCTCATTCAGAGACCTTTCCAAAACCTTGTGTGCCCTTGGACAGTTTCAGTTCACAACATGGGTGGTTTCTCTCATATGAGATAAACATTAGCTTTTTGGGGGTCTGGAGAGATGGCTCAGAGGTTAAGAGCACTGACTGCTCTTCCAGAGGTCCAGAGTTCAATTCCCAGCAACCACATGGTGGCTCACAGCCATCTATAATGAGATCTGGTGCCCTCTTCTGGCTTACAAACATACATGGAAGGAATGTTGTATACATAATAAATAAATAAACCTTAAAAAAATTAGCTTTTGGGTGCCCCCCCTTTCTTTATGCTTCCTCAGATCCTACAGCAGACAGTCTGCAACCACCTCACTCTGACGGATGGTAGACCTGTGTATGATAAATACCGCATTCATTAGTTTTTTTTGCTGCTGTGCCCAAGGCAAGCTACAGAAAGAGTTTACTTGGTTTCAATAGTTCTGGCGGGGATAAGAGTCCATCCTCATCAGAGTGGGGAGGCATGGCAGCAGACACGCATGGTAGCTGGAGCAGCAAGCTGAGAGCTCATATCTTGAACCCCCAGCATGCAGCGGAAAGAGTGAAGTGGGAACGATGAGAGTACTTAACTTTCTCCAACAAGGCCACCCTTCTTGATCCTCCCCAAACAATGCCACCAACTGGGGACCAAGTATCCAAATACACGAGACTGTAGGTGATATCCACACCCACCGCGTTGTAGTTTCTATTGTTTGGTGATACGCTGATGTCTCTTGTTAATCCCAGAGGTCTTATCTTGTTTTTATGTGTTTGGATCTGTATCATCAATACTTGGCATGGGATTCAATTTTATGAATATTTCTTAATTGGTAATTAATCACCCTCCTCCATACAGGCATTCAACTGTGTGTCTAGGGTTGGATCTCATTACCACCACCAAACAGAGCTGCCATTAGGCCAATGATTGAGCATCCTGTGCTTCCTTAGTAAAAAGGAGGTAACGCTCACCTTATAGAGCGAACATTTGGCTAAGTTAGCACTGGTAAGGTATGTAAATGTATGCCTTGTGCAAGGCCGGAATGTGATAAATAATAGTTATTCTTTTCGTAGCAGTCTAAACTATTTCTCTCTTTCTCTCAGGCCAAAAGTCACATGTTTTAACTGGATTTCGAAAGCCTAGTGTTACAGAAACTAATGAACTGGGAAGAAAAATCCAGTTCTGAGCAGTCACTGAAATCAACAAGTATCTACTTTGCAAGGAACGTCTGACACTCCTTTTGTGACTCTTGTTATTTCAGAAGAACGAAGTGAGGCATAGAGTGAGTTTGCTCAAGGTGTTTAGAATTCAGGAAGGAAAACTTGGCCTACATGTTTTAGAATAAACTAATAGGTCATGTATTAGACCCTGGGATTGGGAAGATGGCTACCAATTCAGTTATAGTGGATTGTGGGAAACACACAGATGAAGTAGGCAACATTGATACGAAATAAAATGGACCCAGTAGAGTGAACTGAATATTTATAATTTTAATTGTGCCACTCTTAAAGTCTTATTGAGATACAATGCACGTTTGTCTAATAGAAGTTTACAGTTCAGTGTTTTTTTTTTAAATTTATTTACTGACCACTCAAACTCCATTGTCATTAGCTTTCACCCCCCATTTCCCCCACTATCACTCTGCCTCCTTTAGCTCTCTGTTCCCCACCTCTCTATACTTTCCTATTCTGAGTATTCCATATAGTTTCCTTCCAACTAGCACGATGATTCCAAGGACATTATGTATCAGTACTTTGTTCCTTTCTTTGCTAAACAATATTTGGCTGTATGGCTCTGACCTGTTGATCTATCAGTCAGCAAACATACAGTTTTCTCTTTTCAGTGATTATAGCTAATGCTACTGTGAGCAATCATGGACAGGAGTTTCTGTATGAACAAATGATTTTGGTTGTCCTGGAGTTTGTACAAAGCAGTAGAAATTCTGGGTCACGTGGTAACTATGTTTAATATCTTAAGGGACTGTCAAACTTTGCAAAGCAGCAGCACATTCTCCATTCTTACCAGCACCACATGAGTACCCCGGTTTCTGTCTGTATTTTGTTATTGTCACCTGAGGGGGTTCGAAGTAGAATCTCACTGTGACTTCAAGATTTATTTTTAGTGTGTGTGTGCACGTGTGCATGCGGTTGGGAGTTGGAGTAACAGGCGGTGTGTGAGTTGCCCCACAAGACTGTTGGGAAGTGAAGGAACGCATGCCCTCTGGAGGAACTATATGCGCTCCTAACCACTGAGCGACCTCTCTGGCCCTTGCTGTGGTGCTAATCTACATTCGTCTGCTGGTTGGTCACTTCGACCATCTTTCCATGCTTATGGACAGCCACTCATTAAGCGATGCACTCTTATGAACATACCCTGCCCACGTTCTTCCTATTAGCCAGCAGATACTTGCTGGGCACCTACTTCGTGCCAGACATTATGAGTATTGGAATGGCTAAGTATGCACATCCAGCAAAATTTCCTTAGGAAAGGAACATACATTCTAGTTTGAGTACACTGGCAATGCCTGGGATAGGTTAAAGACAGAATGTCAGGTGACCCTTTCCGTGAATCATGAACTCCAGTGGTGTCTGTATAAATTGTCCCCAGGCTTTCTATTGACTTTGTCCAGTTTCATCAGAAGAATCATTGCTATGACAACTTCAGTCTTGCGAAAGAAAATTTCTCTAAAAGACTTGAAATCAAAATAACTCCTTAAGCTATGCCCCACAGGATGGATGTTATAGTAGCAGCCATAAAAACTACACTAATTTCATTATCTGTCACCACTAAAGCGCTTGGGTGTGCTGTCAATCAACACTAATATTTGGAAAGGTGTCTTTTTCTGTGAGCAAGAGGTCTCAACTGTGGTTCCGAAGGAGTCACTAATCCCTAAATGGATGTTACCATTCGGACTTTGTTGTTCCACTTATAGGGCACAGGCAGGTAGAGTTTGCTTCCTTTCTGAGTGCTGCAGGATGTCAGACAGGAAATAAGCCCTGACTGCAATGTAAAGTCAAGAGTCCCAGTGACAACCCTCTAACAAGAGAGTCAGCCCATGCTTTGCAGCTTTGGAGCCAGGGACTGCCTTCTCTCCAGCCGTGAAAGTCCTAGATGGCATCTCCTTCCTCCGGAAGGCTGCTGAGTTGACACTGAAAGCCTGCTTCCCATCTAGATCTGGGCTTGACCCAGCTTCTACCCCAGCACTTGCTGCTTGTATTGGTTGCTTCTTGTTGCCATGTCAATATCCCTGGCAGAAACAACTCCATGATTTTATTTGTCCCACAGCATCAGAAGGTTCAGTCCATGGTCACAGGGCCTTGTGGACTTGGGCAAAACCTCATGGCAGTGGGTGTCTCTGATGGAGGAGAACTGTTCATTTCAGACTGATGGAGAAGAGGATCAAGACAAAGCAACTAGGAATGCATTACGACAGGAACTCATCCCTAGTGAACCTTCCTCCAACTAGGCACCTGCTCTGAAAGTTTCCACAACTCCAAAATATAGTACTGCCAGCTTGAGTCCAAGAATTAAAAGCATGAGTTCATGGGTGCATTGCCCATTCAACCCACACTTTGTCATCTTGCATTGATTTCGGAGGGACAGCTTTTCCCCTCAACCCTCCCAAAATAACCTCAGTCAGCTTCACACTTGTCTTCTGCAGCTTTTCGTATATGTCTACCTTTATTTATTATTTAGAAAAATGATCTTAAAAATACTTTTTACATGTATTTATTTGGGAGGGGTGACATGGGCATGTAACAGTGTGCATATGAAGGTCAGACAGCAGAGTCTGCTCTGTCCTTCTACCATGTGAGCTCCAGAGATTGACCTCAGGTCCTGCGGCTTGGTGGCAAGCACCTATACCCACCAAGCCATCTTACTGGCTCTCTCTACCTTTATTTAATTGAAGAAAACCAGGTCCTTGCTCTGGATGAAGCTTTGGCTTTTAAAGGAATTTGGTGGTCGCTTTGATCGTCTATCAAGACTGTCCAAGCTTTCATAGCATCTGTGGACTCACCGGGATGTGACTTGTAATTTCTTCTGAGGTCTCTTCCTTTGCATTCACGACTTGGTTCTTTGACTTGAGAGATGGCACCTTGAGTCTCTTCTTCGCTTTTGACATGCCTCTCTCACTAAGCCTAACCATGTATAACTGTCAGTCAGACATGGGACTCTTTCTACACTTGAGCACAGAGAGTTACATATAGGATTCCTAACTAGCCGCATCTCAGTCACTGCTTTGGAGAACAGAGATGCTGAAGGTGAGTGGAGTACTCTGAGCACATGTTTGTCAGTGACACCCACCACCCTCTCTGGGGTGGCTGTCTTCTCTCCTAAACAGTTGCATCAGGAACATGAGATATTTCAGATCATCAAAGCATGACAATACTGAGAATGTTTAAAACATTGTGAGACCTGCCACAGAACCTCTGAGCACTTGCTGTTGGAAGAAATAGCACAAACTTGCTCAGTTACAGGGTGGCCAACAGGCTCCAATTTGTAAAGTCCTAGTAAAATACAGTAAGGCCAGATACAGTCACAAAACATGCCTGAAGCAGACGAACTGACAGGCTATAATCCAGTCGTCTGGAGGGTGGCCTGGACCAAACTGAGGTAAACAATAAAGAAACCAAAGAACTGTAGATATTTGAAGATGGAGTTGCTGAAATTCTGGCATGTCTGATGGCAATGGGAAAAAGTCAAAGGTAACTGTAGGCTTTTATTCCTAGTGTTGGGCCATGTGGAGGTGGAGGCAATTGAAAAATATTGGGACTGGAGGAGGAGCAAGTGAGGAGAGGGCTGAGGGTGTGAGCCAGCTCTTCAAGTGTGGGTGCTATGCAGGCCTGTGAATAGGCTTACCTGGGGTCCAGAAGAGTCCTGCATGTGATGTCAGCATGGGGGTTCCCAGGCTAAATGATCTACAGAGGGGTAGACTAGGAAAGTGACTCTCCAACATGAACCAGTCAGAGGGGTGGGCAGGAAGCCACAAACACACATGGGATGCTTGTCCAGCCAGGGAAAGGTCAGAGGGCATCTCTGGCCATCCTGTAGTGTGTGGTTGGGTGAGTGATGAGAAGGAAAGGCTGATTAGAACGGGGTCCTGGGAGGCTTGAGGGGTCCTATGGTGTGTGTTACACCTGGTTCTCCTCACTGATTACCAATAGCAACTCTACACACAACATGGAAACCAAGTTGAAAAATGTGTGACAGATTGTAGAAGGGACATAGAACCTGGGGCCCCACAGGGACTGTATTCCATTGTTTTGCTTTTTAATTAGGGAGTGTTTGGTTTGTTTTCTTCTCAATGCTAGGTACAATGGTTAATGAATAAAGAAACTTCCTTGGCCTGTGATAGGGCAGAGTAGAGCTGGGGGAGGGGGGACTAAACTGAATGCTGGGAGGAAGAAGGTGGAGTCAAGAGATGCCATGTTGCTGCCAGAGGGGAAAGACGCCAGACAAAACCCTGCTGGTAAGCCACAGCCACATGGAAATTCACAGATTAATCAAAATGGGTTAAATTAAGATACAAGAGCTAGCTAATTAAAAAAACTAGACCTAATAGGCCAAATAGTAACTTAATTAATACAGCTTCTGTATGCTTATTTTGGGACTGTATGTCGAAAACAAACAAGCATCCTTCTACTACATGACCATATGATTCAGGTGGCTAAAACTCAAATAGTAACTCATAAGTCTTTCTGGTAAGGGGAATTCTGTGATCTGGAGTGTGATTATGGGTAAGGCCAGAGACCTGAGGAGGGAAAGTCAGAGAAGGGAAATTTGTAAAAATCATGTGTGAGCAGGCAGAGGCAATAACCAGGCCAATGAACTACTGCTATCCAGGTATCAGTATGCTCTAAGGGATTTGAACAGAACCCAGGGCATGTGGTGTAAACACTGTGCTCAGGACACAGTACAGATGCACGTGACACATTCACAGAGAACAAACTCAAGGGAAGGACTCAGGATGGGAAAGAGTAGAGAGGCTCAGTAGCAAAGGGGTGCTTTGCCCCTTTTGAGGCTGCCATCGGGAATTCACCACCCTGGTAGATATGACCAGTCATTCTCCTTTAGACTAGCTGATCTTGGCATGTAAGTGACTCTCTTGGTTTGAGTCAGATCTCAGGTTCTTTTATGCAGCGACAAGGGAGCTGGGGAAGGATGGGGGAGGGTGGGGGTAGACTGTAGAAGTATACTAAATAAGGAAAATATGATTGCAGATTCTGAGGAATAATGATAAACACTATTCAATTTAGAAAGCAGAACAAGATAAATACTGCTGAAACATGGCGGGCTGGATTTGGTCTAAGCACATTATATGCATACACATATGAATGTTAAATATTTAAAAACATTATTGAAACTGTCTTCTCATCCAGCCTTGTCTCCAGAGAGGATAAGCCAAGGTCCTGGGATTTAATTTTACATTTTCTTTGATGTCTTAAAAATAACTGTATGACTTGTGCATATTTCCCTAAACATTTAACTTTTAATATTTTTAGTGCTATGAGTATATTGTTTGTTCCTTTGCAAATTGCTTACACTTGCTCATATTTTCAATATTTACCTGTGCTGCATTTATGCACAGCTTGTGAGTTCTTCACTTTCCTGTACTCGTCAGTTGTGACTACTTAGCTACCCCTTCTCCAGAAAGCAGGCACTTACTGACCCCACATTACTTCCTATTATGATAAATGGTTGTCATGAATATTTTTCACGTGTTTCCCGAGACATCATGTGAGAGGTTATCTTGGGAGGTGTTTTGTCAAACTGTGGGTCATGATACATAAGCTATGAAAATCAATTTAGAGGAGAGCATTAGCATTACAGAAGCAAAGGGGGTTTAGGGGCAGGCGGAAGCCCCAGGTTCCAGCCACATCTGCGTCCGTCCCAGGTCTGTACCTGCTCAGTAGGAAGCCACACACAGGACGCTGTAGGCATTCAGGAATGAGGAGGGGCTACCTGGAGACCTCACAGATGTTTCCATGGCAGAAGTCGACTCTAGAATGTCAGATGCTGCAGCTGAGTTTGGTGGCTCCAACAGCTGCTTGCCAAGAGGATGGATGTGTGATCTGAGCGTCTGGGCACTGTCACAAGCTGAGACAGGTTCCTGAGAGTGAAGAAAAACCATGGACGCCAAATGGAAGCCAAAAGAGAGACATTCGCAGGCTTGTAGGAAACAGCTGAGCGTTCTACCCCGGGAAAGCCGCTTCGTGAAGCATCAGGGTAAGGAATCAGCTCACCTACATAAATTTCTGCAGGGAGGGTGTAAAAGGCGTGAAAAACTAGAAAATGTCAGCATGTATCACACATAGTAAGAGCAAGTGCGTTTTCGTTAAACCAATTTCACTTGTAAGCATTCTGAACTTGCTATTTCTAGCTCTGCACCAAGGTACAGGCTCGCTCTTTTTCTTTTTTCCTTGATTTTTTTTTTTTTTTTGACACAGGGTTTCTCTGTGTATCCTGAAACTTGCCCTGTAGACTAGGCTGGTCTTGAACTCAGAGATCCCCGCGGGACAGGTTATTTCTTACCCCACACTGAGGTACAGGGTATTTCTAATGGTGGTGGTGATGGTAAGAAGACAGATTGGGGGATGCCCTGGGCAGTTTTTCCATGTGATTTTGTGCTTGTGCTCCTCTCGTGTTCCTGTCGTGTAACCACACTGGCATGCTCATCAAGAGATCCCATGACTGTTGGTCATCTAGTTGGTTCTCAATGATGTCTCCTAGTGGTGCTCATTTTAAAACTTGCGTTTTCAGCCCATTTCCTATACAGAGACACCTTGCTTAGCCTAGACACAGGCGGGAGGGCCTGGGTCAGGCCTCAAAGCAGTGATAGAACAGACTTCATTGACTCCCTGTGGGAGGCCATACCTTCTCTGAGGGGGTGGGAGCCGGTGAGGGGAAGGTGTGGAGAGCCGGATAAGGGGAAGGAAGGAGAACTAGGATTAATCTATAAAATTAAGAAACAAACAAAAAAACCAAAGTATTAAAAAAAACCTCACGTTTTCTTTTTCTTATTAATGCAAGCATTCCGGCTATTCACCTTTGGCTGGTTATTTTAGTCCTAGCTTGTGGCTTGTTTCCCCACCTATGATCTCTTCTGATGGATAGAAGTAGTTCTTGGCTTTAATGCCATTGAACTTCATTTTTATCCTTCATGGGTTTGTATGGTTTTTAAAAATGTTTTTATTACAAAGACACAGGACATTCCTATCTATTGCATTATTGTAGTTTTACGACTACAGACTTATGTGCAATGCGAGAAATCAAACTTTCTCTCTCTCTCTCTCTCTGTGGAAACTCAGCAGTTTATTGACTCATCTGTTCACTCCTCACTGCTTAAATGTGAACTGTTTTATGGCACTTTCTGGTGTGTACTGTGTGTGTGTGTATTGTATGTGTGTGTGTGTGTTACATATGTATGTGTGTTTGTGTTGCAAGGACCTGAACCTCAGCCCGCTGCATGCTAGGCAAATCCTCTCCCGCTGACTTTATCCCAGCCTCTCAAACTCCCTTCTCACCTAATGTGTGCTCAGCCTTTTCTGGTTCTATGTGGAGTTGGAAAGAATATATTTTTAATTTAAAATTACATCTATGTATTTATTGTATACGTACACATAGGTACTTAAGCACACCATTATATGTGTGGAGGTCAGAGAACAGCTTGTGGGAGTTAGTTCTCTCCTGCCACGTGGTCTTGGGCTTGAATCTAATCATCAGGCTTGCTGGCAAATGCCTTAACCTGTTGAGTCATCTCAAAGCCCAGAAGGCATGTTGATTATTTTCAGTGTGCAAAATCCTTATACATATCCTAGACATCCTGCTTCATTGGTTACGTTGCTTAGGTCATCATCCTTATTTTTGCCCATATCACTCGATTTGCACTGAGAATAGTAACTGAAAATAAACTTGATGTCTTTTTCTCCTTACATCTCCTATAGCCTTGTGCTTTGTAAAAGTGACTGACAGTTTATTTGGAGCACAGATCTTCGCTTTGAGAATTATAATGTTTTTGTTATATGTAATACTTTTATGGGCTGAAATTCTGCTTTGATGTCATAATCTCAACACTAGCGGTCTTATTTTACTTTACCCTTCCCTTTGGCCTAGCCCTTTGGAGTCACTGTGTTTTATGTGTTTGATATAGGCAGCATATAATGAATCTACTATGTGAGCCAAATTGAACCCCCCCTTTTAGTGTGTTAAGGTGAGCCCATCACATTTATTGATACAGTTAGTATATTTAAGCCTAACTCAGTTGTGCTATTTTATGCTGCAATTATTTTATTTTGTGTTTGTTGTGTTTCTCCATATATTTTCCATTATGGTTTTTTTAATTTTAATTTCTGATGGTAAGAAAGACTTTGGTTTAGGGGAGCTAAAGATGTCTCAGTAGTCAAGAGCACTGGCTGTTCTCCCAGAAGACCTGGGTTTGGTTCCCAGCACCCGTGGCTCAAACCTGTCCATAACTCCAGTCCCAGGGGATCTGATACCATGCACATAGGAGGTACGTATACATACATGCAGACAAGACATCCATACACATAAAATAAAATTTTAAAAATGACTTCAGTTTCTGTTCTAGTATTTGGTACTTAGACTTTCTTATTGCCTTTGCTCTCCATCTTCCCACTTGACATCTTCCTACCTTGTTTGCTAGGTTCTTCCGTCCCTTCCCTTCTCCTTCCTCGCTCCCTATTTCCTGCTGTGTTACCCAGGCTGGCCTCAAACTCATGACCCTCCTGCTGCCCTATCCCCAGTGCTAGGGTTATGCAACCTAAATGTCTTGTTTGTTATAAAACAGTCATGTTTTGTTTTGTTTGCTGATCTCTAATATTGTTGACTTCTAATTATTACCTATGTAATAATCAACGAACTTATTCTACCTTCTATCTCCAGTCACATTTATGCACGCTGATGACGTCACCTAGTGAAAACCTACAGTGGATGCCCTACTCAGGGACCCTTACTACACTCCCCTTAGGTATGCATTTGAACACACTGAGTGTTCATGGTGAATGAAGCCTTTTGCTTTGAGTTAGAAAGAGTTCATCTTCTGTGATGCTCCTCAGGGCCTTGTGAGGATGGCAGACCTTGAGCACTTACATACATGATGCATTCCATGTCTGTCAGTTGTTAACTTTTTGGAGTTTTTCTTTTTCCTTTCTTCCTTTCTTTCTTTCTTCCTTCCTTCCTTCCTTTCTTTCTTTCTCCTGGTTTTTTGAGACGGTATCTCTGTAGCTTTGAGGCCTGTCCTGGAACTAGCTCTTGTAGACCAGGTTGGCCTTGAACTCACAGAGCTCTGCCTGCCTGTGCCTCTCGAGTGCTGGGATTAAAGGCGTGCTCCACCATTGCCTGACTTGTAGCTTCTCTTTTATTTTCTAAAAAGATTTTATGTGTATAATTGTTCTGCCTGCATCTATGTGTGTGTACTACATGCATGTCCAGTGTTCAAAGGAGGTCAGAAGAAGGCATCAGATCCCTTAGAACTAGAATTATGGATGGTTGTGTGAGCCATGATGTGGGTGATGGCGATTGATGTCAGGTTCTCTGAAAGAGCAACAAGGGCTCTTAATCACGGAGCCATCTCCCCAGCCCCTGTGCTGATATTTTTAAGGAGCAGAGCAGGCTCATTCTTGCCTCCTCTTTCCTTCATATTCTGGCTCAGTGTCTCTATGTATTCCTATGCAGTGTTGCTTCAGCATGCTGCCTTTTCTATGCTACACTTAGAGAGCAGTCCAAGTCTTTTGCCCTTGTAAGTTACTTGACTCCCTTTATATCTAAATAGAAGCTTTTTACAATTTTTATTTGGTATTTTGTTAGTTTGCTTTTGTTTTTTGGAGGTAGAGTTTCTCTGCTGTCCTGGACAGACAAGGCAGCCCTGACTGTTGTCTTGGAACTCATGTTGTAGACCAGTTTGGCCTTAAACTTAGAAATCTGCCTGACTCTCCTCTAGGCCCTGTTCATTTCGACTGTGCAGTCAGGTTTTGTTTAATGTGAGGAGCATTCTCTGCGTCATGAGTAAAGCTTAGGAGAAACTCTCCTGATGGTCCTTTGTAAATGCCAGTGTACATGCCAGACTTTCACTTTTGTCTTGTTTCAACATTTTCTTTTAATTTTAAAATTTATCTTATTTTTAGTCGTGTGTAGTGTTGTGCTCACAGGGTCCAGAAGAGGATGTCAGATGACCTGGAGTTGGAGTTATAGGCAGCTGTAAGTTTCCAGATATGGGTGCTGGATCCCCAACTCTGATCTGATGGAAGAGCAGTGTCAGAGATTGAACCATCTCTCCAAGCCTCCATTTCAACATTTTCTTCTTCTTAATTTCTTGTTTATGTTCTTTGCTGCTTTCCTTATTTTATTTAATGCTCATTATAAAATTTCCATTTGAGTCTATTCTTCCTTTGCTAACCAGTAATTAACTTGACTCTCATTTCTGAGATGATGTTACCTTTTGCTATAATTTATTTCTTCGTTTTAACTGGATTTTATCCCCTTCTTCCTGTCTGTAAGTGTTCTGCTGCCAAGCCATGCTCCTTGCACGAGTACACTTTGAATCCTGTGCGAGTACTGTGCTAGCTAGCGCTTCCTCGCTTCCTCCTGCTGCTTGAGGAGGGCGCTGTGCACGAGTTCTTTGGTGGAACTGCTTTGGTTCTTATTTGCTGGGTTTTTCATTGTGTTGTGTTTTACCCTCAGTAGGTTTGCATGGATGCACATTGGTTATATCTGTATGTTTCTTTCAGTCAGCTCTTTATTTTTTATTTATTTTTTCGAGACAGGGTTTCTCTGTAGCTTTGGAGCCTGTCCTGAACTAGCTTTTGTAGACCAGGTTGGCCTCGAACTCACAGAGATCCGCCTGCCTCTGCCTCTCGAGTGCTGGGATTAAAGGTGTGCGCCATCACTACCAGGCTAGCTCTTTATTTTTTGACAACAACCAATAAAAATTACTTGCTCGGTACCAAAATTTCATTGGTTTATAAGTATGTATTGCTGAGTGGATGGAGCTTCAGGTGCCTTACCTGGCTCATTCAGGAAGCCACATTCAGCTTCTGGGTTGGCTGATGACAGGGATGGATTGCTTGGTCCCTCTGTCCCTGCAGCCTTTGGGTTAAAGGTGACATCCTAAGAAAGTGTCAGTGGAAACTGTGAACATGTGTGAGGCCTCAGCTCAGACCTTCCAGAGTATCAATTCCATTGTGTCCTGGCAACGGAAATGACGGTACTAGCCCAGACTCAAAGGAAGGAGAAATCAAGCCCCCAGGCATACTGAAGGGACTTAGGTAGCTGAGAAGAGGGGTTGGTGCACTAGTCCTTGTGAACAATTTAGCATGGGAAATTCCTGGTTCAAGGGGACAGTGTGTATGAAAGAGATGCATCAACACTGGGTGTTCATTCTTCTGAGGATGCTAAGGTGACAACTCCCTGTCTCTCTCTGGCATGCTTTTATCTTTGGGAAACTGAACCCACTACTACTCACCATTAGTTTGTTTTTACTTTGTCACTAACTCTCCAAAAGGGAACTCAGTTCCCACGGTACCAGCTCAGGTCTCACACACAGCTAAGCCCTCCCTGTACTCAGTCATTTTCAGCATTGTCACCCTTGGGAAGGAGTTTTCTTCCTTATTGGGTTTTTATTTTGATTTGTTTTTGAGACGTGTCTTACCTTCTATCCCAGATTGGCCTTTAACTCAGTGGTCCTGCGCAGCCTCCCTGGAGCAGCAATGGCGGGCATGTGGTACCATGCTGCCCAATTTTAGGTAAATCTTAAATCCTTGTGTCTTAGTTACTTTTCTATTGCTGTGATATGACACCATAACCAAGGCAACTTAGAAAGATAGAGTTTGATTGGGCTTCTGCCTCCAGAGGATTAGCGTCTAAGATGGCAGAGTGAAGGCGTGGCCACAGGTGTCTGGAGCAGAAGCTGAGAGCTCACATTCTACTCACAAGCAGGAGGCCGAGGCCACACTGGGGCCACACCCCCTCATTTTCCCAAGCATTTCTACTGGCCCAGGGAGCAAACATTCAAACATAAGAGCCTGTGGGTCATTCTCATTCAAACCACCACATCTTGCTTTCTTTGCCTTCTCTTCCTTCATGACTTTCCTAGTCTCTTGGCAAAGGCTGGGGCTGGGATCTTAGTTACATCTTTCCTGGAAGTTGCTATTTAGTTTTCTGTGTTCAGGTTATTTGAGGTCTGTAGTCCTTTTTGTCTCCAATTTCTACAGCTCACATAGAATAATTTATTTGTCCTTCGCTGTTTGCTGAACACTGTGTAGAGGTTCAGCTGTTGATGGCCACTACTGTCTTGGCCCTCTGGGCATCCACCCTTTCGATGATTAATACTTCTGTCTTCTTGTTCTCCATATTGGATGTCCAAATAACATTTTCAGATTTTCTTACAAATCCCCTTTCCATCTGAAACAGCCATTTTTACTTAAGGTATATTTTTGTTTTGGAGGTTTCCAGCTTACCCAGGGAGTTCAGTTCTTACATTGGGTTTCTTGGGGGAAATACTGCCTCAGGGGAATCCTTGCCCATCTTACAAGTTTCCTCATTGCTCATGGGTCTTAGTTTGGCTCACTGCTTTTTCTTGAAAATGTTTCCAATCTTTTTTACTCCCTCACCTCACATCTTTCAATACCTCTTTCTGTAAACTTTCTTTTAATGCTTTCAAAAGTTTGATAACGTCACTTACCAGGCCAAGGACTCATTCCCATGGACATTTTCTATTGCAATCATCTTCATTGTCACTGGGCTGTTGGTAGCCTGATGAGAAAGAACCATTAGGAAGAGCAGAAGGGATTGACTAGACGCGCAGAAACAGAAGAAATAAGTTGTAGATAGACTGAGGACTTACATAACTTGTGACATGAGGCAGACCAGGGTAGGACCTGAGAGTCGTCTGTGTCTCCTGGGGCTGCCTCTGAGGACATGCTGCCAGGCTTATGTGATTGAGCACGCTGTGATCTGATCTGGTGACGATGGAGGTTTGCTTTAATAAATTCATTCGTTGTCTCAGCGGATGAGGCTGATGACAAGCACAAAAGATTGTCATCTATTTATAGCTTGACTGTGGCATGTGTGGTTCCAGCTCGCAGCGCAAGATGCTTTTCAGGCCTTCTGAATCCTCTCCCCAGCTCCCGAGAGACGGTTCTGTGGATTTTAGCCATTTTGCTGAGCAATCTCGAAGCTGCCAGTTTCTGATGCAAAGACTTTTAAGTACCAATCCTCTCATTTCCCACAAGGCTGACTCACTCTTGTCCCCTGCCCTTGACTTCCACCTTTTTCTTTTATTGACACAATTCGCCATTTGATAGGTATGCCTGTAACCTAAGCCTGCCTGTATCCCTCAGAACAGGATGGTGATGATTCTGTTTGGACAGAGAGAAACTGAAATGATTAGGGTCAGCCCACAGCCGGAAGTGGCACCATGAGAGAAATACAGAACTATTTCTTACAGGATAGCTCTGATAGTTGGGGTCATTGAATCACCACAACTAGACAAATGTCTTGGATGGGGGATGTGGTATGTGTAACATGAGGGCTGGCTTGTTGGGGTTTCTGTCCCGCCCGGTACCCCACAGTCAGCAAACCCCAAAGAAAATCACACAGAGAGTCTACATTAGTTATAAATTGATTGGCCCATTATCTCAGCCTTCTTACTAGCTCTTATAACTTATATTAAGCCATTGTTTTTATCTATGTCAGCCACATGGCCGGTACCTTTTCTCAGCTGGGCAGCTTACATGTTGCCTCCTTGGTGGTCTGCTCAGGAGTGTGGAAAGAGCTTCCTTCTTCCTTGTTCTCCTTGCACCACCTCTACTTCCTGTCTGGTTTGCCCGCCTTTACTTCCTGCCTGGCCAATCAGTGTTTATTTAAAACATGATTGACAGAATACAGACAATTCTCACGCACCAGGTATGGAGAGTTACATTTACTTATTTGCTTGTTGTGTGTGTGTGTGTCTTGACATGCTCGTGGAGATCAAAGGGCAGCAGCTTTCGTGAGTCGGTTCTCTCATTTCACCATCTGAGTGCCAGGGATGACATTTCAGTCTTCAGGTTAGGCAGCCTGCACAGTACCCACCGAGCTACCTTACAGGTCTGGCTTGGGGCAGGGGTGTTTAATAGCAATCTGTTTTCCCCTATAGGCCTTTGGGGCAACTCTGTGGGTTAACAGAATATCCTTTCTGTGAGCAGGGCCTGGATGGCACATGTCTGTAACTTGGTTCTCTAGAGAAGCTGGGTGTGAGGCCATTAGGGGCTATATAATAACCTGTCTAAACAAACACCCTTTCTATGGCCTAGGGGAAAGAGAGGGAAATAATTCTGAAAAATTTGAATGCCAGAGAAAAGCTCTCCCAAAGGGTCCAGCAGAGTGGCTGAAAATGCGGAATCATGATGACTAACGCTGCTTCCTACCTGAGTGGTCCCATGACAGAGAAGGACACATACAAAGCTCTTCTTCTGCAGCCGTGGCCATATTGTTAGCCAGTGTCCCTTCAGTCTTTAGGTCTGAAAGACAAAGATCAGGATGTCAATGGGGGATAGTTTTTCAGGAAGTCAAAGGCTCTGTCCCTGAGAAGGCCACATAAACGGGGTCGCCTTCTGAAAGAGAAGACAATGATTGTCAGTGGTAGAGACAGATGTGGCTTTTCAATGAGTTCTCTGCACTGGTTTTGTAGGGCCCTGTAACAACCTATCCATGCCTTGATTCAGTGGCTTCATAACTAAACAGACAGAATGTCTCTTAACCCCATCTCTGTGTCCCCAGTTGCCCACTCTGGGCGGCTTCTGCAGAGTCCTTAACGTGTTATGCATATCTTACCTGTCCCCTCCTTTGTCCTCTCAGCATCCCAGGAGAGTGCACAGCCCACTTTCGCAGAAGGGTTAGAGAATATGTGAAGGATGAGAGAGATCTGGGTTCAGACTACACGGCTCCATCTAAAAATAAGATCTCTTGTTCCCCCAGTTCACTAACAAGACATTTTAGCACCCCTCAGCCCCTGCTCTGCAAAGAAATACATGCCTATTGGGAAAATTGGAAAAATACAGAAGGAAAAGAGGGAGGAGTGGAGGGGGGAAGGAAAGCATTAATGCTATGGTGAGATCATTCATGGGTCTCCAATTACAGTTTTAACTGAACATTTTAAAACGCAATGTCCTAGTGGAACATTAGCAGAGAGACTTTGGTATAGGAACATTTCCTGGTGTGATCTGAGCACATGGATCCTTTATGAAAATTAGGGTTAAAAGCTTTACTATGAAAACAAGTTAAAGACCAAAATCATAAATAATATTGCTTTCCCAACAGCTTCTCAGGTGATGAAGGAAGAGCACCCTAAATAGTGGTTATACAATACATGAGGTAAACATGGACAGCTGTGTCCTTCTCTCCCATCACATTCTTAATTTTGCCCCCTGGAGTTTAGTAAACCTTTACTATCCTTCTAAACTATCTTCCAAAAAGGGATGAAGATTTAAGTTTGAAAAGGGAGAACATAAATAACTTGATGAAATGGGTCATTGCTTTAGAGGGCGGCCTGGGACAAAGAGGGTTCTCCAACATGAATTCCATAGCATCCAAGGTGATGCCCCGAAAGAGTTCAGCAGCGTGAAGCACCTTGCCATCTGTAGGCTTGCTTTCCTGGTCCTGTATCTCCTGGGTCCTGTGCTCCCTGTGGTTGTCACCATTGACAGCCTCTTCCGACTCCTGCAAGCTTGGCGGCCTGTTAATTCTTGGTTCCCCAAGCTCTGTCCAGGAGGTGTGTGAGGGACAGATGGCTCAGTGGCCACCATAGTATCTGTATCTCAGATCACCTAGGCCTTGCCCTGGCTCAGTGGTTCATTGGCTTTGGGTATCTGAGGGTCATGCTCTTTAATTAATTCTGTGTGGGTTAACCATAGTCAAGGAATCTCTAACAAATAATTGTTCTTAGGGTGGGGAAATCTCATGCTCAGCTCTAAGACAAAACAAAATGGAAAGAAAATAACGCAACATTGTGTGAATAAAGTGCCAATTAGAGAGAAATAGACTTGAGAATGCCAATGGCAGCCAGGCATGGTGGTGTGGGGTTTTAGTTCCAGTACTCAGAAGGTGGAGACAGGTGAACCTATCAGCTTGAGGCCAGTCTGGTCTACAGAGTTCCAGGACAGCCAGGATTACATAGTGAGACCCTAAGATTCTGTCTCAAAAAAAAAATCACAAAAATGAATACTATCACCTACAAGCATGAAAAAGCATGTAGTTTTCCTGAGCAAAGCTACGCAAGCTTTCCAAAATGGGCATGTGATGCCTCTGACTGCCTGCCAAGGCTCTCAGGGGACTTTGTTCTGAAGTGGAGCTCTATGCCCTTGACTTCTGTTAGTGTGTGGTTTTTCTATGGCCAGGTCTTCCCCATCCCCTGAGCTTTTTCTCTTATCTGTAAGGGAGGAGGGAAGGGAGGTGTGTGTGTGCAGGAGTCTTGGAGTCTGCTGCGTAAGCCTGGGTACTAGAGAGAAGGGAGGGCAGGGGTGGGGTGAGTAGAGGCCAGAAGAGGCAGCATTGCCTTCACTGGAATGTTCAGGGCCCTGTAGCGCCTGGTGACCCCTTCCAGCAGATGAAGCCAGAAAAAAAACCACCAGAGACGCCGTCACAACGTGCAGGTGTGGGTGTGGGGGTTTGTTCCCAAGATCCGAAGGTAGTCTATGAGTCTTCCAGTCTCTGACATTTGGAAGTCAGCAATGCTCTTATCACATCCCGCTTGTTCCTACTCTTTATTCGTGAGCACTGTGCTCCCCATAATATGAGAGAAGAATTGGGCAGAGTGTATTTAATAGGCTTGTTTTTCTAAAGGTCAATGAAATGGTACCTATTGGCACTGTTTTCCGGGGAGAAATTATTGGATTCCTTCTGGTAACTATTCAAATGTGTGATACATCCCAGCACTCGGGAGGCAGAGACAGGCGGATCTTTGGGAGTTCGAGGCCAGCCTGGTCTACAAGAGCTAGTTCCAGGACAGGCTCCAAAGCTACAGAGAAATCCTGTCTTGAAAAAAAAAAATCAAATGCGCGATACAAAGAGAACTGTTCAAATGCCACAAAAGTGGGGTTCACCTGCTCTGTGCTGTGTAGCCTCTGGCAGTTGAGGCCGCCCACTTTCTGGTAGGTTGCGGCTTGGTGGGCTGCACAAGCTGTATAGCGGGAACCTGTCTTGCCTCTGAACCTTCCCTCTCATGTCTGGTCTAGCTCAGACCTATAAAGTGCTAGCTCCTCTCCTTCCTCAATGGCCATCGCATTCAGAAGGCCCAGAGATTCTCCATTCCCTCAGTGTGCAACCCACAGCATTTTTGGATGCTAAATTATTCAAGACCAGTCTTGGCTGAAATGTGTCTGCCTTTGCTATTTCTTTGTATTCAGATAAAGACCAGAAAGCAGTGAGGGAAAGATGTGGACACGCATGGACCGAGCTAAAGTGTTTTTAGCCCCATGAAAATGACGAAGCTATCTGCAAATCAACTTCACAAGGTGACTTTCACAAAAAATACCTCTAAATTTTGCCCATGTTAGAAATGCTCACCACTGAGGAGCCCCTTTGCCGAGATGGAGATGTTCCTGCTCATCTCACTTCCAGGACTTTTGGTGAGGCTGAGGGGAGAAAGGAGTGTGTATGTGTCCCAACACACACTTTTATGTGTTCAGTAAGTTCTTGCATAGGCGCTCTGAGGTTTTTTTCCCCCACTTTTCTTCTATCAAGTGGTAAGAATTCCCATGGCCTAAATCAAGCTGCAGTCCAGATACCGGGTGGAGGAAAGAGACACTTTGATTGCAACTGACAGCGTCGGGCTGGATCAACAGAGACAGCAAACACTGCTGCGTGCTCTCCTGAGTGCTGAGGCCCCGCCCCCAAAGCTGCAGGGTTGCGTCTGCTCTTGGAGTCATCTGAAGAGGGGCACAGAGGCCTCCTCTAGACCCACTCCTTCCCAGGCTTTGTCCTCTGTGTCATCCTGCCTCATTCCTCTTTATCTAATAGCCTATACTTTTCTCCGTAATAACATCATAAAACAACCCAGTCTTTTCTTTGTCTGGTGTGCATTTCTCCCGCTGCAATGGGCCAAGCTGCTGGTAGCACAGGGACTCTGCCCTGGGATGGATCCTTTCATCTTTGACTAGCATCTGTATACTCACTATGACCCTCATTTCAAAGAACTCTCAGACGCAAAAGCTTGATTTAACATAAGATTTAGATTTTGAATAATGTATATTTCTTTCTTTTTTAATATGTATTTTTAAAATTAATTCTTTGGGAATTTCACATCATGCATTCCAATCCCACTCATTTTTCCAGTCTTTCCATGTCCCCCCTCCTCCACCCTTGTAGCCTCTGCCGCAAAAGAAAATAAAAAAAAAAACAGTGATGTGCTTGAGTGTATGAATGTGCACCGTGGGCATCCAGGAGCCCTGGAGGTCAGATCAGGGCATTGGATCCTTGGAACTGGACTAGCATATGGTTGTGACTCATGTGGGTGCTGGGTATTGTACCCAGGTCCTCTGCAAGAACTGTAAGTACCTTTAACTGCTGAGACCTCTCTCCAGCCCCAAATAACAGTCTTCAAATGACTGATTTTAAAGATGGCTCCTGCCTGCAAGGACACAAGTCAAGGTGCCGTACTCCCCATGTGGTTAAAGTCTCCACTACCACAGGAGAGAACCCACCATGGTTCTGTCACTGTCCTTGTTGCCTCTAGTATAAGCTGGGCTAACTTGTGCATGTGGCTGCCCTGGTGGTGTCTTGCTAGGAGAGCAAGAAGAGACCTCAGAACTGAGACCCCTGTATCCCATCTACGCAGCTTACTGCTCACCTCAGCTTCCAGCACTCGGTGTGAATATGTGCACTAGGCTCTTAACACGAGCAGAGACTGTGCATACCCCAGTAGTCTCCAGCAGCCGTTAATGGTGGATGAAAAACGAAGCTGTCTCTACATCTGTTAGTTCTGCTTCCTCTAATGGAGTCGATTAACTGCAGCTGGAAAACAGACAAACTGTGCCTGTGCTGAACACCCACAGACTTTGTTTTCTTGTCGTCACTTCCTAAACAATGCAACCTTAAAACTATTCGTACTGGGTACCACAAGCTACTTAGAATGATGCAAAGGGCCCAACATTGCAATATGACATTGTCATCTCCAAAAATGCTGGACCATCATTACAGATATCCTGGGACACATGCAGCCTATGGGCCACAGGTTGGACATGCCTGAAAATTATTCTTGAGGAAGCATATGGAGGTCTATCAAGTACTATACAATTTTACAGTAGGGGTCTGTGTACCTGTGGATCTTGGTCTCTGCAGGCATTCAGGAACCAGTCTTCTGGAGAGAGAAGGGCTCGTGCTTTATAGATGCATGCTGTGGGAGCCCACTGTGATAGGACATGAGCCCAACCAGTCTGTCTCTCTCTGATACAGATAGGACAACAGTGACAGCATGTATAATGGCGACGTCTTCTAAGCCAGTCAGCGCAGGGTAAGCAGGTCTTCCTAGTCTTTCTGTATGCTTCTCTGCTCCGGGCTTCCTCTTCTGCCATTGACTCAGTAGCAGACGCTGGCTAAAGTAGTGCAGGGCTCAGCATGTATAAAAGTGGCATATGCACTCCAAGCTCCTTACTCCAACGTAAAAGGTAGTCCCGATGTGCAAAGGCTCCCACCATCACTGAAAGACCAGCCCTGGAAGTAGCCTTCCCTTGTTGTCCAGGATTCACTGGGGTCCTTTCTCACTAGGCTGCGTCTCAAAGCTGTGTCCTTGCCTGTTTCAGCCATCTGTCCTCTAAGTGGCAGTTGGGACCAACATTTTCCCTCCCCATCAGACCAACATTTTCCCTCCCCATCAGTCCAGGGTAACTCGGAGAGACTGGAGCCCTTGGGCAGTGATCACTGTAAGGGCAGACCTAAAATTCGCATCTATTGAAAGCTTGTCATGACTTCTACATGGCTGGACCTGGAGGACACAGTGCTGAGTGAGAGAACTGAAACAGAACAGACGAATGCTGATCGTCTTCCTCATGTGAGGATGCTAACTGATGAGCTCATCTACAGAGGGTAGGACAGTGGTTACCAGTCTGGAGAGGGGGGGAAGGGAGCACGGAGGACACATGGCTACTGGGGACAGGGTGTGTAGGTAGGCGGGCTCTTTTTCAGTGCTCCAGACCACATCCATGACTGGCAATATGTGGTTGTGGAGAAGGTTCTGAATGTCAGTGAAGACTGTGAATCTCCGTGATGCTGATTTCTCTGACCTGACATCACACCTTCCGACGTTACTTGCCATACTGTGTGCTGTGAGTGCACATAGTGAGTGTGCTGCCTGAAATACAAAATGTGAAAAGCACGGAAGAAAAGTTCACATTCTTTCCTGTATCCCTGGAGATTGAGGTGATGATAAAGGCAGGGCAGGAGGACCGTGCCTCAGGAGCCCCCCTCTCCCTAAGCTGCTCAGGGGTGATTTAAATGGTCTGTGACGTTGCGGCCTTCATACTGAAATAAACCTGAGCTCATGTCAGGAGGTGGTGAGATAAAAGGAACTTAACTGAGTGAATTATTTTAAAATTTTCTGTTTATATGTATGATATACATGCGGGCATGTGTGTTCCATAGCTCAAACGTGGAGGACAGGACAACACTGTGAGTTGGTTCTCTCCTACTATTATGTGGCTTCCAGGGATTGAATTCAGGTTGTCTAGCTTGTGCGCCACACACCTTTACTTGCTAAGCCATCTCAGTGGTTCTCTTTATTCCTATTAGTTATTTTTGTACATGGGCTTCCAATTATCTCAGCATCATTTGAGGAGAATTATTATCTTAATGTATAAAATAAAAAATAAATTTGCCTTTCTCATAACCACTGTGTGGACTCAGTGTCGGTCTCCCTGCTCTGCTTGCACAGCTGTGGTCATGGGCATGTTGGTGTGCCCTGTCTTCTGGGCAGGTACAGGGGGTGGATGGATATCCACACTTCTCCCATGCCTGTCTTGGGCATATAGGAGAGAGGCCAGTCTTTGCATCCCTGACTATTTGGAGGTGCTGATTACACTATCTGGTTTCAACTATAGTAACACTCACACAGTTAACAAGTTTGCTAAGAGAAAAAGACTGGGGAATCACAGACGTTATTGGTAGATGGTGTGGTGTTGCAAGGTAACTCCTTCAGAGAACACACAGACTCTTAAATCCATTTAGAAAGTCTTTAGATTCCGGTGGCTCTCTCTGGTTTCCTGTTTGGGTGAAGGCATCTGGAGCCTCCGGCAAAGATGGGGGAAGTTCCTGGGACCCTGGAACATCTCCGGTTGCACATCCTCTAGGAACTGTCCATTTCTTACACTATTGGCCCAGGAGATCCAAGCTTCCCCCACCCCAATATCACTGGGGCCTCCAGAATGTTTTGAGGTAACTCCTTCAAATCACACACTGAACTTTTTTTTTTTTTGTCTTTTTTTTTTTTTTGGTTTTGGTCTTGTTTTTTGAGACAGGATCTTTCTATGTAGTCCTGGTTGTCCTGAAACTCACTATGTAGACCAGACTGGCCTTGAACTCAGAGATCTACCTGCCTCTGCCTCCTGAGTGCTGGGATTTAGGGCATGTGCCCAGCTTTAAACACATGGACTCTTAAAGCCAATAGAAAGTCTTTATTTACTGACTAGAGGCTATGTAGGGAACTTCCCCAAATGATATAGCCCAAAGTCTCACCTTTCTTTTTTGTCTTGTATGCCTAAAAACCACATTCTAGTTGACACACTTTGCTTAGCAAGACCAGTTAATGAGAAGCAAAACTTCAGAAGACAAAAAAGAAGTTAGTACAAGTGTAATGTAGAAGTCATTACTTCCACACATCCCTTTGTGTTCTATATGCTCCTCCTCCCTCCCTCAAACAGCAAGTCCTCTTGAGATGATTTCAGAGAGGGCCCAGTATCAAAGTCACCTTTTAGCCTCTGACTGCAAAGACAGAGAGGTAAGAATGGTGTGGGTGGCAGCTATACCTCCAAGGCTGTTTTCTTGATTGTTTCTCGGAGCCCTGTGTGTCTTAGGGCAGGGTGACAAGTATGCAAGCCCTACTCCTCTTCTGCTCACTGGAATGTCATAGAATAGGTGCTTGGACTAACACAGCTGCCTGTGTGCTCAGTCACAGAGAAACACCCCATCAAAGCAGTCCTGTGTGTGTGAAGACGACTCCTGTTGTTGTACATGTGTGTATGTGCTGTGCGCATACACCTCCCTTGAGATCACCATGCCCTCATCTCAGCCCTCTTTCTTCTCTGGCTCTCCAGACACCTATCCCTGCAGTTATGGTCCACGGTTCTCTCCATCTGAGCCCACCTACAGTGGTTCTGACTCTCTGGTAATCAGGTACCTGAGTTTTGCTCACCACCGGAGGCCCCAGGAGGCAGAGACCTATCTGCAGGGTCAGTGACAGGAGAGAGCACACCTGCTTCCTGCTGATGCAAAACAGAGAAAACTGGGCCAAATCTGAAGTCATTTTCTCAGAGTGGGGCACAGATTATGCATATGCAAATGACCTGGATGCTTCTAAAACCGGACTCTCCAAAGGCACGATTAGGCAGAGGTAGGAAGTGGGGATCTAGGCAGAGGTAGGAAGTGGGGATTTGCAGGTCAGTAAATGCCCAGTTTAACTAGGGGAGAAATTCTGGACTAAAGTTGCACATCTACTAGCCTAAGACCTGGCAAGGAAAGGCAAGTGGACTGAGTGAGTTCTGCCATAAGGGGAGGCAGAGGCTTATGTACCGTGGTGAGTACAGAACCAAAACACAGAGCCAAGACGTACCCGAGAGGCATTGGGTACCTGAAGGGGCCAAGAAGAGCAGAGCAGTCATTTCCAAAGCAATGCCCTAGTTGCACAATGGTAGTGTGGGGAATACCCATTCCTGAGCGTACTCAGAGGGAGTCCATTGCCGAGCATGCGCAGTTTCAGAACAAGGAGCCTGTGTGAGAGATAGAAACACCTCGGGGCACGATCAGCTTGTGCTGTGAAACGTTAACTGACAGTAAAGAAAGGGTACTGTGAAGGCACAGTGACAGAGGAGCCTGTCTCTAATGGCGCCGTCCTTATTTAGTGACATTAGATGCTTTATACAATGTGGCTTTGTCATTTTGTAACCATTGACTTTCAGAGTTTGAAGGGATCTACTCACAGCATTTTTTACTGTGGAGAAACAAGGCCAAAATTCATGTAGTGACTTGGCCAAGGAGTCGCATTCCTTATATCACATGTTCTTGGTGACAGCTCCGTGAACGATCTCCTTAATGATGGGGGAAGCGAATCGGTAAAAGAAAGGCCGAAGGAAAGAGAGATGAGCGTGCAAGGGTGGTATTTATGCACCAATCACCTTCCAAATTCCCCTGAGAATGGAAGACCAACGTCCTCTGGTGATACAGATGGCCTAGAGAAAATACAGAGCGAAAATACTAGAACTGGACTGTCAAAGCTGTCACATCTGTTTTGCTCGACATTGAAAGGCGCTTAAGTCATGCAACTTGATCTTTCAGAAACAATACATTCAGGCAGGGTAGTACAAGCTTCTCATCCCAGCACTCAGGAGGCTGAGGCAAGACTGGGAGTTTGAGACCAGCCTGAGCCACAGCATGAGTTCAGGACTAGCTTAGGATCGCAAGGATGAGCATGCCTTGCAAGAACATGTATTTTTAAAAAGCATTTAAAAGATTATATATTTCTGTGACGATTCTAATGCCAATATTTAAAACTTAAAGAAGAAGCATTTTAAACAAGGTCAGGGCTCAGTGTCTAAGCAGTTGTAAGAAAAGCAACAGAATGAGAACAATGTTTGATGAGCTGTGTCGTTCCTCAAGTGAGGAGGTGCTTACTATTTTGGCTTCAGATTTCCTATGTCACTCAGCACAACTTTGAACCTGTGATCAGTCTGCCTCTGCCTTCCAAGAGCTGGAATTACAACAGTCTGCACCATCACACCGAATTTGTGTGCTGTTGGGGATGGAATCCGAGGCCTCGTGTATGCTAGGCCTGCGTTACGAGCTGAGCTACATCCCAGGCCCGGAAGCAGTTACTTTAGTCATGGGAAATGAGATAAATGAAGATAGCGAGGGAGAATTCTCAGAGCCATGTTAAGCTGTGGTCTTAATTACTTTTCCCGTAAGCTTTACACACTGGGAAACAAGAATACCCAAATACACATGTAGGTGCAAGGTTACAGTTTGTTTGTTTGTTTGTTTTTGAAGCATGATAGGTCAAGCATGGTACATTGGATACAGCTCACCTAGAACTAATCACCCCATGCAAATGAATCAGGGCTCCAGGGCTCTAGAGTGGGGCTCCACCATGGGTTATTAGCCAATGGTCATAAGCAAGTGTTGAGAAATGTCTTGAGAAGATTTGGATGGCTTCCCTTTTATGGTGACACGCTTGTGTATGGCATGTTCTGTATAATGGCCTGCTCCAGGTGAGTTTGGTGAAGAGCAAGGTCTACAGAGAGTCCATACTATTCTGTTGATGAATGTTACAGTAATTTGTATTGTCCTGGTTGTAGCTTGGGGTCGTTTACCTCCCACTCCCATCCATCTCCATTCTCCTTCCAGAATACCCTAAGTGAAGCAGTCCTAGGGGTAAGCTAATCCGTCCTTAAATCTTTTCCGTACATGCATTCTAGAGCTGTAGACATTCTGGAAGTAACTGAAACTTACTGCCCTGTGAAGTCCAGTAAAGCAGACGGGGCCTCAGAAGGGCTGATTACCCGGGGCAAGCTGCATCATCAGAAACTCAGTCCCCTGCCTTGCCGAAATGACCAGAGAGTCTCCAGGAAGCCCCCAGTTCATACCCTCTCCAAATGGAAAGTCTCTGCCTTTTGGTGTCTTGCTCTGCCTCTGAGTCACAGCCCCAGCCCTCTGGTGGGGCCTGCTTGGGTCACGTGATCACCTCCAGATGAAGTGTTGGAGAGGTGGACCCGCGCAGTTGTGCTACTGTTGGACTCTGAAGCCCATCACTAGAGAGCAAAGAGCCAGCGATCCATAGATGTTGTGGCCTTGTCAACCTCTGTGATAGCTGTCACAGAAATCACAGATGCCCAACTCAAGCTTTCTGTGCTGCTGACATTAAAATACAGCTTTTGATTTGTGCTCTTGACAGTCGAGAATTAATGTTTGTACTTGTGAATTCTCTGTGGCAAGTCTGCTTTGGACTAGCTCACATTCTGTTACCAGTCTGTTTGACGTTGTGGGTAAACTCTTTAACTCCTCTGACCCAGAATTCCCGCATCTGCAAAACAGATGCCGCATGCTTAGCCCTTTGCATTGTTTTGAAACTTAATGGGGAAAGTGCTAGCAATCCATTTATCCTGTTAACTGATCTGGAGTAGGCACTCTGTCATCACTGTTGTAGAAACAGATCATACGCAGAAGACCGGCTAACATCATTCGACTGCTGTGTTAGCAGCGGAAGTCCCCACGATCCTTGTCTGCTTTGTGTCTACCAAAGAGATGCCATGTCTCTCTCTGTGCTCGGTTGCTTTCTTGGTGCTGGGAATCAAATGTAGAGTCCCTCACAAACCAGGCAAGTGTTCTGCTATGGAGTCACAGCCTCAGCCCACCCCTGTCCTAGTCTAGACATTGGTCTCGTCCCCATCTCTCCACACCTGCACTACTCCATTTTCTGCTGATATCCCAGTACCACAAATCAGGCAGATTGTAAAGAGCAGGGATTGCGGTTCTCCATTCCACTCCAAGGTTGACTGGCAGATTCCTGGGATGGCGCAGACCATTAGCTGGCGAGAGACAGGGAGGTGTGCCTGTGTTTTCCGTTTTCTCTTCCCCCTCACAGGTCTAGCAGTGTCCCATTGTGGGGCTTCACCCTGATGATCTATGGGATCCTGAGTTCCTTCTCAAGACTCTTCCACTAAAGGCTATAGCTAGATTGAGGCCTTCCCGTCTTTCCCCTCACAATGAGGAAAACTCGTATTCCAACCACAGCAGCAACCATTGCTGTGATTCCTTCATTATTCACCGCAGGCACAAGTCCAGCCTTGGATGGAAGCAGTGCCTTTTAGGGCCATGGTCCCTCTGTATCCTATATCTCATCGGAGATTATGTCGGTGACCCCAGTAATTAGGAGATTAAAAATCAAGGCTTTGTCGGAAAGCAACAAAAAAGGACCTTTTTCCTATTGTATTTTTAAAGTTGTAAAACTGGCCTGTGAAATAGCCAAGCCTGATGAATTAAGTTCTACCCCTTGAGCCCACTTGATAGTGGGAGGGAAGTGAACCCTGCAAATTGCCCTCTGATCTCCATATGAGTGCTGTGAAATGAATTTGTACTCTTCACAGAAATAAATAAATGAAATAAAAAGAAATTTAAAATGTAAAGAATAAAGAAGGATCTAGAAGTTTTAATACTCATTTCTCTAGATGTGAACATAGATACATAATAGAAAGACATATATTGATGATGGCAAGTATTTATATAGTTTGCATATATGTATTGAAAATAGGTGTGTGTATATATATACACATACATTATATATGTATACATATAGATTCACATCCCCACTCCCTTTTTTGGAGATAAGATCTTGCTGTATATAGCCTAGGTTGGTCTCTAACTCAAGATCATCCTGTCTCAGCCCTATGAGGTATTGGCACTACATGTTTGAGTCCCATGGCAGATATTTATTCTTTCTTCATTAAAGATTATATTACAAGGACTGGAGAAATGGCTTAGTGATTCAGAGCAACTGTCGCTCTTCCAGGGGACCTGGGCTCAATTCCTAGCATGCATATGGTAGCTCACAAGCATCCATCACTCCAGTTCCAGGGATCTGACAGCCTCTTCTGACCTCTGCATGTACCAGGCACTTATATGGTACACATACATCCATGTAGGCAAAACATTCATATACATATAATAAACCCAATCTAAAGATTTTATTTTACTTTATAATTTTTGGTTTTTTGAGACAGGATTTCTCTATGGCTTTGGAGCCTGCGCTGGAACTAGCTCTTGTAGACCAGGCTGGTCTCGAACTCACAAAGATCCGCCTGCCTCTGCCTCCCAAGTGCTGGGATTAAAGGCGTGCACCACCACCGCCCGGCAATAAACCCAATTTAAAGATTTTTAAAAGTTTATATTATAAATACTGTTCAATTTATCAAGTAGTCTTAAAACATTTGTACAAAGACTATCAAGGTTCTCTTTATACACTGCTGGTGGAATGGTGCAGATACTATAGAAATCCACATGGAGATTCTTTGGAAAACTAAAAACTATCATGTGATCCAACTGTACTACTCTTGGGTCTGTATCTGAAGGATTCTGATTTAATACACCAGAGACACTTGCACACCCACGTCCATTGCTCTAGTATTCACAACGGCCGGGAAATGGAGCCAGCTTAGCTGTTCATCAAAGGTGAACGGCAGAGAAAAAGTGGTACATATATGAAATTTTATTCAGTTATGAATGAAAATGAAATAATGACATCTATAGGCAAATGTATTCAAACAGAAATCACTGTTAAGCAAAATAAGTCAGACCCAGAAAATATGACATTTCCTCTTATATGTGGAATCTAGGTTTAAATCTGTGTGTGTTTTGTGTGTAGGTTGTGAAGGTTAAAAAAAAAAGCTACCACGAGAGGGGCAAACAGCATCTTGAAGAAGAGAAGGGTAAGAATGTAGAATGTAGTTGGCTGGGCATGGGGATGCACACCTTTGATCCCAGCACTCGGGAAACAGAGGCAGCTGGAGCTCTGTGAGTTGGAGGCCAGCCTGGTCTACTTGTCAAGTTCCATGCCAGTCAAGGCTACATAATGAGATTCTGTCTCAGAATAAAAAGCAATTGACATGAAAGAAGGATTATCTGGGGACAAACGGGGGCTTGGAGAATGAACAAACTATATATGTCTGAAAATGCCACAGTGGAGCTCCTCTTTCCATTGCACACCAACTTTAAACATTAAAAACAATCCAGGTCATTTTATTTACTTGCACATCTTACTCACTGGGCTTGTTCTCCAAATTTTTCCTGCTAAAATAACATGAATACTATCGCATTTAAAATGTTATTTCTTGTACTCGAATTTTAAAGGTCAAGACAGTGAACTGTGACCCTCTTGACTACACAATTTGACAGTCTTAGCATATACACCCCATATGTACCCTTTGTTGACAAACAAGTTTCTGTGACCCTGGAAGTTCTCTTGATTCCTTCCCCTTCCAGCAAACTTCCACAACTTGACCAGTATTGTTCTGAATCCAACTGCCTCAGGTTACTCAGTCATTTTGAATGAATTTCTAGATTCATCTCTGTTGTTTGCTGATTTGTTCCTCGTTGCTGAGTCACATTCCATTTTAGGAACAGACTACGGTTGTGCATCCATGATCTGTTAATGGCTGTTTGGACTGTCTCCAATTTGGAGCTGTTACGAACAAGGCTGCTATTAATACTATTTTTTGAGTATTTTGAGAAATACATGTTCACTTCTCTTGGGTATCTGAAAGCCACAAGGAAGGTGTGTATTGATCTTTCTGAGAACCCACTAGCTCTTTTTGTCTGTTCCTTAAGTGGTTGTACCAATTTACACCCCCACTAGCAGTATATAAGTTTGGGTAGCTCAGCATCCTCCACAATATTTGGAATTATTTTTTGATTTGGACATGCTGACCATTGCAAAATAGATTACTATGCAATTTTCACATTCCCAAGTGACTACCAACATTTGTCACCTTTCAGGTGACTCTGTGCCTTTTGCTTATCTTCATTTGATAAGTGTCTATTTAGGTATTTTGACCATTTTTGAAAAACTTGATTTGTGGGAGTTATTTACATATAGAAAGTCCTTTGATTTAAGTGTTGTGAAAAAAATCTCTTCCCAGTTCATGGCGTGCCTCTTCTCCATCTTGTCCTATCTTTTGCTGAGTAGAAGCTTGTTTCTAATGCTAATAATATTTACTTTTATGTCTAGCACTTTCCATGTCCTCACATGACAGCTTTCTCCATTTTTTTTATTGAAGATTGAAATACTTTTTTAAAAAAAGTATTTATGATTTATTTTAAGTGTTGTGTGCGAATAAAAAGTTAAAACTTTTCCCCCATTCTGGGCATTAAGATTGTCTATTGAGAAGATTGTCTCCACTCTACTGAGTTGCTTTTTAGTGTCTTTACCAAAATTACTTTACCATATGGCTCTGGGTCTATTTCTAGACTCTGTTCTGTTTCAACGAGTTGTTTCTCTATGTATTGCTGACACTCTATGGTCTCCTTGCTTTTACCATATTCTCTGGGAGTCTGCATGCCATGTATTCAGCATATTCAGTGTGGAGAACTTACACATCTTTTATTAAGTTTTCTGTACATTTTACAGTGTGGTTTCCAGTAATATTTTATTAAAATTAAATGAGTTCGTTTCTAGTTCTGCTAGACTGTATTTCCCCAAATGGCTGCAGCAATGTTTCCACCTCCCATACCCTTCCAGAATCTTGTCGCTCTGTCTCCTGCCTGCTTGTGCTGACTGGGCCTTTGTGACTGTCTGGACAACCCGGATGTGGCAAAAGTGGCATACCCTGTATTCCCAGGCCAGATCAGGACAGCGGGCCTTGTGTCTTGAACTATCTACTATTGGAATCCCATCACCTGGTTTCAACAAGCCCAGGTAGAAAGGTCCACAGCAGGCCAGTAACAGATGCCAGACATGAACGTGAATGGACGAATAGAATAATTGATGGGAGGAGCTCCTTGATGACTGTTTTCACTGGGAAGACAGGGAGCCACAGCCTACTACATCTTTATTCTGTGCACATTTTGGGGACACTGCTATCTTTCAAAAAGAAAAGGAACCATTTAAAAAGGAGAATTCAGATAGGATTTGGGCCATCAAAATGTATCCATGGAATCCTTAGTAAGAATCTGTAAAAAAAATGAGATTTACATGATGTGCTCTCCCTGCAAAGACCGTTTACCCAATACAGTCAGAGTTGGCTGTTAGTTTGTTGGTCTGTAAATAACAAGAAGAGAAAGGATACAAGGAAGGAAGGGATTAGTCTGTGGACAGGAGGAAAGGAAAGGATCAGGTTGGGTTACAGGCCCATGCTGGGATATTCTGATTGGAATTTGTCTTCAATGTGCTGTATGCATGCCCTTTTCTTTTTTAAATATTGCATATGTATGTTTATAATAGTCATACACACATAAATATTTTGAAAAGAAATGATTCTAGGGCTGGTAGCTTAGTAATGCTGGCTCTCCCAAGGCATCATTCTTCCCCAGCCAGGCTGCTCTGCTCTTGACTTGGGAAAACCTGCAGCCATAGCCAATGTATTGATGCAATGACCTTAAAGATAATTTCATACTGCTTTTAAAAAGTGGAAGAAGACACACCTCCCGGACCTTTCTATGGCTCTGGATTTTTGTGCCTGCTTTTCTTTCCCCTTGCTGTTGGGTCTTCTATACTTCTAGCCCAGACTGCTCCTGGCAAGGACAGAAGGGTTTCTGTTCAAAGTCAACACAGGTTGTGTGTGATTCATATAGCCATAGGAGTCTATGCTTAGGAAATGATGAAATACTGCTCGTTGCTTTGTTTTCTCCTGAGTGCCTATGATTCCTTTTAGTACCTGGATGATGGGACTGAGGTCTGGATTCTGGGGCTGGTGCCAATCTAACCTTTTGAGCTTTGTAAGAGGCAGTGAGGAGAATTTACTGTGGAGATAAGAGCAACTCTCATCTATGGCGCTTGATAATCCCTCCAGGGTATGGCAAATGAGCTACCTTAATGCTCCTCCTACATGCATGAGGGCTCACACCTGTAACCCCCACACTTGGGAGGCTGAGGCAGGAGGATTATCACCAGTTCCAAGTCATCTTGGGCTATACAGTGAGCCCCAAGCCAGCCAGGGCTCCAGCACGGTAAGAGTCTTTCTCTTCTATATCACCGCCCATCACACTTCTCCAGAGCGCATGGCCAATTCAGTTACTGGAAGGTACCTAAGGAGGCAGAAGCAATAAACTCGTTTTATGCTCTGATTCTATGAACTCAAAGGACAATCAAAAATAACCACCGCCTATGTTGTTGTTGTCCTCATCAAGTTCTCCTCATTTTTTTTTCTTGTTTGGGGCATAATAATAAGCGATAAGTTTTCCTTCAAGCGCCTTTTAATATTTTGCTTATTCCTTAAGGCATTATCACAGAAAGTGTATGGAACCATTGGTGGCCCATTTTTACATTTGCAGTGCCATGGTCAACCTAAGCTTTGAAAGCACCCTCTTTCAAAGGTGGCCTGGGAGATTCTGCCACCCAGAACCTCAGCTTAACACTTGAGACATTTCCCACTTGGACCTTCCTACTAAAGATTTGTTTCTTCTCAGAACTGTGTTTCCTCTGAGGAGCAGAGGTGAGCTTTTTTGTAGGAGGCTTGGGGGGGGGGTCTCTGTGTTCACAGATAAGCACTTGGGGAACCTGGAATGTTAAGCACACAGGGCTGTGTCTTCAAGGGATGGGAAAGTAAGGCCTGTCCTTGCCCAGAAGGCTGAATGGCTTCTCTAGCCTGGTGACCTTTTGCCCTGTTTCTGTGACCAGAGACTTTTCCAGGACCAGACCCTTATCACAAACTTGTTTTTTCTCAGTCGATCTACAGAACCCATATAAAGTCCATAAAGGGACTTTACAGAAAATTTTGACAGATGCGTTTGATCTGTATGTAGCTGCCTTTGTTTCTTAAGGAGATTTGTGTATGTTTTGTTGTGCACGTGGGACTGAGTTAACACCAGAATAGTTTTCACCAAATTGTGCTATGCTAAATATGCCTAAAATAAACCCCTCGCCGCGATCAGGAAGGTTGAACCTATACTGGCTACTGAGTCGTGTTGAGCCAACTGCCTTCCTACCTCCTATGGCTCATCTCTCTGCAGCCCCCTAAGGTCGCAGAGACTCCCCCATTTTATGCAAAAGGAAAGGCAAAGATCACTTCTGCAAGCGCAGGAGCACAATCAGGTTGGCAGATTTGTTTTTTGCTTTTTTAGTCTAAGGCCAAGATTTCATCAGACATAGTAAAGATTTAGTTGGTTTCTTCCTCACTACCCCCATGGGATTGCGCTCAGAAGGACTCAGTTTAAACATTAAGTGAAGGGAGAAATCAAACAAAAGCAGGTCGAATGACCTTGGGCCAGTCACCCCTTACCTCTCAATGGATTTGTTTGCATGTAGAAGGTGCAGTGCGTGTATCGTGGGCGTGGATGTGTGTGGTGGGTGCCCCTTACAGCGTTCTGAAGGACTCACGATTGTGACAAGCCGAGGAAGATAGGGGCTGCAGACCCAGCACTTCTTTGAGTTTCAGGTCCCAGCTTGGAAATTCCTGTTCGGCGCAAAGGACCCAGGCGGACCCCATCGGACTGGATGCAAAAGAAAAGAAGCTGCTAAACGAAAGAGTAGGAGGACTCACGGCTGCACAGCACAAGTAACAGGCAGGGAGATTAGGAAGTCGACTTCCTGAGGCCCAGAGCCGCCCAGGTGCGCCCATCCCCTCCCGAAGCCCGCACCCAGCCCCATAACCCTGCACGCGCCACCCGCGCCACCTGCCAGGACTCCGACTGGCGGCGCAGCCTCCTGCGGGCCCCCGCCCCCGCGTTGCCGGGCCAGCGAGGCCGCCGCGGCGTTCCGGGCGCTGCCGCATTGGCCACTGCGGTGCGGGAGGCGCGGTCGGCGCAGCCTTGGGGCTGCGGGCACAGACTGGAGCGTCTCGCGGCGCACGCTCTGCCCTAGGTCCGCTCGCCCATGGCCCTGGTTCTGTGGCCCTGGCGCCCGGCCCCGCACGCAGTCGCCATCGCCCGCCTCTGGTTGCCCAGTCCATCAGCCGCGCGCGATGCTGAACGGTACGGGCCTGGACCAGGCGTTTAAGATGTCGTTGCCGCGGAGGGCAAGGATCGGCGCGTCCGTGGGTGAGCGGGGAGGGTGGGCCACTGGGGCGGGGGTGGCGAACGCGGCTGGGAGACACTGCTCCGCCCTTCGTCCTGTCCCCTCCCCCGGGCGCCTGGGGCTGCGGAACTCCGGACGCCACGCCCTACTGCCCCTGGCTGGACATCCTTGCACCCACCCGGTACTAAGCCTCCTGCGAGGGTGAAGGAGGGGCAAGTGTGAGAACTCTCAGGCCCCGGCACCGTTGTGTATGCAAGTGTGCGTGTGTCCCTGTGTGTGTGTGTGTGTGTGTGTGTGTGTGTGTACACGCTAGCGCGCGCATGCAGATTCGTGCGCACTTACGCGGTGATGCGGATGCAGGAAAGGACCAGAGCATCAGTTTTCTGCCCTGTCCCCAGTCCTGGTGGGCTCAGTTTGGTCACTGGGAGAACTTGTTGCCTCCCAGGCTGTGTGCTACAGAGACTTAAGGTCACTAAGAGTGTTTTCACCACCTGAGGCCCAAGTGCTCAGGCTTACACTAAGGGCAGAGAGGCTTAGGCTTGCATTACACGGGGAAGCTGAGAGGGCTTGATGCACTCATAAACACCCGCTGGCAGTGGCCTGGGTGGGATTGGAAATACAGCTTCTCCAACTAGTCACTTTAGGAGTTTTTGTTGTATAATAAATACTCTTAGACCAGGCACATCCAATGTTCTGTGGCTACAGCACTTGATAGGTGACTTAAATGCGTATATGTTGCAAAACTGGAGGGGGAACCTCCAAAATAATGCCCTGTCTTGCATTTCAGGCCTCCTTGAAAGGAGTCTGGGTAGATCTCTGATGCAGAGGGTTCAAGGTTTGGGTTTGGAGTTGAGGCTTATGTTTTGAAATAATAGGCATATAAAAATAAATGACCTTTCCATTGCCAAAGTTGAGCAATGTGAGGGAGAAGAAAATCATTTAACTAGTGTTTGTTCAAGTTGGGTACTATCAGGACACTGTCACATTCCTTTCCTGAAAGGGTCACTAGGCAACACACCAAGACTGCGAGGTGGGGAGTCCCAGGAGCATCAGGGAGCAGTCAGAAGGGCAGCGTAGGTGCCAGCAGAGGGAAGGAAGTGTGTGCTTTTCAAAGCAGTGCCATGGATGCAAGGCTTTGTGAAGAAAGAATTGGGAAGGGTACAGAACTTCTTCTTTGGGGAAGAAGGGAGAATTTTTGATCATGTCCCATCTGAGATGAGATGCCCGCTGGAGAGCAGAGTGGGAATGGATTGGCTTAGGAGCCTGAGTTCACAGCCAGAGATCTAAGTTTCAGAGTGCTTCCCAGAATGCCTCAATGGGTACCTCCCTGCAGGTACACGGGGCCTCCTCCCAGAAGAGCCCCTCTTGAATGTTCTGCATCTTTTAAGCTTTAGGTCTTGATTTCTGCACAGGGGCACACCATCTTGTTGTTCACTGGGTCGTCCCCCCCCAATTATGTAACTAATGCCAGAGGATTCTGAAGGTGTCCTGAGCATTCCAGTATTTTCAAATTGGAGGATCTTAGGGGCAACATAAAGGGACTGGAATGGGATGCACGGAAGCCCAGCAAATCGGGAAAGCCGCCAAGAACTCCAGAAAGAATCTGGGCATTGATGCTTGGCTTCATCTGTGGAGGTCACTGATGACCTTGGAAGAGCTGCTATTGTATAACTGTGGGGCAAAATAGCTATTAGAGGGGGTGAAGAGAGGATTAGAAGACAGGACTTGGAAACAGACTATGACACTCTTTAGGAAAAAATTTGCAGAAAATGGAGGGAAAAGCAAACGGAGTGGTAGCTGTAGAAAGTAAATTCCGGGGAGGATGCTTTGCAGACTGACTGCCTGGTCCAGCTGTGCGATAGAATGAACACTCAGTCAAGAGCTTCTCAGTGGTCTGCAGTGTGCGCATCAGTAAGGAGCAGGGGTCAGAACTCAGCAGTTTAGAGAGAAAGGTCTAGGAGTTTCTGAAGGTGGAGGGCTTTGGGACCTTGTTGGTGACAGGTGTGGGGTGCAGAAGAGAAAATGTGTGGCTTTACAAGACAGGTCTATTTAGAGCACATAAATCATGAATGGGCAAGAGGGAGGCTGGGGTGGAAACCTGGGCAAAGACCCTGATTGCCTACTCCCATAAAGTAGAAGGGATGTGTGACTTTTGAGGAAGCCTGCTGCTTCTCATTTAGTGCAAACTAGCAAAGCTGGTCTGAGGCTCATAGCTCCTTTAAGATCAGGTGCCACCCAGTCAACTGTTTACTAAAGCAGTTCCGGGATCGTTATTTCTAGTGAATGTACCTTGGACTCCCATCTTACTCTGGGTGTCCTGCAGTACCTTTGTCCACTCCTTTCTGCAGCTGTCTGTCATTCACCAAATGATGGGGCCAAAGACCAGTTTGACTTTGGTTGGCTGTATCACAAGTTCCTGGATATGTATCGACCACTTTCCATGTGCCAGACACTTCAGGGCTCTGGTGATGGAGCGCTGGACAGGATAGGTGCTCTCTGGATGGAGCCCAAGGTCTAGGGATGAGTCCAAAGCACACTGTCAGCATTCTCAACTCATACCCAGCCTTGAGTCTACGTGCACAGGCAATGCACACAGTATAGGTGTGTGGGCAGTGACATGGGGGAGTGAGGACAGAAAGGAAGGGAGAGCTGTTTTCTGGGGATGACAGCATTCATGTTCTCCAGGGTTGTCGGGGACCATTGCCCCAACATAGAAACTGATGCTTTTCCCCAAATGTGTGCTCAGAGACGCGTGGAAAGAAACAGGCTTTCACACCATTACAATTTAAAAGGTCTCTCTTATTCTTTAGCAAGGCCTTATGTTTATTGAATCTCCCTAAAAATCATTCTGCTCTCTAGGCTCTCTTCAAACCATTTCTTCTCTGCTACTGCTCTACATTTCTCTGCTCTGCTATGTTCCTTCTTGTCCCTATTTCTTGCTCTGTCCCTTTCTTCCTCCTCTTGGGGGTTTTTCTAAGTCTCCTTTCTTCCGGGGCAACTCTTTCATCCACACACATTGCCATTCACACATCAGCTCAGAAATCGCCACCTTTCCTGGGGCAATCTACAAACGAATCAGAGAGGCTGGAGCAAAAACCTCGGCAATTGTCTTTCTAAATAGTCGGGCGCCGGGTAAGAAACCATGGCATCCCCCTGGCTAGCAGGTAACAGAGCCCACACAGGGTAGACACTTCTTTCCTCTTACTGAGTTTGGATTTGGATTCATGAAAGATTGGCAAGAAAGAGCAGGCAGACAGCAAGCACAGGGCCTGTGCCTTTAATTAGATTAAATACAGGACCTAGATGGCTTCAAGTCCTACTGAAGATGCCCTTGCAGGTCTGCTCCACCTTCTTTACCCAACCCTTTCATCTCCCCTGGCCTCTTAGGGTCAGTAAGGTGTTTTGTTTGTTTGAATGGGCTCCTGTGAGGGCCTAGTTTTCTTGCATCTCCTGTAACTGCCTGTCCTGAGTTTTAAAGGAAGGGGGTGGGGACAACAGAAGACGCCAGAAGCTGTGATACAGAAATGTAAGAGCTGGAAGATGGCACAGAAGTGCTTTAATCCCTTCACTTTACAGCAAACAACTTCAGAGCGGCTGGTTCATTTCTAGCAGAACCAACTAATTTCCAAGGCCCACTGGCGCAGGTCAGGATCAGTTCCAGTCCGAACAGGGCACGCTCATTTGCTCATTCTACACGGTTTCCTCTTCCCTGGTAGGAAAGAAGGCAGACACGGGTCTCATATCCCCTTGCTTCTACGGTCTGCCTTAAGCCATCTCTGTCCTAGATACTTTTATACTTGACCTGAAGGTCTAGATTCTATTTGGGAGTTCTTGGAGACAGTGTCTGTTGGGGGTAGATACCAGACTAGGTTTAGAGAGAAATAGATTCAAACTTTGAAATTGTCTTCTGCTTCCTACGGGCCATTTCTTTACTTACATTATAGAATGAGGTTGTAAAGAATGATTCACCCCCCCCCAAGAGCTTGTGTGTGTGTGTGTGTGTGTGTATGTGTGTGACTTGCATAGCACAGCAGTGCATATACTAACTACTGGATGCACAATCAAGCAAGATAGTCGCTGGTTAGGTTGCCCATCACAACCCGACACAGTCTCCTCGACCTAGACCCTTGCTTCATGTGGTACAGAAGCGGGGACATCTTCAGTTGTTGGATTTCCCCTTCTAAATCTAATGATGGCTTACCCAGGATGTGGCTGCATAGAGGTATTGCTAGGTTTACATGATGCAGAAATCCACACTCACCAACTACCCAGATCCTACCCTGTCCATTCTCTAGTGTCTAACAGTTGTCACCTTCCCTACACTGTCCTGTCGTATGCCTGCAGGTGCTACTATGCCCCTAATTTGATGACTTTAGTTGTTTAATAATTAATTCACCTTTACAATGGCTGCTTTATCTTAAATCCTCATCTGATAGAGGTGCCAGCTAGACAAATGGATTACATTAAAGTTATTCTCTTAGAACCTTTGCGTGGTTTATGAGAGGATGTTCAGACAGTGCCTCTGAAGCCCCTTATCCCTGGGGCTTTTCAAATTTGCTAAATCTAACCCTCAGTCAATCACACACCGAGACAAGATGTTATTTACATCCTATTAGGCCGGTAAAAGTGCCCAGGGCAAATGTTAATAACCACCAAGAAAGGCTAAAAATAAAAGTGAGCTCACAGTCATGCCCTGGCAGTTTCCCCATATCATTGTCAAGGGCAGACACAATGCATAACCTGCCGCGTGGCACTGAGCACCACCAAGATGGGGACAGTTGTGTCCGTGTGCCTTCCAGGCTATGTATGCACTTAGGTGTGTCTGTGAGAGTGCAGCCAGGTCTGGCTCGTCCCCTTGTTCCCGCAGCTTTGGAAGGGTGAGGCATGTAGATTGCCTGAGCCTGATTCGGAACAATGTGAGCAATTCCGTGAGAACTTGTGTCAACACCAACATTATAATGAGAGAAACATACACATATGATAATTGTCCACTCACAGCAGTGTGGTGGAGGGCTCAGTACGCCGGCTGCTACTTTACCCCTGTGTGTGTCCTGTGTCTGTGTCTGTGCTCCTTGCACTGAAGGAGTATCTCTCACCTGCTAGTGAAAGAAAGTTTTCTCCTAAAACTGTGGCCTCATCTTCACTCATTTGGATTCAGAGATTTTTGCATTTGGAAAGTATTTCCCTGCATTTGAGTTATTGTGTTGGATATAATGAGCATGAGTTGATTTTGGACATTCCCAAGGAGCATCTGAACACAGCTTCATCGCCAGAGACACCACGTCAGCCAGAGAGGCAGAGGGTTCCCAGGATTACTGTAAATGTTCCAAGCATATCACTGAGATTGGTTGTGCAGAAAACTGGGGCAGCAAAGGATTCCTTGGCGTGAGAGACTCTCACGTGAGAGACTTTCGCCATGCAGACTCTCGCTGCAGATGCCACGGTCAGAGACAGTTGCTGGTATCAGGTCTTGGCACCTTAAGGGCAAAGAGCTGTTCATTCTTATTCAGAGGACACGGCAGTGGCTGTCTGCTGTTATCCAGTTAGAGGGGGATTAGGCCTCCTGCAAGCCTCAGGTCATCTACACAACCCATTATCCCCATTTAACATTCTTTTCAACTTTCTTTTTACTTTCTTCATCCTAATGCCCCGAGCATGCATATCTTGATTTCAAAACTCTGGAGTTTTTGCCTTTAAACTCCACAGTAGTGGTCACTGTCTCTGTGACAAACAAGTTAAGTGACAGTCCCTTCTTTAGAGTGCCAGGGGACCTGCCCAGCAGCTAGATTTTAGCCCAGCAGTTGGCTTAGGGTTTACTACAGGGTCATTTGTGTCATGCCCCAGCCTGTATGCTGCTGCCCCAAATGACCATGCTGTTCTTTTCTGCTGGAACGCAACCTAAGTTGATGCAGGTTGAGTCCATCTTCCTTGTTACTCTTTCTAGATGTTTGGAAATGGGTTTCTTCAACCATGGTCTCATTTTCTGGTGGCAGAGGTTTGGGCACAGTTTTTTTTTTAGAGGGAATGCAGAAATGTGGGCAAGTACGTGTGTAGGAGCTCCCAGTGGGAATCAACTAGGCTGGATGCAAACACTGGAGATGAGTGGAGACTGTAAATGAAGTCTAAAAGTTAGGTCGTGTCTTGGCAAACGCATAATGGCAAACATTAAATGTTTGCTTTATCATTCTTTAACTTTATGGTTGTTTGCTTTAGTGGTGGAACCAGTGAGGTGAGAGGGGAGGGGAGAAGCTTTTCCTCCTCATGAGACGTGGTTGTGCTGTTCGTTTTGTCGGCCTGATGAAACCTAAATGTATATGGAAGAGCGAACTTCAATTAAAAAATTGCCTTCATCAGTTTGGCCTGTAAACATATCTGTGAGAGAGTTTTCTGTTTAATGATTGATGTGGGAGGGCCCAGGTCATTCTAGGCAGGGCCCTCCCTAGGGAGGTGATCCTGGGCTGTATAAAAAAGTAAGTTGAGGAGCTGGAGCCATGACTCAGCAGTTAAGAGCTCTGACTCCTCTTCTAGAGGTTTGATTTCCAGTACCCACATGGCAGCTAACAACAGTCTGTAACTCCAGTTCTGATGACCTCCTCTGGTCTCTAGGCACTGCATGCATATAGTGCACAGGCATATATGCAGGCAAAAGCCCATATACACAAATATTAATTACAAAATGAAAGAGAGAAAGGAAGAAAGAAAGAAAGGAAGGAAGAAAGAAAGAAAGAAAGAACAAAGAAAAGATCTGAGCAAGTCATAGAGAATGAACCAGCTTTCCTCCATGTTTCCTGCCTCTGCTCCTGTTTAAATTCCTACCCTGACTTTCTTCTAGAATGGATTGTAATTAGGATGCATAAATCAGATAATCCTTCTATCCCTAAGTTATCTTTGGTCAATTTCTCATAACAGAGAAGCAAGCTGGGACAGTGGTGTTTGCACCTCACTTGTCTGACAATGTCTTAGATTTTTTTAAATGTGTATGTGGAGGCATCTCTCTCTCCCCCCCCCCCCCCCCGTGTGTGTGTGTGTGTGTGTGTGTGTGTGTGTGTGCGCGCGCGTGCGCACACACACACGTGCGCTCTCACTCCTGTACTTGTCATGGTACACTATGAAAGATGCACACATCGCGGGCATGGGTTCTCTCCCATCATGTGTGTGAGATTGAATGTAGGCCATCACACTGGTCAGCTAACACCTTCACCTGGTGGGCCATCTCGCTGGCCTTATGCTTCACGTGTTTTATGTTGTCTTTGGGAAAGTCCAAGATGTCATGGGTATGGTAAACAATGCTTTGCAGACCACTGTCACAGATGGTCAAACATGAAGGTGACTTTGTAGATGTCTGCCAGCCAGTATAGGGGCACTAGCTCTGTGGGACTGACTGATGGTGAGTCAGAACAGAGCTGTGCTGTACTGTAAAATACACACCAAATTTCCAGGACTTAAAGAAAAAGGAAATTTATGGGGCATGGTGACCCACATCGTTAATCCCAGCACTCAGGAAGCAGAAGCAGATAGGTCTCTGTGAGTGCCATCCAGCCTAATCTCCACAGCAAATGTCAGGCCAGCCAGGGCTACACAGAGAGTACACACACACACACACACACACGCACACACGCACACACGCACACACGCACACACACACACACAATTCAACATATATATCATATATGAAAGTTATTCATCATTCATGTATTCGGTTTTACATTAGTCAAAATGCTTTCTGTTTACTACATGGTGAAAACTTTCTAGGTTATATCAGGTTAAAAATGTACTAGTTAATTGTTTTATGTAATTTTACTTTTTATTTTTGAGACAGAGTCTCACTGTGTAGCCCTCACTGGCCTAGAACTTATTTTGTAGACCAGGCTGGCCTTGAACTCACAGAGAGCCACCTATGGCTGGCTCCCAAGTGCTGAGATTAAAGGCAAGCACCACCATACCCAACTTGTAATTTTACTTTTGTTTCATATGCCTACTAGAAATTAAAATAATTAGTATACAAGGTATCAGATTTCATTGTGGCATTTTAAATCTAGTGTTAAAAAAATTAAAATATGTTCATAGCTTGTGTTATATTTCTGTTGGACAACACCATTACAGATCAGGTTCAAGTTTTATCTTATTCTTTGACAGTTTTATGCATGTCACATTGATCATGTCCACTCCAACTCTTCCTCATCCTCTCATTTTCTCTCTGAATATTCCCAACATGTCCCTTTCTACCTTCATGCTCCCCGCTTTTGTAACCCACTAAGTCCAGTCAGTGCTGCTTGATAGAATGTTTATTGGTCTTGTCTTGATATAGTGTAGGCCTTGTGCAGGCGACCACAGCTGCAAAGGAGGCCTTGTGCAGGCGACCACAGCTGCAAGGGATTCATGGGTCATGTCTGGTTCAAACATTTCTGCTCTGTTATACTTGAAATTGTGTACTTGCTGATGTAGAGATTGTGGGAGGGTGGGTTCCAGATGCTTGCCTAGGGTTCTCAGCTTCTTCCCAGGGAAGACATCAAAGCCCAAGTTCCTAGATTCCTGCAGAATTCCTTCCATGCCTATATTGTCTTCTTACCTTGTGTGAAATCTCCTTTGGGAACAATCTATTTTAATTTTGAAAATAAACTAGGTCATAGTACTGTGAAATTCTATTCTGTTTCTTTGAACCCAGTCTCTGGTGAAATCAAACTGCTTCCGTCTTTGACTATTGTCTGATTATATTAGCCAAGGTTTGTAGAGATTGTTGAATATGATGATCTATGAATTCATGGGATAAAGGACTCATGACCTCATTTGGCACCTTGCAGAGAGAACAGCATCCCATCATCACTGCCAGTCCCAGTCCCCTTCACAAGACCACTGACTGTCTCAGATGTCATTTCCTTTCTAGTTATTAATTAGTGTTGAGCTGGGCTTGTTTTAGAGAAACAGGTGTCACCCCACCCGCCCTCTCTCCATGTACTTCTTCTCTTTACTGCATTACCTTCTCACCAAGTGTAACAGAAAAACTCAGAAGGAAACGCCAAAGGGGGAAAACCCCTGAGCAGATTTGCTATAGTCTGGATGTGGTTTGAGTCTGTCCCCAGAGGCTCTTGTGTCAGAAGCCTGGTTTTCAGTGTGGTGATGTGGTGACTTGGGGGCTTAGAAGAACATCTTTAAGTCAGTGAGAATGTGCCTCAGAGGAGATTGAAGTCATTTTCTGTAACCTCTAGTTAGTTCTCCCAGAAGGTTGCCGTGAAGGATCAACTTGGACACTCAGTGGCTTCTCTTGCTTCTCATCCCATGGGACTCTCCTCCACATGTGTGCACCTGCCATTGCAATACAGCCATCATAAGGTCCTCGGTAGAACTTAGTTGAGGCCCGGACCCTTTTCAGATTAAAGCTGTTCACCTTCAAGTGTTTCAGCAGAGCAGCAGAAAATGGGGCAAGACTGTGTGGAAGCACACTGGGGCTCTTAGCTGCCCCAACGGAGGTTTTATTACAAGGACAAAGGTAGGTTTTATTACAAGGACAAAGGTAGGTTTTATTACAAGGGATAATGCTAAATTTTTTTTTCGAGACAGGGTTTCTCTGTGGCTTTGGAGCCTGTCCTGGAACTAGCTCTTGTAGACCAGGCTGGTCTCAAACTCACAAAGATCCGCCTGTCTCTGCCTCCTGAGTGCTGGGATCTAAATCACATTAAGATTTTCTTAAGCTGTCATAGTAAACAGTGGTGGGGGAGTTACGGTTTAAGCTGCTCTCAGAACTTGTGTGCAGGCTTCTGTGTGGACAAATGTTTTCATAACAAAGCAAAATTGCTGGGCCATATGGTGAGAGTGTCTGTTGCCTTGCAAAGCATCTGTAATATTTTACACTCCTGTTGAGAGTTCATGTCATTCCATGTCCTCACCCACCCTTGGCATTGTCATTATTTGGAATTTTAGCCACTCAAAAGGTATATATCAATATTCTATTCTTTTAATTTGCAAGTTCATGACAATATGGGATGGACATCTTTCCATGCTTAATTGTCATGTGTACACCTTTCTTTCCATGCTTAACTA
>JAQHUG010000124.1:3425250-3450975 GCA_028555095.1 Dicrostonyx torquatus
CAAGATGATGTTTTCTAGCTCCATCCATTTGCCTGCAAAATTCAAGATGTCATTTTTTTCTGCTGTGTAGCACTCCATTGTGTAAATGTACCACATTTACCTTATCCATTCTTTGGTTGAAGGGCATTTAGGTTGTTTCCAGGTTCTGGCTGTGACAAACAATGCTTCTATAAACATAGTTGAGCAGATGTCCTTGTGGCATGATTAAGCATCCTTTGGATATATATACAAAAGATTACAGAGGTGAGACCACACACAGCATATGCAATTCTGAGGCTGGAACACGCTAGGCAAACACTCTACTCTCTGGGCTGTACATCCAGTCCCCAACATGGAATTTGATTCTTTGTGTCTTAGAAAATGCTCTTTATGTTCTTGTAGTCAAGGACGGTTTTGGCTTATGGGATCTAGGCTCTGCACTGCATTCCTTCAGCACCTGGCCATACTGCTCTGTGGTCATCTGCCCCAGGTTTGCTGAGTGGAATCCACATCCTCATTCTCGTTCATTTCAGTCGGGCTGACTGCAGATTGGCCGGTCTCCAGTGATGTAGCTATTCTTTGCCTTCTGAAACCTCAGCAGGTGTTTCCCATTACCTCCTCAGTGCTGAGAATTCCTGTTTGGCCTGAGGACTGTCTCTATCCTTGTCTTTGGAGGAGAACTTTTCAAGTCACACAGCTTCAAGTTTTCTCTCCCTGCAGCTTTCCATAAGGCTTCTGAGACACCATCCTCTCCCCAGTTTCCCCTTTGTTTTCTCCATCTCTATCTGTCTGGGACAAATTACTTGACTTTGCTACTTTGTAATCCACAGTTCAGCTTTTCCTCTCCAGTTGCCAGAAGCTATCATGCTTTCTTCCAAAAGTTAGTCTAATTTTTTTTCTTTTCTTTGTGACTGTAGGACAGTGTTGAATATTGGTGCCTGTCTCCTGTCCTGGAGAAGACACATTGTAGTCATGTAAGGGCCTTTTCTATAACTACTTTGATATTTGAGTTTTTTGATATGTGAATCATTGCCTCCTTTCTCATGCACAGAAATTACCCATGATTCTAGAACTCCATTTTCCCCTTGAAGTCAAGGGTTCCTGGAAGGTGCAGAGAGAAGCTGCAGGGATCTCGAACAGTGTTATTAGTGAGCTCAGGGTTGAGTGGGATGCATCTCCCTGGTTGGACTGCACTGATGAGACTTGTTCCCTGAGCCTGGCTGCTCATTGCTCCTCCTCTTGCCATTGTCATGTTCATGGTGAATAGAAGGGAATCCCACCAGAGGGAAACAGCCTCCCCACTGCCACAGGCTGACATGTTGAAGTGTGCTGTGGGTCATATCAGCCATGTGAGGTATTTCTCTTAGTCTTTCCTCATCCTTCCTTTCTCTGGACTGTGTGCTTCCCATGATGCTATTTTTGTTTGATTTTGTCTGATATGGATTTTGAATTCAGGCAATTCCGTGACTAAGATGACCTAGACAACTCACTTCCTAAGTATCCTCAGGGGAGTTATGGTGTAGGAGGGATCTTCTGTATTTTGTGTTGCTTTCATTGGTTAATAAAGAAGCTGCCTTGGCTTTTTGATAGGGCAGGACTTAGATAGGCGGGGAAAAGAGAACAGTATGCTGGGAAGAAGACTGGCTCAGGGAGAGCTGCCATGAAGCCACCAGGGTCAGACATGCTGAGTCTTCCCGGTAAGCCCACTACCTCGTAGTGATTTACAGACTATTAAAAATGGGTTGAAATAAGATGTGAGAGTTAGCAAGAAAAGGCTAGAGATAATGGGCCAGGCAGTAATTTAATTAAAGTTAAATTAAGTAATTTAATTAATACAATTTTCGTGTGGTTATTTCGGGTATAAAGCAGCCCAGCGGCTGAACAAAAGGCCTCTCAGGTGCTGGGAACACAATGTGCACCTTTTACTACAGAGTTACCTAATTCTCTTAGTCCCACCATCTCCTGTCTGTAAAAAGTGGCTGCTAATACCTTCCTACCCTGGATTCTTGAGCAACTTAAGCAAGGTAACACCTGTAAAGCATGGGCCATGACCCAGGACTTAGTGTTATCATTGTGAAAATCAATTGCTGAAGCTATGGCTACTACAGTGGTGGCGTGACATTCTTGACACTAGGGGCACAGGGACTGAACTGCCTCCCTCTACCTCACTGCATCTCTATCTGTGCTCTTCTTGCTTCTGTGTGCCATTTGAACTCTGCATGGAATTAGCAGCATCGTGGGGACAGTCCAGCCATCAGCACAACATTACAGAGCAGTGAAGGTGTGGGCAAATCTGCCTCTCATGGGAGGAATAGGATCTTTTCTACATGATTATGGTATTTTGTAAAACTTAAATGGTGATCAAGCCGAGTCTTGTTAGGTAACCCCACGATATACCCTCACTCTTGGAATAGATGTGGAAGCAGGCTGTGTCGATTCAGTGAAGCTGTTCTTGGCTGTGTTCTGGACCCAATCACTCCCATCTTCTCTTTACTAAAGATGGAAGGCAGGAAGGACCACCAGATTTTGCAATAATGTAATGATGTCCCATTTTCCTCTTAATTTCCACAAAGCATATCTTACTGGGTGATCTTCTGCCTTCCTGTTTCGCCCTGTAAACACAGGATTCTGTGTCTTCTTTCTCAAGCCATAGTCCTAACCCCTTGAAAGCAAAGCAAATAAGATCATTGTGAGCTTGGGACCAAGGGCACTACCATAACCAGAGAAAATGTTGCTGAGCTGGTTCTACCTAGAAAGCAACTGAGGATTTCCAGGACAGTGTAACAGCCACGAGCCTCAAATGACATACATTAGCAAGACTCAAAATAGCACAAATCCTCTGAGCTTCAAGGGGGAAGTGATGTATGTTTTTCATCTCCTGATGCCTTTCCTCTCTCATTTATGTACATTCACCTCTGGTAATGCTTACTTCTGCCTTTCTAGGAGACTCCGGGGTGGCAGAGTTTACATCCTGATTGTGGGTTCCAGGGGAGCTGCTGGTGATGTTTCCTTAGCAGAACCAATGTACAGTGGCAGTTGGCATCATTCCTAATGCAAGCACAGGACCTCATATGCCTTGCTGGTCTCTAAAAGGGGTATCAATAAGAGGCCACGTTATCAACTCATCTCAAGGCCCCTGTCATGAGTGTGCTACATCAGAAACATAGATGGACACATTTATGGCTTTCCACAATGTCAGAATTTATTGAATAGCAATGGTTTTGCAAGCTACCCTTGATGCCAACTGAGGCAGTTTTTTTCCTTTTGTTCCTGTCTTAATTACTAGGATTAACTGTTGGAACATATTACATACTACAAAGTAAATCTATCTATCTATCTATCTATCTATCTATCTATCTATCTATCTATCTATTGCCTATCATCTATCTATAATCTATCATCTATCAATTATTTATTGTAAATGAAGGCCTTTTTCTCTTTCCTGGCCCTACAGCCACTTTAAAAAATAGTCACTTGAAAGCTTAATATTAATTACAAACTGTTTGACTTATTGCTTAGGCTTATTACTAACTAGCTCTTACAACTTGAATTAATCCATTTCTATTAATTTATATTTTGCCATGTGACTATTTGTTCTTTATTACATCTTGTTGCTCCAGCAGCTGGCTGGTGTAACATGAGGGGCCTGCTCATTGGGGTTTCTGTCCCGCCCAGTACCCCACAGCTGGCAAGCCCCAAAGAAAATCACACAGAGAGTCTACATTAAGTTATACACTGATTGGCTCATTAGCTCAGTCTTCCTACCAGCTCCCATAACTTATATTAACCCATTGTCAGCCACATGGCCAGTACCTTTTCTCAGCTGGGCTGCTACATGTTGCCTCCTTTGAGATCTGTGCAGGAATGCCAGGGAAGCTTCCTGCTTCCCAAATCTCCTGTTCTCACCTCTACTTCCTGTCTGGTTTTCCAGCCTATACTTCCTGCCTGGCCAATCAGCATTTATTTAAAACATGATTGACAGGATACAGAATTGTCCCGCACCAGGCTGGTATCTCCACTGACTCTACACTTCATCTCCCTGTATTTCTGCATCTCTGCTTGGATTTCTCATCTGGCTCTATCCTGTCTTGCTATAGGCCAAATCAGCTATTTTATTAACAAATGGCAACAAAACACATTCATAGCATGCAAAAGGGTTATCCCATAGCAATCTATTATGTTTATCTGTTATCTATCAATCATCTATAATCTATCATCTACCAATTATCTATTATTTTCTATTGATCATCTGTCCTTTTGTCTATATTACAGAGTGACTACGAAGGGTTAAAGGGGCTGTAGCCAAGTTTAAGGAGCTTCAGGGAGCCTGGTTGGAGGCAGCTGAAGGCTGAGGGGGCTGCAAAGAAAGACTGTGAAGGGCTCAGATGAGACACTGTGCTGCCCTTCCGCTGAAGCATAACTGCAGAGACAAGCCAGAGTCAGGGTTGAGTTGACCCTTGGTGTCACACTTAGTTGCAGTATTGAAGTACAGGCCTGTGGAGACTGTGGAAGTGAAGGGTGGGACAATGTTCAGATGGTGACCAAACATAATGACAGATAGCCATTTGGGTAGACCATGACAATAATGAAGATCAAGCTTGATTGAAGCCCCTAGACGGTCAGTCAGGAGTTCTCTGCCTGTTGGTGACTTGACAAACATGCCAGGTGGTGAAATGGTAGATCAGTAGGAGCTGCAGCTATGGAAGTGACAGGGATCCTCTTTTTCACAGGGCCCAGGTGAGAGTGTTGCACCCTTTCCTCAGTCTAATAGGTCTGGTGGTTTCCTAGGCCAGTTTTCCTGATATGATTTTACTACTTCCATAAACCCCTATCATTCCAGTTTACTTAAATAAATTTCTAAGGTGGCACTCTTTACTTTTAGAAGTTACCAGTGTGTGCTTTGTGGGCACCAGACAGATGATGCTGGTTATGGGCTCAGTCAGACAGCCTCTGGGTTTGGACTCAAAATGGAGTTAAGTGCTGCTTGTAACACGTAGCTCTCAGGGGAAGGCACAGTCTAAAAACCATTGTTCTACCTGATACAGCAGGAAAGAGAAGGGAGAGAAGGAAGGAAAAGGGATGGGAGGAAGGAGCAGAGAGAGGAGGAAGAGGGAAGGAAGAAAGGACAGACCTGTCTCAGTGAAAGGGAAGACTGCTTGCCTCTGGAGGGAGAGTCTAAGGCACAGTAGTATGTCCCAGGAACAGGTGTTTAGCCTGTACCAAGTCTGCCAAAGTCTGCAGTGAGTCTGCCAAAGTCTGCAGTGAGTCTGCCAAAGTCTGCAGTGAGCCTTCAGTGAGTCTGCCAAAGTCTGCATTGAGCCTGCAGTGAGCCTGCAGTGAGTCTGCCAAAGTCTGCATTGAGCCTGCAGTGAGTCTGCAAATGTCTGCAGTGAGTCTGTCTACAGTGAGTCTGCAAAAGAGTGCTTAAAAATGCTGTCTCTACCTGTTTGAGTGAAATTGATTTGCCAAGAAGGCTAAGAAAAATCCGATAAACTAAATTGGGGGTCTCAGAAAGAGCTCAGTGATATGAAAAGATCATTTTGCTGCCGCAGGAGGATCGATGACACAAGACAAGCTGTCTGCTCACTACGGAAGACCAATAAAGATACTGCCTCATAACAAGAATTGACAAAGCAAACACTGGCCTGGGTAAGATAGTGGCAGTCAGTGAGACCTGGAGGACGCGGGCTGGAAGTCTGCTTTCCTTCTCCAAGCTGAAGATAAGCAGGGAAAAGGAAACTCCAGCTGATTTATTTATTTACTCTTTTTTTTTTTTTTGAGACAGGGTTTCTCTGTGCTATGTACTCATTTTAATCTACTCCTTTGGTTGGCACACAGAGAAGTTGGTTTCACTGTGGCTTGTTCACACATGCCTGCCACTATACTCCGTTCTGCCCCTCACTGCCTTCCCACATCCCCTTTGCTGTTCTCTTCCTTCCTCAAATCATTCCAGTTTCTGCTTTCACACCACATGCATCCCGCTCTCCGGTATTCCTGCTCCTCCTCTCTTTAGACGCCTTCCTTACTTCTTATGGGGTTCAACCTCAGCCCTCCCCCCCCATGAGTCTAGGTTCTTTATTTTAAGTCAGGCTTATTTTGCTTAACACAATGATCTCCAATTCCATCAGTTTCCCTTCAAATGTCATGATTTCTCTTTTCAACTGAATAGAATTTCATCATGTATTACCACATTTTTTTGATTCCTTCATCTGTTGACGAGCATCTAGGCTGGTTATACTTCCCAGCTGTTAAAAATAAACATGGACGTGCAAACATCCCTGTGTGTGTTGACTCATACATAGTCCTCTAGGCATATACCCGTGAGTGTAAATATGGTCATATGGTTCTAATTTTAGTGTTTTCAAAAATCTGTTGGTCACTTGTATTTCTTTCTTGGAGGACTATTCAGTTTATCCGCTCAATTTATTGATCGGATGATTTCTTTCTTTGTATTTATTTTGAAGCTCTTTATGTGCTTGTTTATTAAACATCCCCTGACTCCCTGACGTTGGATGTTTAGCTGACAAAAGATTCTCTCCAGTTCCATAGCTGCCCCTTCACTCTGCTGGGTGTCTCCTTTGCTTTCCCATTCCATGCAATTCCAATTGGAAAATCCAACATTTTTAGATGCAAAGGAAATAAAGTAGAAATTCTTAGGCTTTATGGCATTAAAACTGAAATATAATTTTATTGACTTGAAATTTTATTTTTTTTATATTTTCTCCTTAAAATATTAAATCTGGGCTTAATAAATATTCATAGCTGAGGATATAAGAAAATGGACCCAGCATAAGGTGTCAGCTCAGAGAATCTCAACACTCTTGGTGAGGCAGGCCCCAGTGGACCAGACTCATTGGGAAACCTTCAGGCTCCTCTCCCAGGTCAGTGATAACTCAAGTAGAGAACAGGGGGATGAGATCTACGGATGAGGGGCTTAGCTGCCCTGAGTGGCTTCAGGAAGCATTGTCTTTGGTGACAGATAAAGAAGGGTCTTTGGGACCCTGTTTATCATGTTCAGCTTTGCAGAGAAGTACCAAAAATATCTTTGTCTAGTGAGGTTTTACTCAAACATACCAAGCTTTATTGAATATTTTTCATGTCTAATGTGTCAAGCAGCTACCTAGATTCAGAGGGTGATAAAGGATGTGAAATTTGTTTCTCTTTGATAAAGGATGCACCGTTTCTGTTTCCAGAGAATTTGCCTTGTGGCTTAAGAGATAAGACCTGGACAGAGAAGCAAGGATAGAAAATAAATGCTATTCCAAGGTAACCATGGAAGGTTCCACAGAGCGTAATTAATGGCTGACGACTTCACATGAACACTGGAAGCAGAGACTGGACATGGCATGTGTTTTTAGTTTTTAATTAAAAAATTACTGAGAGGGAGAGGGAGGGAGGGAGGGAGAAGAGGGACTTGTGCGTATGAGGAGGGCATGTGGCAGTCAGAGGGCAACTCCGAGGGACTGGTGTCATCTCTCCTGCCTTATGTGAGTTCCAGTGGTTGAACTCAGGTTGTCGGGCTCTCATTGGGTGGCTCGGCCCTTTACCTATTGAGTAATCTTGCTAGCAGGATGATATGCTTTTAATAAGAAATTTGAGTTAGATTCTCTTTTTTGAGTTATTTCATTCAGAATTCTAAATGTACAATTAAGTTTTGTCTTTACAAAATGTCATTCTAATGGCAATCTTTACCTTTTATTTTTTGAACAGAGTCTCACTGTGTAGCTCCATCTGGAGTTTGATAGGACTAGTAGGCTGGCCTTGAACTCGGCCTCAATCCTTCTGCCTCCACCTCCAGAGAGCCGGAACTCTAGGCACAGATCACCCCATGCTTTTGCTGTCTGGCTGCTTTCACTTACCACACTGCTGTAATGTCCATCTCGGTGATAGGGCTCAGCAATATGAAAAAGCCAACATACACTACCTGTGAGATTTCTTGGATGGAGGAGGAGGTGGTGGTAGTGACAGTGACGGGTGGTTTGCGGGGGACAAAGGGAAATATCCTTCACTCTGTGAAGGTTCACTGCCATGAGACTGAGACAAGAACACAGAAATGCATTAATATGTGCTATGGGTTGGATGTGAAATGACCTTCATTTTGTTGGCCTTGTCACCAATGCAGTGCTGGGATGAGACTGGGTTATATTTGCCCTGACTTAATAGATTAATTAATTGATGGATTTATAATTTGATAGTGTTCTTTAGAGGCAGTGGAAAGTAGGAGGGGAGGTGTTGCTTGAAAAAGTCATTAAAAGTGTATCCCTGAAGGATGTAGCTTGCTCTTGATGTGAACAGCTATTCTGCCTCTAACCATTGTCCGTGAAGTTTCTGCCTGCCGTGGGCCTGACCACTCATACTTTTGAAAGCATGAGCCAAAGCAAACCCTCGGGTATTTTCTCGTGGTGGTGGAATGTAACTTGCACAGCATGAGCAGGGAAAGAAAACGCAGCATGCATGGGCTAACACCCAACAGCAGGGCTTCTGTGGCAGTTTGAATGTAATTGCCCCCATAATCTCATAGAGAAAGGCACGTTAGGAAGTGTGGCTTTGTTGGAGTGGGTATGGCCTTGTTGGAGGAAGTGTGTCACTGTAGGGGTGGGCTTTGAGGTTTCCTATGCTCAGAATACTGCTCAGTGCCTCAGTCAACTTCCTGTTGCCTGCAAAATGGACTCTCAGCTCTAGCACCAAGTCTGTCTGTCTGCCTCTATGCTTCCCACTATGATGATAATGGACTGAACCTCCAAACTGTAAGCCAGCCACTTTCAATGAATTTTTTTTAAAAAAATAAAAGTTGTTGTGGTCATGATATCTCCTCACAGCAATAGAAACCCAAACTAAGACAGCTTCCCTGCAGGGTCCAGACTCCTGAGAGGAACAGACGCTTGGAACAAGGAGAACTTGGAAGTGGCTGAGGGCAAGTCATAGGAAAAACACACACAGGTTGCCTTAGGAGAGAAAATCTCTTAGGTTAACTCTGAGAGTTGTCCTCACATAAATGAAAACCATCCCAGTGGCCTGTCTTGGGCCCATTTACCCAAACCCAAACCAATGATCTTGGCTTTGTTTTTGCTTGATGAACAGCAATTCCATTCTTCTAAGAGAGAGTTACCAGAAGGTCTTCCTCCCACCTGTGGAAGAGTGAAGGGATTTGGAGACAAGGGAGGGATTCCAGAGAGAAACTTGGAGGTGCCCTCTGTTAGTTCCTACACCGTTTCCCGAGTCCTAACAGTGGCGTGAGTCAGAGGACTGTGCTGCAGAGACATGTCCTGACTCTGACAGAACCCCAGAGTCAGAGAGCTGCACTCCTGTATGGTCAGCTCTGCCTCACTATGAATAAATCCATCCCAAGTCCAGTTCCTTCCTTATGCTCTCATGTACTGTATTTTCTCCCACCCTAAGCTCGTCTGCATCTATCTGCCCATTCTTCGTTTATCTGCCCGTGCATCCATTATCTACCCCTTCTCCATCGTCTGCTCATTTTCTTATTATCATTTGGGAACCTTTGCTGAAGGCCTCTGCTGTGCCAGGCACTGGACTGTGAGCAGGTCAAACTAAAACTCACAATCTCTGCCCCCAGGAGCCTCTTGATGTCCATTAGAAGGGACAGCATTAAAGGGGACAAGGAACAAAAGCAGTGGTCAGATAGAGTAACAACTGTTCTGCATTCTTGTTCCCTTTCCATGTGGGTCCTTGAGGGGCAGCAGGTCACTTGGCCTGCAATTCCGTGCCTTGAATATCCTTATAAGTTCAACTGGTAAAAATAGCTGGAGTTAAAGCATTTTAGGTTTTTTGTTTGTTTGTTTTTGTATCAGGGAAATAATCCTTTGAGGTTCTTGCCTCTGCATGGTGACATTCAGAGACCACTCTGAAGGAATCCTTAGCTCATGGGGACTCTTGCTCAGGCTGCCTTAAGTGAGTTTTAGGGTCAGGAAAATGAAAATGTGGTGACAGTGACATTGTCCTCATGGAGGATTTGGAGCTGAGAAAATGGTTTGTGATATGCCAGTGGGCAGCAATCTATCATAATGCACGATTACAAGTACACGGTCTAAAAATAAGACTATCAAATGCACTTGCTCCAGGATGTCCCCGGGTTCACTTGTTGGTGCTGAGCCATGTGATGGGAACGGCATGCCATGTCCCCTGCCTGGAGAGTAGAGATGCTCACTGATGCCCTTTCAGACTCGGCGGGGCTGGGGACTGCAGCGAGAAAAGCTGTGCCTTTCCTATAGGTCCACACATGTCCACCCCACCCCAATGGTCCTCATTGGTGGTGTCTGCTTCCCTGATCGAGATGGACAACTTTTCTTTCTTCAAGTCACTGTGACACTTTATACCATGCTTGAATTTATGGTTACTTAAGGGGAAAAAAAAAACCTTCTCCAAAGTATTTAGATTAAACTCGACACCTTTCATTGCCTTGAGGGAAGAATGAATCCAAGATTGGTTCCATTGTGTACTGACTTGAACTGTAGTAGACGTTCAATCGTCAGTTTTACTTCAGGCCTTGGGAAGGTCTAAGCTCCAGCACCAGGCAGATGGAGGTTGAATTTCCAGGTACTGGCCATGAAATCTTGGGAAAGACACGAACCTTCTCAAAAGTCAGTCAACCAACCTATAAAACAGGAACACCTTCTCAGGATAGGGAGACACCAGACAACCTCTGAGTTGCCTGGCTTTTGATAGCTTTCTCATAAATACTGTTTTTATTCTTTGGGCTGCTGTTGAGCAATTAAATGAATGATTAGTATAGCTGTCATCACCTTAAAAGCCATCTTAAAAATGGGTTGCAAGGGCTAGGAGAGTAACTCTCCCCTAATGTGTGGGAACTTGGGTCATTCACTAACACAGCAAAAATGAAAACCAATTTCAGAGGTTTCAATGTACAGTTTCTATTATCTCAGTCTACTTATGGAGTGTAGATGGGCTGGGCTTATGGTTAGTGCCCAGCAAGACCACTGACAGTTGAGAGGGCGATGTGACTGGTCCAGGGAATGAAACCTCAGTGGAAGTTAGAAATGGACTGAGGCAGGCGTCAGCAAAGATGCTGCCTTAGGAGAGTTCATAAGCTATGAACTTGCTCTCTGAAGTTCTAAGTATCTGTATTCTATTCTGAAATAAAAAAGTTACTGTTTTGTAGCAATGGTGTAGCAATCAGAAAACCAAGACAAATGAAGCCTAAGTCTGAACAGAATGTAGCAGTTTAGAGCTGACTTGACTCCTGGACCTGCAGGGTCCTCTAATCAGAGCTGGCAGAAGGGAAGACTGGTTGCCAGCCAGGCATCTTGGATACAGGCTGCTCCGACTGTGAGCCCTACTGAATGTGCCACCTTACTACACGTCTGTTTGTTGGAAGGACCATTTCAAGATGAGGCAGTTAAGAAACAGCAGACAGAGAAGAAAAGCGAACTACTTTGCCCATGATAGCTTAAAGGAGGATATGCATGGCCATTTGTGAAGGTGTCTCTAATGGACTCTTCGCATCCTAGAGCATGAGGGACTCCATGATAAACCTTGCTGAGCAACTCTTAACTTCCACCACTTTCCCCGAACATTTTCCTTCTTACAGTTTCCTGAGCCCAGAAATTGTTCCTTTCTCTTTATCTTGTTGAAACTGCACAGTTATTATCTTTTGTTCAGATGGTGTGTAAGTTCCCTGGACAATGTCTTTTTCTGGCTCTTTTCCATTCTTAATGTATAAAAAAAACCTCCATATGCATTTAAAATATCAAAATACAATTAAAATTTTAAGATGGAAATCTTCCAGTTCTCAGTCTGAATGACAGGGCCCATCGGTTGAACTGGCTGGGACTGGCAGAGGGAAGGGTTTTTTTTCTCTCCCACATGCTTGTCATTGTTCTTCTGGCTGCTCCTCAGTTGGCGCTGGTCCAACTCTGACGAGCCCACAGTAGGAACCATCCTTCAGAGACAGGCCTTGGTAATATACCTGAAGGACTCGAAGACAGTGCACCGCAGGCAAACCAATGTACTCATGTTTATTGTGGCACTATTTGTAGTACCCGAGTTATTGTGGCAACCTAGAAGTCCATTGAGAGATGAATGGATGATTACAGTGTGGTGTATGTACATAATCAAGTTTTATTTACCCATAAAAAGAATGAAATTCTGTCATTTGCAGGAAAATTAATAGAAGTGGAGATTATCTTGTTAAGTGAAATAAGCCAGATTCAGGAAGACAGATAATACATTGTCTCTCCTGAGCAGAATGTAACACGTGTGTACACATGTCTGAAAGTCTATGATATAGCGATATGAAAGTGTCATAACCTCTTGCTTTGTACAATGGCACACAGTCATACTTTAAAAAGTTATGTAATGACAACCTGTGCTGGAGAGGGTGTGGGGAAAAGGGAACACTTCTGCATTGCTGGTGGGAATGCAAGCTGGTACAACCCCTTTGGATGTCAGTGTGAAGATTCTTAGAAAATTAGGAAACAACCTTCCTCAAGACCCAATAATACCACTTTTAAGTATATATCCAAAGGATGCTCAATCGTGCCACAAGGACATGTGCTCAACTATGTTCATAGCAGCTTTGTTTGTCATAGCCAGAACCTGGAAACAACCTAAATGTCCCTCGAACGAAGAATGGATAAAGAAATTGTGGTACATTTACACAATGGAGTACTACACAGCAGAAAAAAAAAAATGACAGCTTGAATTTTGCAGGAAAATGGATGGAACTAGAAAACATTATTTTGAGTGAGGTAACTCAGACACAGAAAGACAGTTGTCACATGTACTCACTCATAGGTGGTTTTTAAACATAAAACAAAGGAAGCCAGCCTACAAACCATAATCTCAGAGAACTTAGACAACAATGAGGACACTAAGAGAGACATACATAGATCTAATATACATGGGAAAGTATGAAAAGACAAGATCTCCTGAGTAAATTAGGAGCATAAGGACATTGGGGGAAGGTTGAAGAGGGGAGGGGAAAGGTAGGGAGGGGAGTAGAAAAAATGTAGAGCTCAATAAATAAAATAAAGAAAAAAGAAAAAAAGTTATGTAAGGAAAAGTCTTGGTGATTTATGTGTCACCTTACTTCTGGCTCTTGGGTTCTACCTCTAGGATCCTGGGCTAATTTGCCCTTGACCCCAGGTAGCCCCAGATGGCCCTCAGCCACACAGTTGCTCTTGGGTGCATTCTTTTCTTCATGGTCTCAGTCTTTCCTCTTACTAACTAGATCTTCAGGCTGATATTTTGGTGAATTTTCAACGCTGGCTCTGAGCTGTGGGGGAAAGGCTGCTTTTCTCATGGGTGCATTTGCTTTCTTGTCTGCTCGCAGACAGACGACCAAAAAGCAAGCTCGCCTTGAGCCAAGATCAATCTCGGGGCTTGACGCAAAGCACTCCAGCGATGTCCTTCACAGCTATCGATCCACTGACACTGGAGTGCCGAGGCAGGGCACTCAGAAACAAGGGAAGCAAAGCGACTGTCTTAATCACAGACAGGCAGCTGAGGACACTAGGAACCTGGGAACAGGGAGAGCTGCTCCCCCAAGGCAAGGAGTCTTGTCTGCACATCCTCCACTTGTGTTTAGTTCTACCCAGGGTTTTTTACAATGAGGGCTCACAGGAGTGGCTGACTAAGCATTCCATGATGGTTCTAGGAGGACTGTCAGTGCCCAGCCTATTGCTGGTATCCTGCTCATGTGTTTACGTGGAGCCCCAAAGAACCAGTGTTCTGAAACACGGGCTCAAAATCTAAAGATGCACAGGTCCTTTTTAACCTTGTCACGCTGCCAGTGAACAAGGAGTGTGTGACTTCTCAGTCTGACTCGGGGATGGGGGTCTCTGCTCTTCACCCACCTTGACTCAGGTCATGCTCACTCCACAGGACCAGCCACTCCTCGTATTCTACTTCTTGGAACTCATTTTTCTTTACCGGAAATCACCCCCTTTAACGTTCACGATGCTCTTTCCACGTCTCCAGCCGGCTGACTACTGTAGGCCACCGTGTAATGGTTGCCTCCTATGTTGCTCCTGCACCATTAAACACTGCTGACTGCGTCCTCTGTGGTCGGAACCCCAGAGATGCAAACGTGAGCAGCTCCTGGCCCGTCCTTGAGAAAGCTGGAGGGAAGGAAGATGCAGTCTCTCAAAAGCTACGGGTAATGTGACTGGAGAGGCGGCTCAGAGGTGGAGGGTAGTTGCTCTTCCAGATGACCCGGGTTCAGTCCCAGGATCCAGTTCCAGGGGATCCAGTGACCTCTTCTAACCTTTACTGGGCCATGCAGATGAAACACACATAAAATAAGATACATCTGAAAAATATCTTTTAATAAAAGCTCAAAAAGCTATAGATAAGATTTAGAGGGAACAGAAAAGAGGGTGTGCATTCTTCTGCTGGGATGGAGGTGACAGAGGGATGAGAGAAAGTGATTCCATTGGTCACAAAGGCTCCTTCCTTAGCAGTAGCCTCTGCACTCGTGTGCCGTTAGCCTTTCTGGTCTTTATCTCTACTTGAAAAGGTTGCTGCAGGGGACAGCCGTGATTCACATGTGTCTGTCTGCACACTGACTGAAGCAGAATCCCATACCTGCAAATGAGAACTGGGTATCTAATCTACATGTGTGATCCCGGGGATCATACATGGAGAATTGATCCCCAGGAATCATCCCTGGGGAACTCCTACCCTGCCAGGCAAAGGACTGCTGGGTGCAGGCTAATTTCTCAAACTGAAGTTTGCGTGGTGTCGCCTGGGTCTTGTGGTGTGGGCATGGCTGGGCCCCACCTCTGCGGGCTCTGGTTTACATGGTCTTAGTGGAGGGCAGAGAACTGTGTTCTAACAGTTCTGTGACTATACTTCGGAAACTACTTGTGTCTGCTAAGATCGCAGTTTCTTGGCCCCTCTGGGGAGCACAGTGTTCCATATATGTGATGTAGCCAGACCATGGAAACTTGTTGCTTCAAATGAGGGCCTTTGCTTCCGCCAATCTTGAGAGCACTTACTTCTGGAAAGCCCTTTCCTTCGGATGCTTTCTTGTCCAGAGGGATCTGAACACCATTGGCTCTTTCTTGCTGACTCAGGACCACTGGAGTGAACATCCATTATGGTTGTTCTCAGAAATGCACATGGGGTCATATTTAAGCCATCTGACTCCAAGGAGTCTGAGACTGCGCCAGCCAGCCCAGACTGCCGTCATAACAAACCAGGGCAAGCCTGGAGCCAGGGAGGGGTGTGCGCGTCCTTCTGTTCTTTGGCAAGTACTGGTCTTGTGATTGTGTGCTTATGAAAAGGCTTTTAGGGGTGCCAGGGAGGAATCTGGGGGGGTTGGGCTCTGGAAAGAGCTTCAGACAATGGCTGTTTACCTCAGTAGAGACATTCTAGTGTTTCCAGAAAGTAAGGCTGTACTATCCGCTAGCTTACTGTTCATATAACAAAACACCTAAGATAACCAGGTTATAAAGAGGAAAGGTTCATGTCGGCACATCGCTTTGAAAGTTTCAGTTCATGACTGATTGGTTCTATTGATTTGAGGCTGGGACAAAGTGGCACCTTATGGTGGGGAGTGTGTGGTGGAACAAAGCTTAGGGTGACTGGGAAGTGGCCAGTGTCTCACAGTATCCTTCAAGGGGAGAGACATCTCCCAATAACCTAAAACCTCCCACCAGGCCCCATCTTTCACCTCTCAAGACAGAGATCAAGCTACAAACATGTGAGACTTTAGGGGACATTTTAATCCACACTTATAGTAAGGCTGTGGTGTCAAGCTTCAGTGCCCATCAGCTTGGTGATGTCCTATTGAATGACAGGTTGGGTTTCATGTTTTTTCTTTCTTGTTATCAGGTCCTTATTCATAGTTACCTTTTATTATGCACCATCAGGCAGACTGGGTTCATACCAAGATGAACCAGGCGCGTGATGAGTGTGTCCTTGGCTTTTCTGAGACATTGGATTCTCTTGGTAAAATCTAAATATATTTGTGGTGGTTTGCATAAGAATGGTCCCTATAGGCTCATATTAGAATACTTGGTTCCCAGTTGGTGGCCTATTAGGAATTTGTCATGTGTGTCACTGGGGGTGGACTTAAGGTTTCGAAAGTCCATGCCAAGGGCTGGTCTCACTCTCTGTCTCATACCCATGCCTGCCTGCCAGCTGCCATGCTTCCTGTCATGATGATTAAATAAGCAAGCCCTCAATTAAATGTCCACTTTTGTATGTCGCCTTGGTCATGGTGTTTCTTCACAGTAATAGAAAGGTAGCTAAGACAATATTCATGCCTTTAAGCCATTGCTGACTGTCTGTGCTCTTCCTCCTCCTCCCCGCCGAGACAGGGTTTCTCTGCATAACAGACTTGACTGTCCTGGAACTAGCTCTTGTAGATCAAGCTGGCCTTGAACTCACAGAGATCCATCTACCTCTGCCTCCCGAGTGCTGGGATTAAGGATATGTGCCACCACTGCCCAGCTGCAGACTATCTTTTTATAAGGCTTTTCTCAAACAATCCCAACCTGGTACAAAATAGCAGATGCTTATATTATCAAGTTACACATTTAATCAGACAAAGACCTAGTGCACTATTCCCAATACATGCTGGCTTAGAATGTGGGTGAGGGGGATCTTGCTTCCTTTATATCACAAAGTTTTTTCCCCCTTATCTTTGAAAATAAACATTTCTCCTACTCCTTCCCTGCTTTGATCTGCACCTTTTAAAAAGCAGTTTAGGCTACATTGTGACTGATACAGACGCTTGGATCAGGAAGGGGAAAGCAGCAGTTGCCTGTGTGAGATGTGATGCTAGCTGGTCTCCATGGTCATAGGCTCGCTGTGTGGCACAGGGCATGCATCTTTTTATTTAGTTCTTTTAGAACATCTCTGGTTTTCCTTGGCACTGGCTTCTGGGTTAGTGCCAAAGCAAGTATATGGCTGGCTTATTGGTTTATTCTCCTCCATTTGCCTGTTCAATAGGCAGTAGCTAAGTCAGACTGGGTGCTAAGAAGACCCCTGTGGAGACACAGTTTGTCATGTCCATCTGAAGTTAATGTTAGGGCTTGAGTGTAAGTGTTGGAGTGTGTCTGTGCCTGGCATGCACAAGGACTCGAGTTCAAGCTCCATCACTGGAAAGAAAGAAAGCAGGAGGGAAAGGAGGGAGGGAGGAAGGAAGGTGGGTTCCACTGGTGAGAGTCAGTTACCAATGCAATAGGGGGCAGGGCTCTCAGAAGGTCATTTGGTTCTGTCATGGGGGAGGGGAGGCTGTCTTTCCCTCAGTCTCTTCAGCATACTATAACAAAACACTGTGGAATAGAATTTGTTTCTCATAGTTTGGGAAGCTGGAAGTCCAAAGTTAAGGCACCAGTAGATTCCAAGTCTAGTGAGGTCTGATTCCAGGATAGAGCCTTGCAGCAGCATCTCGTGATAGCAGAGAGAGAAGTGAGCACGGCATACCTGGGGGGAGATGAGAGGAGCAGGAGATGAACTTCTCCCCGGAGTCCTCTCTTAAGGATGCTAACCACGTCTATGAGGAAGACCTCTTATGATTTAGTCACATCCGAATGCAGTTACATTAGGGGTTAAGGTTCAACAAGGAGTTTTGAAGAGATCCAGACACTTAAACCACAGCACCCCATTTTGTTTTTCTGACACATGAACACTCCACAGTCTTGGAAGCAAAGTAAGCTATAGCCAGACACCGGATCTGCAGGGGCCTTCAACTTGGACACTATGAGAGATAAGTTTGTATTGCTTATAATAATGATCCAGGCTGTGGTATTTATCATCACAACAGAGCTTAGGCAATGGTTCTCTGCACTTTGAGCTTCTAGACCCTCCTATGGGGGATGTCTGGGAAACAGTTTCTTGCTGTTCAAGCCAGGTCCAGCTTGACTAGTTACATTGTGCTAAAAAAGACTCATGAACTATGGCTGTGAAAGTGTAAAAATGAGCTGTGAGGAGGAAATTAGAATTGTCTCCTGCCAGAGAATTCAGGAGGAGCTCTACAGCCTGGCTCCAACTCCACCAGAAACTCACTAGCGAGTTTCCAATTCTTTTGCATCTAGATTTTTCATTCTGTATCAGATTAGGATTTTTTTCTGTACAGTGGTAATCATGTCCCCCCCCTTGAATCTACTAGGAACACATATTCTAGAAGTATCTTTTGTCCTTACTTGTATCTGATTTTAATGGAATGTTACCAGTTTGTTACCTTCATCTGGTATCTAGTTACATCTGATGTCCACCCTTAACAATGATTTGTTTCTCCAGTGAGATGCCATTGGAGAAAACTAATTTTTCATTTACAAGTGACAATCAACTGGAGATGGCTTCTGGGTTAGGAATGAGCTTGTGTCTTCCACTCTTAGCTCTAGGATCCCGTCTGATGCAGATTCATAGAGGCCTTGTACATGCTGCTGCAGTCTCTCTGAGTTCATCTGTGTGCCTGTTGTTTCTAGAAGGCTTTGCTTCTTTGGTGTCGTTCATCCTCTCTGGCTCTTATAATCTTTCTATCTCTTCTTCCACAGGGCTCCCTGAACTCTGGGGAGAGTGATTTTATGGAGACACCCCTTTTAGGGCTGGGTTTTCCATGTTCTCTCACTCTTCTAAAGATTGTCTTGCCATGAGTCTATATTTGTTCCCATCTACTGCAGGAGAAAGCTTCTGTGATGGCTGAACAAGACACTGATCTATGCCATTAGGAGACATTTTGTTGCTCTGTTCCTTTAACAGAACTGTAGTATTTGGCTTTCACCTCAGTTCTTAGCCTGTCTAGTCTCAGGTTTTTGGCCACCCAAGCAGCATTGCTGATGGGTTTCGTCTCATGGAGTGGGCCTTAATTCAAATCAGATATTGGTTGGTTACTTCCACCAGCTTCACACCATTATTGCATGTGAGTATCTTGCAGGCAGGTGACCAATGTAGATTGGAGAGTTTGTAGCTGGGTCGGTATTTGTTTCTCTTTTGGTAGTGTACAGAATACCTTCTGGTATGAATACTAGTAGGAATGAAGGCTCTAGGTAGGCACCAATCTGTCTTCTCCAGGTTCAATGAGTGTTGTAGGTGTTGTCTTCAACAATAGGGCCTTAGCATACCCTTAACAATACCCTGGGTTGTTGTTTGGGTTTTCCTACAGGACCCCTTTGGCCAAGAAATCAGTTATATGTAACCCATTCCTAGAACTTGAACTTTCATTTCGTGATGAGAAATATCCAATTAGGGATGTGTCCCTCATTAGTAGGCAGTTTCATTTATATCCCTGTAACAAGGGCCTGCTTGTTGAGGCTTCTGTCTCACCCGGTCCCCCAGCCATTTAGTCCCAGAGAAAATCACACAGAGAGTCTGCATTAGGTTATAAACTGATTGACCCATTAGCTCAGGCTTCGTATTAGCTCTTATAACTTATATAGCCCATTATTCTCATCTATGTTAGCCACATGGCTCAGTACCTTTTTCAGTGGGGCAGGTCACATCCTGCTTCTTCCGTGGTCAGGGCTTCCTCCTTCCCAGCATTCTCCTGTTCTCATTGCACCACCTCTACTTCCTGTCTGGTTTTACCGCCTATACTTCCTGCCTAGCTACCGACCAATCAGCATTTATTTAAAACATAATTGACAGATAAAGAATTGTTCTCCCGCACCAGATCCCCTTCATATATGTATATATTGTATGAAGCTTCTACTGTGTCAGATTTCCATATGGCCCTTCAAATGGTCCTTAATTTTACCTTTCCCTCCCCACATTCCCTCCCTCATCTCCCTCTCTCCTTTGTTGTTAGATCTTCCTATTCTAGTCCCCATCCTCATCCATATCAAGCTATTCTATTTCCCCTTCCTAGGAAGATCCACTACCACCTCACTCTACCTAACCTCTGTGGTTATATGGATGGTAACTTGTTCATCAATGACAACATCCACATATAAGTGAATAAGTGAATGTGTGTAGTGTTTGTCTTTCTGCATCTGGGTTACCTCACTAAGAATAATTTTTCTAGTTCAATTCATTTATCTGCAAATTTTATGATTTCATTTTTTTTTAAATGGATGAGTTATTTTGCTCAGTAAATGTACCCCCATTTTCTTTATCCATTCATCCATTGACAGGCATATAGGTTGTTTCCAGTTTCTGGCTAAGATGAATAGAGCAATACTGAACACAGTTGTGTTTCAACCATGGTCAAGTGGTAAGATGAAGTGTGTTTGGGTATATACCCAAGGGTGGAATAGCTGGAACTTGAGGTAGATTTAGTCTCATCTTTTTGAGGAATTGCAGTACTGATTTCCATTGTAACTGTGCAAGTTTGTGCTCCCTCCAGAAATGGAGTAGCATTCCCTTTGCTCCATATCATCACCAGCAAGAGCTGTTATTTGTTTTGCTGATTTTAGCCATTCTGACAGGTGTAAGATGAAATATCAAAGTAGTTTTGATTTTCATTTCCCTGATGGCTAAGGATGTTAAACATTTCTTTAAGTGCTTCTTGTAGCCAGACTTTCTTTGGACCACCAGCTCCTGAATAATTATGTAGAGACTTCTTATTAAGTGTGAGAGTGTGGCCTTTGCTTAGGCTTGTTCACAACTAGCTCTTAAAATTTTAACCCATTTACAAGTAACATACTTAAACATAATAAAGGCAATATACAGCAAGCCAACAGTCAACATCAAACTAAATGGAGAGAAACTTACAGTGATCCTACTGAAATCAGGAACAAGACAAGGCTATCTACTCTCTCCATATCTATTTAATATAGTTCTTAAGGTCATAGCTAGAGCAATAAGACACCAAATGGAGATCAAGGGGATACTAATCAGAAAAGAAGTCAAACTCTCACTATTTGCTGATGATATGATAGTTTATATAAGCAATCCCAAAAATTCTACCAAGGAACTTCTACAACTCATAAACACTTTCAGTAATGTGGCAGGATACAAGATTAACTCAAAAAAATCAGTAGCCTTCCTGTACACAGATGATAAATGGGCTGAGAAAGAAATCAGAGAATCAACACCCTTCACAATAGCCACAGATAACATAAAATAATTCGGAGTAACTCTAACCAAACAAGTGGAAGACTTTTATGACAAGAACTTTAAATCTGTGAAGAAAGAAATTGAAGACGAAAACAGAAAGTGGAAAGATCTCCCATGTTCTTGGGTAGGTAGAATCAACATAGTAAAAATGGCAATCTTACCAAAACAATCTACAGATTCAATGCAATGTCCATCAAAATCCCAGCAAAATTCTTTACAGACCTAGAAAGAATGATACTCAACTTCATATGGAAAAATCAAACACCCAAGATAGTCAAAACAATCCTGTACAATAAACGAATTTTTGGAGGCATCACAATCCCTGACTTCAAACTCTAATACAGTGCTTAAAATAGCCTGGTATTGGCATAAAAATGGACAGGAGGACCAATGGAACCCAATAGAAGACCAGGATATTAATCCACATACCTTCAAACTCCTAATTTTTGACAAACAAGCAAAAAATAATCAAGTAAAAAAAAGGAAAACATATTTAACAAATGATGCTAGCATAACTGGATATCAACATGTAGAAGAATGAAAATAGATCCATATCTATCACGATTCACAAACACAAGTCCAAATGGATCAAAGACCTCAACATAAAGCCAGCCACACTGAACCTTATAGAAGAGAAAATGGGAAGTACACGTGAACACATTGGCACAGGAGACCACTTCCTAAATATAATCCCAGTAGCACAGACACTGAGAGAAACAATTAATAAATGGGACCTCCTGAAACTGAAAACCTTCTGTAAAGCAAAGGACACAGTCAACAATACAAAACTGTAGCCTACAGAATGGGAAAAGATCTTCACCAACCCCACATCAGACAGACGGCTGATCTCCAAAATATACATGGACTTCAAAAAATTGGTCCTCAAAAGAACAAATAATCCAATTAAAAAAAATGGAATACAGACCTAAACAGAGAATGCTCAACAGAGGAAATGCAAAACATCCTTAGTCATCAGAGAAATGCAATGCAAAATAACTGAGATTCCATATTACACCTATAAGAATGGTCAAGATCAAAAACACTGATGACAACTTCTGCTATAAAGGTTGTGGGGTAAAGGGAACACTTCTGCATTGCTGGTAGGAGTGCAGCCCCTTTGTATATTTATGTAGAGATTTCTCAGAAAATTAGGAAACAACCTTTCTTAAGACCCAGCAATACCACTTTTGGATATATATCCAAAGGATGCTCAACTGTGCCACAAGGACATCTGCTCAACTGTGTTCATAGCAGGATTGTTTGTCATAGCCAGAACCTGGAAACAACCTAAATGCCCCTCAACTGAAGAATGAATAAAGATAATGTGGTACATTTACACAATGGAGTACTAGACAGCAGAAAAAATAATAGCATCTTGAAATTTGCAGGCAAATGGATAGAGCTAGAAAACATCAAATTGAGTGAGATAACCCAGACCCATAAAGAAAGACCATTATCATATGTACTCACTCATAAGTGGTTTTTAAACATAAAGCAAAGAAAGTCAGCCTACAAATCACAATTCCAGAGAACCTAGATAACAATGAGGACTCTAAGACAGACATACATGGATCTAATCCACATGGGAAGTAGAAAAAGACAAGATCTCCTGAGTAAATTGGGAGCATAGGGACCTTGGGAGAGGGTTGAAAGGGAGGGGAGAGGCAGGGAGGGGAACAGAGAAAAATGTAGAGCTCAATAAAAATCAATTTAAAAAATTTTAACCTGTTTATATTAATCTACCACATGCCTCATTACCTCTGCTCAGTACCATGCATCCCATTTCCTCCATGTTTGCCTGGAGAAATCTGTCTCTTTTATTCCCAGAGTTTCTATCTCTGCCTGGAAGTCCTGCCTATCCTCTCCTGCTTAATGGGCATTCAATCAGATGGTGCTTTGACAAAAATTAAACCAATCAGATGGTGCTTTGACAAAAATACATCTTCATGGTGTACAAAAAGATTATCCCATGACATTTCTGCCTTTTTGTTTAAATAAAAGGAAAGATTATAACTCTAACACAGTAAAACTATATACAATAAGAAGAATTATCAGGTAAGAATTACATTCACAATGTCAAGTCTGTTTGTATTTGGCAAATTTGGAGGAAGTACTCTATTATCTGTCCTATCTTGGTGAGCCCAAAGTTTTATACCTAAACCACTTTCTATTGCAACTTGTGTTACCAACCTAAAAATATTTTTTAAATCTTAAAACATTTTATTAGATAAACAATTAAAACTTTTATGTCTCCCAACCTTATAAACTTTACATCTCTTTGGTGAGTTTCTTTTTTGAATTTGATTAACAAAGAAAGTGGCAAAACTATAGCCATCTAGTCTTCAACCCCATCAGAGACCTAAGAAAGATAAAATATTACCTCAGTAAACAGGAAGTACAGAACAAGCAACTTCCCAAACTATCAAAATGACAAAGACAGCTGGCTACCTGAACAGTCACCCAAGATCCCTCTGCAATGTTGGAGCATCCATCTTTGGCCTTTAGGCCTAGAATATTTGACAGACTTTTCTGTGAAGCAGGAATTTTGAAGTATTAACCTACTTTGTTTTGGCAAAGTTTGGCAGTCACCTTCTTTTATGTATATTATTATATCATCTGCAAATAAGGATACTTAGGAAGAAGTCACAGTATCCTTTGTATCCCTTTGATATCCATCCATTATCTTAGTGCTCTAGCCAAGACTTCAAGTACCATTTTGACTAGATATGGAGACAGTGGACAACCTTCTAGGTGGGGGATGTTTCTGAGATCCTGCCAGATGTGGCCCCTGCTAGTTCTGGATGGAATGTTTTCTTTTTTTGTTTGTTTTTGTATTGGGGCTGACACTTAAGATGTGAATGGAGACAGAGAGGAGAGTCCACAGCCATCAGTCTGTCTCAGAGCTGGGGATGAGACTGGAGGACTAGATTTGGAGATGAGGAGAGAGAGAGAGAAAAAAAGTCTGAAAATGTCTACATGCTTCCCAGGCCTATCCACTGTGGCTGGGTGGTTCCCAGGGAATGCCTAAGGAAAGTGAGGAATATTCTAGGAGATCTGCATGTTCTCCTGTAGATGGGGACAGAGGGACAGGGAGGCTTCAGCAGATGGTCTGTTACACAGCTAGGGACGAGACTGGGAGCTGGACTTGGAGGCCAGGATGGAATGTGATGGTCTGAAGATGCATACCTGCTTCCTTCTGTTTGGATCTCTCCAACTTCAGGGGAGATCAGCTCTTGGTGACTGCTCTTAGGTGAAACTGCTAGTGCTTGTTTGTGTCTTGCCTTCTGAAGATTCTGATAACCCCCTAGGCAAAGCTGAGTCAGGGCCACAATTTCAGGGCTATGGATTTTGGATCATGATCAGTCCTCATATGCTCTGTTAGGAATGAAATCTCAAGATAGTCTGTGTGAACTGTGAGCACTGTGCTTCAAGCCTGTGCAGCACCTTCAAGTACACACTGTGAACAGGGAATGTTCTGGCAAAACTGGAACAGGTGATTTACCTGGAGGTACACAGCCTCTTTAGCCACTTTTATTTTTCTAATACAAGCTCCTTTTCATTGTGATCCTGGCCTGTAGAGTCATGACTCACCCATTTGTTCATTTACCATGCTTGTTTTGAGGGCACGTCTTTCATGGAGTGATTGGTACCAAGAACTCAAAGATAAACTATACAGGAGTCTGCTTTCCTGGCTGGAGAATATGACAAAGGCATTCACGGCAGTGGGAACTCTGAAGAAGGCTTGAAAATGCCACATCTGGAACGCAGAAAGGACAAGGAAAGTTTGCAGAGTGGCGGCATTGGGTCTAATTTGGAGTTAACTTACTCCAGGTGGTTGGCACTGAGTCCATGATTGCCATCTCCTTCCGCCTATTCCATCTCTGCACCCCTCTCCTTCTTGGAGGACCACTGAAAAGACAAACTCCGGTGAAAGAGTTGAGAAGCCAGTCAACTCTTCCTAGGAAAAGCATCATCCCTTCCATGTAAGATCTTTTAAATTGGATAATGTCATTGTATACTGATGCCTCAGTAAGTAATGGCTTAAATCCGGGTTTTGCTTTCAGGCAGCCTGAGGGTTATTGCCTCTCATAGAGAAAGTACCATGGTAGCTGTCTTCTACCACTATTCCCAGATTCTGGGACCAGCTGTAGCATTGTTGAGAAGAAACACTCCCCTGGCCTTTATAATTTTAAGGGCCACTTAAAGATGCCATGGGTGATTGGGTGAGATCCCAGAAGGGACTGCCCATGACTTGGTTGCCATGCTGATATTTTCAGTCAAGACAATATATGCCTATGGCAAGGAGCTTATTGTTGGGGAACTGATTGCTTGGGATGAAAATGGCGTCACTTGTCAGTTTGATTTGGACCAGATGAGATTAGGTCCATTCAGTGTAATGTAGCTGTAGACTGGATTTGATTTAGAATCACCATGCAAAGATATCCCTAAGTGTGTTTCTGAGGGTGTTTCCAGAATGGCTTACATGAAGAGAAAAGAGTCACCCTGCCTTGAGTCTGGATGGCCGCATCCTATGAGCTGGATTTAGTGACTGAATAAAAGGAGAGAGCTAGCTGAGCACCAGCATACAGTGCTCTCTGCTTACCCCCTGGGAACATAGTGTGGCCAGCTGCCTCCCTCTCCTCCTGGGAACACAATATAAGCAGCTGCCTTCCCTCCCCCTGGGGACACAATGTAACCAGCTGCCTCCCCCTCCCCCTGGGAACACAATGTAACCAGCTGCCTCCCCCTCCCCCTGGG
>JAQHUG010000124.1:3502642-3549025 GCA_028555095.1 Dicrostonyx torquatus
CACCACCCAGCTCATTTTATCATTGTATTTCTCAGTGTTTGTTATAGTGACAGAGAGTTGACTGGCGTAACTGTGGTGACTCTATGGAAGGAGAGAGTTGGCTGTCATAACCTGGCAACTCCACCAGGACAGCATGTGCTTTGAATAGTAAGCAGAGTCCTGTGGTTTCCATTCCTGCTTTTCATGTTGCTGATTATGAAGAGGGTCCATTCCCAGTGACCTACAAGCCTGCCTATATCCCACAACCCCCAGGAGTTGAGGACCTAGAATCATGTAGGATATGGTGTCCAGTTGATATGGCTGCTTATGGCTGAAAGGGTCATAGAAGAGTTTAGAGCCTCCACTCTTGCCAATTTTCACGTCTGAGGATAATCAAGGGGACCCCAGATAGATGTAGTTAGATCATCATAGAACCATCTGAGGGTAAGTTGGCTGCCTAGGTAAGGAGATAGAATTAATACAGCAGTTAAGTACAGATCCAGGACTAATAGGGTTGCTATTACGATATTATAATAGGAATAACACATTTTACTATGAAAATTCCAAGACCCAATCCCAAAGCTGTTCACCTAAAGTGATGGTAATGTCTGATGTGATTTGACTGTGTAGATCATTTAAAGCAGATGAGACATTAATAGAATTATTGGGAATATACACACAGGATTTAACCTTGATAATAGAAAAGTAACTCAAAGGGGCTTAGGACAAGTGCTAAGTGGACAGACAAGGATTCTAAGGAGGACTGTTGCCTACACCACAGGATACTGTAAGAGCAAAGTGATGGGCTTCCATGGTCCAAGGAAAGGCAAAGGGAGTCCGACTACAGCTAAGTGACATCTTTTTCTGTACCCCGTCAGCTTCCCAGTCCTTGCAATCCCCATTGGAAGAACTTGTGTGAGATAAAGTCATGTGGACGCTAAGCATTTCTCACAGAATACAGTGGAACACTCTTAAAGGACGAGACTGGATAACAGTCAAAGGGAGCATTGTAGAGCCATGAACCCTCTCAAGAGTGAGGACCGGCCGTGGCCAAAGAGACCACTGTCTGGTGTTCATTCCTGCCAGTGCCTCTTGCTAGCTTTTCGTGAGTGTTGCTGCACACACTGCATGGCTGCGAGGGGCATGGTTGTGCAAGCTGTAGCAGGGTGTTTCTTGGAACCGTACCAGCTGCCTCTGGAGCAGGGGCATCTAACCCAGCCTGTGTTGTTAGCATATGCCCACAGAGGAGAGAAAACCTAAGCTGTGTCCTGATGGTGGGTTGTAGGCAGACAGAGCACTGAGTGAGGAAGAGGCACTCCAGGCACAAGGCGGCACTCAATATTCAGTGTTGTGTGGTTTTCTGGCTCTCATGTTTCCACACTAGATTAGAAGAACTTTAAATGCAAGAGGCTTTTTTTAAAATTGGATTTTTAAGAGTGTATAGTAATCACACAAAATTATGGGTTTCACTGTGGCATACACCACATCATGGTACTTTGATCAGTGGCTGCCATTTCCTCTTCAAGCCCCAGTTCTCATAGTTCCTTTCCACTCTCACGTCTTCTTTTCTTCCCAGACTCCACGTATGAGGGAAAACACACTTGCCGGTTTAAGCCTGGCTAATTCTCCTTAAGGCGACGTTCTGTGCTTCCATTCACTCTCCTAGTGGCACGGCTTCGCTCTGCTCTGTGACAGAGTCACACTACGGTGGGTGCACATACACTTGTGTATATGTGCATCACAGTTTCTTTGCCCATCCCGCTATGGACAGCCCTTAGGCCGGTTCTGTAGCCTGGAGATTGTGACTCACACCATGCTAATCCTCAGCCTGCAGGTGCCCCTGTTGTGTGCTGGTATCTGCTTTCTTCAGACGTGGTGTCACCGGACCCAACGGTGTTCCTAGTTTCAGTGTTTTTGAGAAATTCTAGACCCGTTCCTGTAGTAGTTGGGGAAGCCTCTAATCCCACCCCCGGGGTCCACGGTTCCTTTCTTCTGTACCCAGGGACAACTTTGACTCCTGCACTGATGCACAGAAGGCCTAGAATTTCCAGTGGATGGATAACTGCTTGTCTTCAATATTTTGCACATCCTAACATCCTGTTTTCTTCTGTGTGTTCCTGACTCTGGGGTAGCTAATCTCTAGCAGTTGGGGTTGGCTTTCTGGGCTTAAAGTGGTTAAACCTGGATGCCTGTGAGCCTGTGGAATTTCTCTCTCTCTTCTCTTCTCTTTTCCTTGCCCTTTAGTGCATAGACTTCAGTAGTAAACTTTTATTTTCAGACAAGAACTCAGAATGATAAAAGATTCAGCTGATAATAAACCTGACTGTCATTTTAGGATACTCCTTGAAACAGTCATAAAATGACTCTCATAAAAATCAGGAAATTAAATTTGGATGTTGGCTGGCTGGTTCATTACTGGTTGCCTTATTGTTAATGATCTCTACAGTGGGTGTATTGACTATTGAAGGGAGTAGATGGGTCAGTAAATATAGGATGCTTAGAATAATGGTAGGCCCAACAAAAGACACAATATTTATTTTTGTTTTCCTGAGGTCATGTCTCCCTTTATAGCTCAGGCTGTCCTCAAACTCATGATGTAGCCTAGCCTGGCTTTGTACTAGAATTCCACCTACTGAGTGCTGGGGTCACACGCCTGTGCTGCTGTGCCCAATGCACTTTTTAGAGTTGTAATTACAAGTGGCCCCTTTGTGACATGGCAAACCTGGTTGGTGTGACAGTACTGAATGGGCTGAGGATATTGCAAGGCAGACACTCCTTATGCCTTTGCCTTAACAGATATTCCTATATTTAAGCATTCTCACTTCTGTGTCTGAGAAGAAAATGTGATACGCAAAAAGTCAAATCAGCGAGAAAGTCGGGAAAATCCAGAATACTGGGGGAAGTGTGTTTTGCCAGGGTGCTGAGGATGGGGGCGATGAGCTGGCCTCCGCTGACTTGCTAATGTCTGACTACTACATACACTTTGAAGCTGCACTAAGATTGCTGATGGAAGCAGATACTGGGCTCCTGTGACCAGTGAGGATGAGCCAACACGGCAAGCTGGGGTGTCTTGAGTGATAGTTAAGAAAATGAATCTGCCTTCACTTTGTACATGACACCTGACTTCTACAGACTGGGAGCCTCCATCTCCCTGGGGAAGAAAAACCATGTCAAGAAGCACAGGGGCACGGAATAGTAACCTTTGGTTTTGAGCTGCTTATGAATCTCCCAGTCTTGCATACGTACAAAGTGCTTGGACGATTCAGAGCTCAGCATTTTCTACACGGAAGGAGAGGCGCCTCAGTGGGATTTTAGGCATCGCTTGGAGAATGGCATCAGGAGAGTGCAGAAAAAGCTGCCTCTGCCTTTGCTCTTTGAGAAGTTAAAGGAGCAGGGAGAAGAACAATGCAGGTATTGCGTCTCAGTTTCTTTCTCTGGTGTGGGGGAGAATTAACGATGATGTGCGAGTCAACAGGGTTTGCTCTCATGACCGCCAGACTAGTGGAGGTTTAGGGTCTTTCTGGACAGCTGCTGAGCCTAGGGACCCTTTAACAAAGCTGTGAGCAGAGGACTTCAGGAGGTGGCCAATGCTGCTGTCTGCATGGGTAGGGCAGAGCCACTTGGGGACACTCCTGCCTTTGATAAAGCCAAGCAGACCATGCAAAGGCTGTAGATATGAGTTCAAGCAGGAAGGACGGATCATCGTTCCGTAGGCCAGAGGAGGCAGAAGGCATCTGCTAAGGAGCCCAGCTCTTCTCCGTATCCCTGTCCCTCCCCTCCATCCACACTGGATCATTTAAAGGAGTCACACAAGAGAAATGAAGTGACATGGAGCCAAAGCATCTTTCATCGGACACACTGAAAGTGGCTCACTTGAACTTCCCAATAGGTAAGCTCTGAACAACCATCTTCATTTTCCCAGCTGTCTGTTACACGCTGTCTCGGGAGGGAGAGGTGGTCAGAGTAGCTGCATAGAATTTGAGGAGCTGCATCTTCCTGTGCCCAATTAAGGGTGAAGGTGAAGTTCCTGTGTTTACTTGGCTCATGCCCTCAACTTGTCTACTAGATGCCTTCTGTGTCCCATGAGGAGGCCCATGACTGGTGTGACCATGAGCTCTGCCTCCCAGAGCATGTGTCAAAAGTTGAAGACAGAAACGGAGCGATGTTTCTGTGAAGGAAGGTTGAAACGGTGACATGCGTGACAGGAAGGAGTTTGCTCTACTCATGGGATAAACCTGAAATCTGGAGTTGGTGTTCTATGCCGGCAGAGTCCACATATGAGGGTTCAGCCAACTGTCGATAGAAAATGTATATTAGAAGCAACGGCTGTCAGGCAGTAATCAAGAAGCATGGCACAGTGTCCATGTGCAGTTTAGGCTGTGTCAGGCGTGATGCAGGATCTGGAGGCGAGTGAGAGGGTGGCACAGGTGTTCTTCACCTGCTCTGCTGTTGTGGAAGGGGCTTGTGCATGAGTAGACTTTGGTGTCTAAAGCAGAGAGGAATATCTTGGATCCAGCCTTCTGTATCCACAACAAGTGATGATTTGTCCCTATGAAATTCTCAGTGGGTTTGAAAGCTGATACCCATGCTTGTATCAGACTTGAGGTCCTGTCTTGAAAAACCAAAAAAAAAAAAAAAAAAAGAAAAGAAAAGAAAAGAAAAGAAAAGAAAAACCAGACTTGAGGTCCCAGGAGCAGTGGAGAATCTTGCCTAACAGAGGGTATTGCTATAAAAAGTGACTACACTTGTATTTAATCCTTGGCTAACCCAGTCTGGAATAAAAAAACAAACCTCTTAATTGAGGATATGAAAAATAGATTATTTTTAAAGTTTGGGTTTATCTATGGAATACGTTTCCAGAAAAGCACATTTATCTTCGCTTAATTTACAGGATGAGTTAGCAGAAGACACAGAACTGGTTTTGGGGACAGGAGTCTGTACTGCAAGGCTTATTGAAAACCAAGGTGTCACAGTTTGGTTCTCTTACATGGCGAACACCATGACCAAAAGCATACAGGAAGGAAAAGGTTTATTTGACTTACATGTCCCAGCCCAGGTCCATCACTGAGGGAAGTCAGGGCACGAACTTAAGCAGGACCAGAAGCAAGAGCCATGGAAGAACGCTGTTTCCTGGCTCGCTTAGCTAACTTTCTCACACATCCCAGGCCCATCTGCCCCCCAAATGGCACCGCCCACAGTAGACGGGGACCTCCCACGTCAATCATTAATCAAGGAAATGGCCACAGACATGCTCAGAGGACTATCTGATGGAAGCAGTTCCTCGATTGAGGTCCCCTCTTCCCTAGTGACTCTAGTTTGTGTCAAGATGACAAAAAGCTGTGCCTTCAGCGTGTGCTTCTTCCTCCCACTACCTAACAGAATGTCTCACATGTAGGAGGTATTTAATAACTCAGTGAATCCAGTGTCCACAATATTTCAAGCCATAAACAGTCCACAGGCAATTACTTCTGCTGCATTTTCTTTGTTCCCATGAAAAAAGAAAAGAATCCAGTAAGTGTTGACAGAAATAAGAAGTCCAGACCCATCACTGTCATCTTCCCTTTGTGCTCTGAGTTTTGGAACTGTTGGTAGGAGTGGATCACGTCTGCTATATTTGGAGAGAAACAGTCTGTGCAGAGCGGGGTCTTGAAAAGCCTCTGAAATGCGTCTGCCAAGGTGAAAATAACCACATTTTGAATTTGCCCAGCATTTCCATTGTGTCTGCTTAATTAGGAGAGCTCATCAGCCCCAGTGCTCCTTGGCATCAGAACTGCTGCTGTGTGCCTGTGTTCTCAAGAGTCACGAAACAGCTTTGTCAATATGGTGTGGAAGCCAGAGCTGAGCCTGAAGCTTTGAGGAGGTGTGTGTGTGTGTGTGTGTGTGTGTGTGTGTGTGTGTGTGTAGGTGAGCATGCATATGTGTTTGTGTGCATCTACATGCCGCTGATTAAAAAGCTCTGAAACCAGCCATGGACTGCTTCCCTAGAGGGGAAGTGTGCCTGGAGACACAGGGAGAGCCACCACTGTATGCTTTTCAAGTGAGGGAAGACATATCAGTTTCTCATCCCTCATTATAAAAGTCCAAATAGCCACTTCTGCCAGAAGTGTGTGGTAATATTCAAGCTATTGTTTCTTGGAGGTGGAGCTGTGTAGAATCTAACTGAAAAAAAAACTGCTTATGTAAGTGCTTAGCAAACTGTGGCTTGGAGGCGCAAGCTGGGCTGTGAGGTAAAAGGGGTATCAGTTCCTGTTCCAACACTGTGACAAGATGTCTGGGTAAACAATATAGGGAGAAGTTATTTTGGCCTAGGTTTTCGGAGATTTCAGTGCATGGTCGCTTGGTCCTGTGGACTCTGGTCCAGCAATAAGGCAGAACATCATGGAGGGAGCCCATGATGGAAGAAAGAGCTCATTTCATGGTGACTGGGAGGAAAAGGCAGGATGGGAGAGACCTGGGTCCTCATATCCCTTCCAGCCACTTAACTTCCTTTCATTAGGCCTTCCCACCAGTAGATTAAAGCACCTTCCAATAATGCTGCTGCTGGTGGCCAAGCCTTTAACACAAGGGCATTTGGAAGACTCTGAAGAAATAAACAATAAGAAAAAGAATTTAAAGACCCTTGTGCTCAAAAACGAAGGAAGAGAAGAGGATGTGGAAGGAGGAGAAGGAAACCGAGGAGCCACACATGGCCCACAAAGCTTAATATATTTACTAGCTTGCACTTTTCAAAAACAGTTGTCAACCTTTGATTTCTATAATCGATTTCAATTTTGTGGATGAGGAAACCAGGGTTCAGCAGGCAGCTGCTTAGCTAGGCTCACAAGGGTAGCGTGAGCCAGTGAAAGGGGAACAGGACTCAAGCTCCTGCAAAGCTGGCTGTGAGTCCTGTCTTTCCTGTGTTCTAAGGTGTTTTGTGATTATTAAGGTTTCGCTTGTGAGTTCATCATTCAAGAGTTCACAATTCTAGGGGGCTGGGGCGATGGCTCAGCTGCAAAAAGGCTTGCTGTATGAGAATCAGGACCTGGAATTGGATCACTACTTCCCACAGAAAAGCCACAAGTCGAGGTGTTATTCTGTAATCTCAGAGCTTAGGGCGGAGACAGGAGCATTTCTGGAGCTCATTGGTTAGTTACCTGGTCCAATCAAAGTTTCTGTCTAAGAGATACAGTGGAGATTGAATGAAGACATGACTTGGTATTGACCTCTAGCCCCTGCACTTAGGTGCTCATGTGCACACCACCCCAAGTGTGCACCTGTGACACACACACACACACACACACACACACACACACACACACACTCCCATACATATCCACCTCCACACACAAAAATAAAAAGAGTTCACTGGCCAGAATTAAGTCAGTGTCACAGGATGAGGACACAGACACCAAAGCCTGCACTCCCTGGTGACACCAGCCAGAACTGAGTCTTCCAGGCTCCCAGCATTCTGACCAACCGAATATAGAATACAAGTTTTCATGAAGCCCTTCAGGGATTTCAGAAACATAGTACACTTGTAATAAGTTTATTATTAAGGGTAACTTGGGACCACCCACATTTAGAGGTGGTAGGATACATTGTGGGGGGACCCTAAGTCTGAGGTGTAATATGTCCACTTGTCTCCACATTTATATGAATCACCAACCTGCGCCATTAGCATGAACTTTGGTATCCAAAGTGGCTTTTGTTTCCTTTTGCCTTTTGGTTTCTCTGTGTCGATGTTCTTAGTGGGATCATTGACTGTGTGATAGAGCTCAGTCTCCAGCTGCTCTACACTTTGGGATGTTTGGGCTGACAGACCTGATTCAGAGTCTTGAACTTCTCATCACGTGATTGGCATTAGCTACACTGCCTAGATACATTTAAAACTAGAGGCCCACCTCCAACCCTCTTCTTAACATAAATTCAAGAGTGGATGAACATAACCACCATGAATAGTAAGGGCTCCTATGTTCCTGTCATTCAGTAAGTTTCAAGGGTTTCAAATATTTCCCCTTGGGATCCTAAAATACATACCAGATGGATTCTCTTCTGCTATCTCTGTTTTTGGTGTGTAGGCTGGCTTTACACTCAAGTCTTGCGCTAGTCTTTTGGATCATAGGAATGTACCACCATGCTATACCCAGACAAATTCTCTACCATCCAAGCCGAGTCTGATTCTATTTCTGTTTCCCCTCCCTCCACAAGACTTTCAGAGGTAGTTACAGACTATAAGACAGTTTGACTAAGGAGGACTAGGCTGATTCTTTCTCCAGATCTCTACTTTGAGATGATTAGACTTTATCACAGGGATGGATTTACTAGGTAAGTCTTGGGTATTGTTTAGAATTGTGGACATTTTGACTGATTATATTAGGGGAAAATGCTGCAGTTTGGAATGAAGGCTCTTCCCCCCAACATATTCCTTACCTCAATGAAACACTTTGTAATAGCTGTGTTAACTTCCATTTTGCATTTAATTCCTTACTTAAAAGCCCTTAACTGTCTGGATCTGTTTAGCTTATTATGCTAATATTATTCACAATACTACATTATCTTAAGTAATAAAATAATAAATAGGTGCAAGATATTTACCATTCTGATTTGTATTGGGAAGAAATGTTAAATCTTACTAGGAATTTTCACTTTGTTAAAGCATGGTTTCCAAGCAGTTAGTTTCTAAGATGGCCAGAAGTGAGCCGTCCTCGTCCCCTCTAGCTGCTTATGTCGCAGAGAGAGGTCTGTGGTACTGCTTCCTAACTAGTGAGAGGCACAGTCTTGCCATCACCCACACGTTGCATGAGAGTGAAATGCTAGGGGTCGCGTTTGAGTCCCTGAAGTGAATGCTCTCCCACCACATGTGGATGCTACCTCCCACTAGCATGGGGAAAGAGGTGCACAGAGGAGCCAGAGCTGAGAGGAGAGGTACAGATGGGCAGGGATGGCTGGAGAAGCTATAGCAGCTAGTTGGGTATCCCTGTCTATCCAGTGCCCTTGGAGCTTGGAGTCACTAGTGTGTCTACAGTAGCTAGCCGGCTCCCCTCTGCCCATTCCTTCTCTCCACTCATTGCCTCATCCATGATCACTGGTTCAGATATTGCGTCTCATCTCTCAGTTACCTTCCAACAACTTAAAGCTTTGTTCAAACACACAGCTGGAATGTTGCCATGGAGACTTTCTTCTTGGGATCTAACATCTCTGGGTCTGAGCACTAACATGTAGTGCAGGGGTTCTCAACCTGTGGGTCACGACCCCTTTGTGGGGGTGATATATCAGATGTCCTGCATATCAGATATTTACATTGTGATTCATAACAGTAACAGAAGTAGACTTATGGAGTAGCAGTGGGATAATTTTACGGTTGTGGGAGTCACCATAACATGAACTGTAATAGAGGGCAATAGCGTCAGGAAGATTGAGAACTACTAATCTTATGAGGCCTGTGTCTGAGTGAACTCTAAGTGAATAGCAGTTCGCTCTTTCTGGCTCCCCTTTCTCGCTCCTCTGTCTTATAGGGTAACATAAGTTCTCCATGGGCTCTTTTATGTGTTAGTTGCTATATCTGGTTATGAGTAATGGATAGAATGATCAGGGTGTAGCTCATGGAAACCAAAGACCTCAACATGGCTGGGATGGAGTGGGGAACTCAGCTGCTTCATATGTATTTCAAAGGAAACTCTTCCTCTCTCTCCTGGTCCCTTTGGTGGGCAGGAGAAGCCTTCAGACCTGCAGAGTGTGCCCACAGGTCAGCCACGGGCAGAGACTGTCCTTTCTGGTTCCCATGCCAGCAGATTCACTGTGGCTCACCTTGGAGCAGTTAGCCATCATCAGTCCAAGGAACTGCACTGAGTCCACAGACTTGCCCAGCACAATGTGGCTGCTGGTGTCTGGCCTGTCCCTGAAAGGAGAAGGGTTCAGTGTCTGAAAAAGGAAGAAATCCATGGTTCCATGATGGGTAGGTGCCTTCAGGAGGCATCTAATCCATCAGATTTGGATGCATCCATCCGTAATAAACTTACAACTGCTGCTGATGTGGCAGCCATGGCTCAGGGTTAGGCAAGGTGAGTTCCTCAAAGCGTTGGCCATCGACTGTCCTCTGCAGTTGTCCTCTTTTGTGGGTGCAAACTGAGCACTTGTCAATTTACTTAGTCTTGTTCTTTTCATCTTTTCCCTTCCCGTTTTTTTCTCATCTACCAAGTATTTATTGACCCCCTTTATCTGCTGACACTGTGTCTGTTTATTTGGGGGAGTTATAAGCATACACTTGGCTTTTGTGTGGTGGTATCTGAAAAATGCATTAACTCAGGGTTTGTCTCAGGAGTCCAAATTTGATACCTTCACCATAATGGGCTCTGCCTATATATGGCAAGTGTTTTCCTTAGGCAATACAAATTTGTGTTCTTTTGAAAACGTATCTTCCAGCTCAGGGGTAGGTCAAGATGAGGTCATGGAGGTAGAAGGATTTATCTGAATCTTGCCACTAGGGAATTCTTGACTGTTTCTTCATAGACTAAAATCTCCCAGTCTGGCTCTGGTGGGTAAAGGAAGATTAGCATTGTGGCATGCTAGGAACGTGGGAGATTCAATGCCAGTCTTGTTCTTTCACCTCTTATTTGTGTCAATAATCTTTTGCCATTAATAGTACGTATCAGATTGTAAATGTTGGGCAAACTATTATTCTCATTCTTTTATTTTTTTTAATCATTCTTATTGTGTGTAAATGTGTCACATGCTGTAACAGGAATGAGTGGGCCTGCTTTTGGTCCCGGCCACCCCACTAGCTTAACTCCCAAAATAATCATACAGAAATTGTATTAATTAAATCACTACCTGGCCCATTAGCTCTAGCCTCTTATTGGCTAACTCTCACATATTGATTAACCCATTTCTATTAAACCTGTGTATCACCACGTGACTGTGGCTTACCGGCAAGATTCTAACCTATGTCCATCTCAGGCAGGAGAATTATGGCGTCTGCCACACTGCCCTTCTTCCCAGCATTTAGTTCCATCTACTCCACCTATCTAAGTTCTGCCCTATCAAAAGGCCAAGACAGTTTTTTTTTATTAAACCAATGAAAGCAACACATAGACAGAAGGACCTCCTACACCTATATGCTTGCATGTGTCCATGTAGACCAGAGGTGTCAGATTGCCTAGAACTGGATTTACAGGCCATTTTGAGCCACCTAACAAGGGTGCTAGGTACTGAACTCAAGTCCTCTCTAAGAGTAGTATATACCCTTAACTGCTGGCCATCATTGTGTTGTTTCTACCTAGTCATAGTCTGCTTTAAGCCTCAGGTAACTCATTCTCTCCCCCTTATAGCCCACACAACCAGTTTCCGTCTCTCAGAAGACAGTCTTACCATTTTCTTCTGGGATGTTTTTCAGGTCTAAGTATTCTTTCGTTCTTCACTCAACCATGCACTCACTGGCTTGCATCTGGACTGCACAGCTGATCTCTGTACGGCCAGCTCACTTGTCTCCTGCTACTTTGTCCATCACTGATGAATGCTCATCGTTCTTGCTTAGACATCGTCTGTGCCCTTCTTGACCCTGTATGTCATCTGCAGTCTGCCCACAGGCTCTATTCCCAGAGTTTCTTTTCTGCTCTTCCTCAGTTTGAGTCCTCAACACGGATTTATTTTTCAGTTAGACTCCAAAACAACTTTTGTCTATTTATTATTCATTTGGGCTTTCATCCACAATGCCCTCCTTTCCTCACATAAGGGTCCATGTCCAACCTGTAAGGTCTTATAGCTTCCAACCACTTCTCCAATCAAAACACAAAGTCATAAGCTCTGACCTTGCTCACCCTTCAATCCCACTCTTAGTTACTTGGTTATAACTGTCACTCACTGCTACGTAGCTATAATGTTGTAGATTGTCAGTTGATTCTTTAAACTACTTGATATTTTTGATGACAAGAGGCGAGACCTCCCATTTTGTGATCCCAGCAGCATCTAACTGATTTTTCAGGTGTGGCTGCTTATGGGTATCACTTACAAAGCCGTACAGTGCAGAATCGGGAACTATGTGGTCCACAAAGTAGGAAATAGTGGGCGTTCCCTTGGTGATATGGGTTTCATGGATGTGACGCTTAGAGGAATGGAGAGCCATAAGTAAGTACAGCCCTGGCAACAGACTGTTTGATCCAAGCTAATGGTAGGTCTTTCATCCTCTATGCCTATCACGTAGGTCTATCTGGAAACCCAAAGCCATCATTTATGGGTTCTCATCACGTGGTAGGCTGTGGGACTCTGAGAGTCTCATTCAGGTGACTGTAGTAAACAAAACAGATCCCTGCTGTCCTGGAGCTTAGGCTCTTGGGTCTGGGAAAATATTGCCAATAAATACTATCAAGTGAAGTAATGAATGTTGAGGCGGAAAACAACACAGGTTAAGTGGCAGAGAGACAAACTGCCCTTTTATACCAACTAGTCACAAAAATATTCTCCATCTTTCTGAAAGTAGTTGGTGCTTTAATATGTAGCCTGGCTGGGGATAGAGTTCAGTGATAGAGCACTTGCAAGGCCCTGGACTCTATTCCTAGCCTACAGAAAGAGGAAAATAGAAGAAACCTAAATCAAAACAAAAAAATCCCATTCTTCTTCTATTGAAATCCAGGAAGCAGAGCTGATGGGGTAGTTAGGATGGAAGTAGACATTCTTGTTTCCAGCTACCCCCTCTCTGCAATGAGAGGGCTTGGCAGTGTCTTCTGGCCAGGGCAGACCCTAGAAAGCGGGTGGCGAAAGGGGAAAAGGTGAGGGGATTGGTCCTGCAGTAAGAAAGAGCCTGGGTGTGGTGCATCCATTCATGAAGGAGCAGAAAGCGGGTGTGTCTGGCTTGTGGACCCAGATGTGAGCACCGAAGCCTGAACCTACCACGTGCTCTGGTCTTTGGGAAAGGGAAAGTCATTCCCCTACTGCAGACCTTACCCTTCTTCGCTAGTCTAGACAGTATGTCAGCTCTGGACACTCACTTTGCCTGTCAGCTTCCCTTTTCTCATGTTAAGGATTGTAATCCTTATAGTCAAGTTAGCAAGATTATTTAAGCCAACCTTTATTCTTCCAGATTTTCTCCACGCCACTAACAGGTTTCTGTATAGCTAGCAAGTGGAAGTTTATTCCAGTAAGATGCATGCTTTTCAAATGAGGTACAATATACACCTCTTTGTTAGGTAGAGAAGATGGGGTTTTAGTTGGATAAATATTTAAGGAGAACAAAGTTCCACCCGCAGAGCTGGAGGGTGTGTGTGTGTGTGTGTGTGTGTGTGTGTGTGTCTGTCTGTCTGTCTGTCTGCATGAACACAGTGTGGATGTCCTTCTGCATACACTTCAAGAAAAGTGCCTGGGCGTTTAGCTCACTCAAAGCTTCGAGACAAGGCTTGCTATCAATTTTATAGAACTGGGAGACAGGGAAGCTTGTGTGGAACCATGGAAACTACTTAAGCAAGGAATTGAGAGCTCATGCTCTGGACTAGAGCCGGCCATCGTGAAGTTGAGCCGCTGGGATGATCTGACTTGTTTGTGGACATCAGCAGCAGAACCCTGCAGAACAGCGGTGGGAGCAAGCTCTGCCCACCTGACTCGGGACTCTGATGCCACAGCGCAGAGGTGCTTTCACCTCCTGTTTCTGTGATGAATGCACATGGGGCATCTCCCTAGGGCCCAGAAACTCAGCTCCTGAGTGGAATCCTTCGGCTAGGTGGATGTCTTCTGGCTTTACCGCTGACTTCCTTGGCCTCTCTAGTCTCAGGCAATCTAAAGTGGCCCTCCTGCATTTGCCCCCCCAACCTGCCTGGCCAGCGCGGGTACCGCAAGCTACAAACGCGGCCAAATCCATCTTCGCGTGCGCTCTGGGCTGCCGAGACGCACCGGAGCGCTGGCATTGGGCAAGACGGACGCAATAGCCCTGGGCCAGCGGGGCCTCCTGAAGGTCCAGGGCGGGGTGAGGTCTCTGGCAAGTCCAGATCTAGGGAAGCCTGGGGAACCTTCTCCACAAGTCCAGGCTGGGTGGGGCTTCCTAGGAGGGGCGGGGACTCTACTGGTCCACGGAGGGGCAGGGCGTCAGGCAGGGGCGGGGCCTCCGTAGAACCACGGCGAAGCGGGGTCCCAGGGGTGGGGCCTATTCACAGGTCGAGGTGGGGCGTCTCAAGTCACCAAGGGGTGGGGACTCGCAGGTCCAAAGCCGGGCTGGGTGGGGCTGGGCCTGCAGCTGCCTTGGCGGCTGTGGCTACAGTCTAGTCTCCAGGGGCAGCCAAGGTACATAGGCAGCCTTAGTCTCTCCAGAGCATCCTTTGCGGCTGGTCCCCGCCTGCAGCGCGCTCGCAGCCTCGGGCCTGGAGGCTGACTTCTTTTGTGTTTTGTTTTCTGCCCCGCGGCTTATCTCTGCAGGACCCGTTCGTTCTTCTGCGGGCTACAAGAAGGCAGAGGATGAGATGTCCCGGGCCACGTCTGTTGGAGACCAGCTAGAGGCACCGGCCCGCATAATTTACCTCAACCAATCTCATCTCAACAAATTCTGCGACAACCAGATCAGGTAGGAGAAGCTGCAGCTGGGGGAGGCTCAGCGCTCACCTTCACCGGATGGCTTTTCCATCACCCTGCCAATCCTTAGTCTACTTGCTTCCCCCAACACTTCGCATCTCTGCCTCCTGCAACCTCCTTGAGCCCAGAGGTCCACACCCGATATGCAGTGGGCCATGTGAGCACAGCTGCTGTCTCTTTTCCCTTTGTGCCCAGTCCCTCTGTGGGCCCCGCAGAAGTTATTCTAATGCCAAAAAGTGAAGGTGTCCACTGTCTGAACTGCCTTCCAAGAATCTCCATAGTCTCCATGTAACCTCATTGATGGCTCTCTTTGTCATAGCTCTCTTGAGGAGTTTGCAGAACGTCTGTGGGGACGTGCTTTATACGGGGAATTCCACAGGCCACAGGGGCTCACGAATTCATTTCCCAGGGACCCACTGCATTTGCCAAGGGTCTTATTTGCTAGGAAACTTTGTCCAGAGTCAGCAGAAAAATGAAGGATGGTAACATTAGCATTTTAGTGTCTGCTCTGTCTGCTGGCCACTGTGTTAGAGGTGTTAGCAGTGCCAGCATCTCCAGTGTCTCGTGGAGCAAGCCATTAGCTCCAGATCAGGAAACTGGAGTGCAGAGATGTGACATGTTGTACTATGCTCATATATTAATAGCTACTGGGTGGGAAGGCTAGAAATCGAACCCCCTCACCTGACCAACAAGTGTGTTCCAGCTGCTGTGCAAAACCTGTTTCTTAGCTTGGTGTTGGCACACTTTGAAATGTCATTGAACTTTGGGACTTTGACCAGCTTCACCTCTGAGAGTGATTTCCAAGGATAGTTTTTCTTCCAGGTCTGGAAGGCACTGATGGACCAGGTCCCGTGCAGGTTATAGAAATACAATCTAGTTCTCTCTCTCTCTCTCTCTCTCTCTCTCTCTCTCTCTCTCTCTCTCGCTAAAACTTTGTTATTGTTACATATCTAACTATTACACTACCCCAGTAATGCCACACTGGTTGCCTAGCTTGAAGCGAGGTCTGTTTGTTGGCTGTTTCTATAGCCAAGATTTGGGAAAGAATAATAATACACCTATGCGCATTTATTTTATTAAGGGAGGGTTGGAGGGAAGTCTCAGTCATTAAAGGCTATGCTCACAACCAAGAATATTTTTATTAAGGGAGCGTCAGGTTGTATGGCTTTATTTTGTGTTTCAAGAATGTCCTTTGAACACATTTTACATTTAAAAAGTGACGCTTAGGCTATCTGAGTCTTCATTCCTGAATACGTTTTGAAATACGGAACATTACAGATATTATAAACAGCACATTATAGTTTTACAAATCAGGGTAACTGTAATAAAATAAGAGAGGGGAAATTGGAGCCTCATACATTGTCAGTAAGAATGAGAGATGGGCTGCTGCTTTGGAAAGTGGGTTGGCATGACTCCAAAAGGATTAGGGTAAAGTTAGCACAAGAGCCAGCAATTCCAAGACTACATGCATAGCTAACACACGTGGAAACAGAGGTCCTCACAAACACTTGCACACAGATGCTCATAGCAGCAGCACTGTGGTGGCCAACACACACACACACACACACACACACACACACACACACACACACACACAGGTCTTCATTTGAATGAGTCTGTGAATTGTGGGAGAGCCATACAATGGAATATCATCTGGCTATAAAATGTTACAATATGGATGAAACTTAAAAGTTATTAAATGAGACAACAAGCCATGAAAAGCCTCATTTTGTATGAACTGATTTATGTGAAATACCTAAAAGAGAGATGCATCTCAAGACCCATTAGTGGTTCCTGGGGTTGGTGAAGGAAAGTAATGGTATGGGAGATGCAGAGTGACTGCTGTGTAACCTGGAATGATGGCTGTGTCCCTCTGAATACATGAAAAGTCACTGGAGCCTGGCATTGGCCATGGAGTTCCATGTCTGCACGCCTTTCATATTTCTATTGAAATAGAAATATGAAAACCACTATGGTCATTTTTTTTTAAAGAAGTTAAGTATTGTGTGAGGAGATTCGATTGGAGCATCACTTAAAAAAAACTTTAGTCCTTTTCAAAATCTATTTTTGCTTTTTCCACCAATTTTGGTATTTCTGTGGTGATTTGAAACAGTGACAATAAACTAGGGATCTCCCACCCCATCCCTAGTTTCCACAGGAGGTATGTTGTTTAGTTTCTTGTCAACTTGACACAAGCAAGGGTCACCTGGGAAGAGGGACCCTCAGTTGAGAAAATGCCTCCATTAGATGTCTCTGTAGGCAAGTCCATAGGGGACATTTTCTTAATTAATGGTTAATGTGGGTGAGCCCAGCCCACTTGATTAGTATCATCTCTGGGCAGGTAATACTTGGGTGTGTAAGAAAGCAGGCCGAGGAGCCATGGAGAGGAAGCCAGTAAGCAGCACCCCTCCATGGTCTCCGCTTCAGCTCCTGCCTTAACTTCCTGCTCTGACTTCCCATCAGGATGGCCCAAAGACCATAGACTGAAATAAGCCTTTTGCCCCCAAATTGCTACGCTCATGTGCTTATCATAGCAATGGAAAGTGAACTAGGACTGGAGGCAAACGTTAAAGAGCAATGGGACCTCAATACTTGTCTCTATCAGGGCTGGTTTTAGCCTTAGAGGGATTCCAATGGGCTACCCAATATATAGTTTCATTTTTTCTTTTTATTCAAGAAGGGTTTGGAGTAAGTGTGGGTATTGAATTGGCTAGGAATAAAGCAGGCATGTATCAGCTGTATGACTGTATGGTTGGATTCATTTAAATATATCATACTAAGTATTAAAATGTCAATTTCTCACTTTGTGGCTTATCCTGTAAGAATGTTTCTAAACGCACTGGACCTAGGCTAAGAACTTTACAGTGTGGTCCTTGGGCTTCTGTGTTCCACGGGTGCTATTAATGGAACCACTAATGGTTGTCAATGACTTGTAATTCATTAGGAACTGATTACAAAGCTTGACCTTAGAGTTTCGACTCTTACAAAACACTGAGGTATGGAGCTGGAGCACTTTAGTGATGCTAAAGTCAACTCTACAAAACATTGATTTTTTTTTAAAAAACTAAGCTATTCAAGGGAATGTTTTCATAAAAGGGAATTGCTAAAGAATTTCTTTTTCTCCATATAATTTTCCATGTGAAAATGTTGATACTTTTTTCATGGGCAAGAACATGGGAGGGTCTTTTCTCAGACCACCTTCTCCCTTTTGTGCTGGGGACAGAACCTGTCTTACACATTTTAAGCACATGCTTCACACCTAGGCATGTTGCCTCTACATTAAGCTTTTTGGAAAGGAAAGACCCCGGGGCAGCTGAGGATCCTGATGGCCCATTGACTGGGTGTCTTTTTGAAGTCTGCCTTCTCCAGGTCAGCCCTTTCAGTCAAGCCCTTTCTGGCTGAGACTGTTGCCGCCCTAGCAATTACTCTGTACTTGCTTTTGCAGGCGCTTGACAAGGTTGTATTTAAAGACAGCGAGGAAGGGGGCTGTTGGACATCTGGGGAAGTATGTGAAAGATGATGTGCTGTACTTCAGCATCAGAATTGGTGGGACTCAAGGAAGAGGCTGGACCTGGAGGATGGCTTGGAGAATGAGTGAGCAGTCATATCTGGTTGCCCTTCATGGGAATTCTAAATTTTGGCCAATCAATTTAGTCCTGAGAGCTGTGTGAAGTGTGTGCGAGTCTTGAACTCAGCACTGACGCCGTCTGATCTGCTGCTTGCTGATGTTTTCCACCAGGAAGCCAGGGAATCAGCATCGTCACCATGGTGGTCAGCTTTGAAGCATGCCTCTCCTAGGCATGGGTCTCACCTAAGAGGACAATGATTTTCTTCATTGTGTAGAAATTAATGGTAAAGCTGGGCATGGTGACGTACACCCTTGATTCCAGCACTTAGAAGGCAGAAGCAGGTGGATCTCTGTGAGTCTGAGGCCAGTCTGATCTTCATAGTGATGTTTGGGACAACCAGGGCTACATAATGAGACCCTGTCTCAAAACAAAACAGAACAAACAAAAATAAATGAATGGTAATTAACAGATGTTTCAGTGTTCTTATACTTAGGGAGGACTGTGCACCTAACAAGATTTCCTTTCTCTGGCATACACTCTCATCTCCTTTACACATTTAAGTGCATAATTGAGACACCTAAAGTTATAGCTCAGTGATGTTTTTGTTTAATCGTGGAATTGTGTAACCATTATAATTGTAAATTTTAGATCATTCATACCACTTCAAGAAGAAACTGTACCATCTGTCAATCATCCTTCTACTGTACCATCTATTTGTCATCCTTCTCTCTTACTGTACCATCACCTATCAATCATCCTACTCTCTCACTGTACCATCACCTATCAATCATCCTACTCTCTCACTGTACCATCACCTATCAATCATCCTACTCTCTCCCAGTACCATCACCTATCAATCACCCTTCTCTCTCACTGTACCATCTATCTGCATCCTTCTCTCTCACTGTACCATCTGTCAATCATCCTTCTCTCTCCCAGTACCATCACCTATCAATCACCCTTCTCTCTCACTGTACCATCTGTCAATCACCCTTCTCTCTCACTGTACCATCACCTATCAATCACTCTTCTCTCTCACTGTACTATCTACCTGTCATCCTTTTCTCTCCCCTCTGCCTCTTCCCTCCCCCCTCCACACCTAAATAACCACTAATCTACTTTATGTTCCCCGTGTCGGGCATTTCCCATGAATGGTACCATATCCTCTTATGTAGTTTAATTAAATTAAAGCATAACAAAAACTTGCTCTGTAGAGGGATGTGATGATAACTCTAGTTTTATCTATCTTGGCATAATTTGCCAAAGGAATGATGAACAATGTTTGTGGCACCACAGTCAGCAGCATGCTGTCTTTCTTGTGGTTATCAATGTATGTCATTTGGAATTCTGGCTTTCTAAGCTGTAAGGAGTTTTCATGTTTGGAGTCAGGTCTTCGGTGCAAGTCCTAGATCCTTCATTTGGGTTTGGAGTGACTCATGCATTTCAGGTGGGTGTTTCAGCGAGCACCATTCTGTGGGAGAGCAAGTGAGCTTTGTCAGATTAGCGTGTTTCTCCAGGCTGCTTTGTCTTAGGGGAAAAATGCTTTCTATTTAATGTAAATATATTGCTGCCTTTGCCAATGTAAGTTTAAAATAGAGTCTTACCTGTCTGGAGAGAAGAACTGAGCATCGGGTGGTGGGTATATATAGGACCATCATTTTAAAAAGCAGGTTGGCATTCCTAATTTGAGATCCCAAAATGAAATAAAAATAAAAACTTCTCAAAAATCTGAAACTTTTAAAGAATTGACATGATATCAGAAATAGAAAATTCTACATGTAACCTCACCTGGTGGATCACCATCTAAATACAGGCACAGCAAGATATCCAGTACAGTTACTGGCGAGTTCTAAGACATTTGATACATGTGAAACATGAATAGATTCTGTTTAGACTCAGAAAATTTCATTGTGTCTATGCTGATATTGCCAAGTCCAAGAAAGACAAAACAGAACAGAAAAAAAAACCAAAACAAGTGAGGAAGCCAGATCAGAAACAGCTATTTTGGTGAGGGGTGTTTAACCCCTATGCAGAGACCTAAATGTCACAGGGTATGCTTGTCATAAGAGATGGAGAGAACATAATAACCTTTAGTGGTCCACTTATGGATACACTGTGGTGGAGATGGTTAAGTGTATATGGTACTAGAGCCAGTGGCATTGGGTGCTATGAAGATAAAGAATTCTCTAAATTTTTAAGCTTTAAAATTTAGTCAGAATCTGGTTTCTGTTAAACCTGCTTATTATTTAGTAAGGAAATACTTCTGAGATATTAATAATTTTTTGTTCATTTCCAAAAGATCATTATTTAAAGGATTCAGGGGTGCAGATCCTTCTAGAGTTTGCCAAGCAGGCACAGAGGTTCGGTCTTCTGCGTGGAACAGACCTGGGTGGTGCTGCATGGCTGTAATCTCAGTATTCAGGCGGTGCTGGTGGGAGGATCCATTGAAGGTCATCTTCAGATGTGTAGCAGATACAGGCCAGTCTGGGATACACAGGTATCTCAAAAACAAACAAACAGGGGCCATGACTCACTTATCACAGTGCTCACTGATTGAAAAATGAAATCCTGAGATGGGATCCGTAGCACTCAGGTAGAGTCAGGCATGTGAGATAGAGATGACTCGGTGGCTAAGAGTGGAGAACCCGAGTTTTGTTTTCAGCACCCACATCAGGGGGACTTTCAACTGTCACTAACTCCAGCTCCAGGGAATCCTACACTCCTGGCCCCTGTGGGCATATGGGTATTGCATATATGAGTGTTGGTGTTCAATATTCCGGCAGTGGGGAGGCAGAGACAAGAGGGTCCCAGAGTTTGCTGGCCAGCTAGTCTAGCCAATAGGTGAATGCCAGGTTTAGTGAGAGACCATGTGTCAAAAAACAGTAATTGAAGTTGACACCCAGCCTCTGACCTCCACATGCCTCATAAACACACACACATACACACACACACATACACATACACACGCACACGCACACGCGCACACACACATGGGCACACATGCAAATAAATAAAGTAAGTAAGTCGCAAAGCTTATGTGCCTCTGACCAGGGACAGCTGTACTCACTAAGTTTGTGGAAGATAAAATAACTCATTGATTCATTGCTTATGTTGAACACATCTACCCAGTTACCTTCAGAGCCCGTGGAGATTTCAGCTCGGTCTCTGCTGTTCTTACATGAGAGTCACATACTCTTGGTTAATCTCCAAAGCAGACGGTTTCTTGAGTAGGTGCCAGGTTTTCAGGCAGTAAGAGCAGTGTCTGTGGTGGGGTGCGGGGGCAGAACCGGACATGGTGGCTGAGCGGGATGGTGTTGAATGACCCAGACCCTTGGCCACTAAGGAGAAACACACACATTGAGTTGGGATCTTGTTTAATGGTATTAGGCAGATATAGGCTTATATAGGCTGAGCTAGGGAGTGGAGAAGCTTGGGATAGGCTGAGGCAGAACAAGGAACAAGGGCTAATAGTATTCTGCCATGTTAGTGGTGACTAGGCAGAGGTGGGCCTAGTTCAGGTAGCCAGAGAGAAGTTTCCAAACTCTAGCTAGGCTCAGGAAGTTACACTAGGCCTCACCAAACTCAAGTTAGGCTTAGGAAGTTACACTGGGCCTCAGGCCCAGGCCTCATGAGGCCCAACAAGTAGAAACATCATAATAGATCAGGAACACTTATTTTTGTATATATTAGCAGCAAAGAGCTTGACAGGAAAGTCTGGTAATTAGAAGTGTTATCTGATTTATGCCTGGGCAGGATTTTGAGGTATCTTACAGTTGAAGATATTGAAATTATACAGTGCTTGACATCATATATTTCAGGTAACCACTAGATGCCCAAGTTGTCTTGAGCTGTATTTTTAGAAACGGGGAAAAAAAAAGCATGTCAGCCTTGGGCTAGTTAAGTATTTGATGTTTCTAAGGAAACGGCAAATGTCTGGGAGAATAGACTTTGGTGGTGATATTTATCAAGTTGACCTTTGTGTGGGTGCATAATGGAACCAAGGAAACCTCTGTGCTGCTCCTATTCATAGATAGGCAAAGCCATTCTGTTTGAGAATCTGGATCAGTGACCTATTTTACTGTCCTCCCCTTCCCAAGTCCTTTCCCTTCTCTTCTTCCTTCCCCTCCCTTTCCTTCTCTTCCCTTCCTTTCCCTTCTCTTCTTCCTTCCCCTCTCTCCCCTCCCCTTCCCTTCACCTCCCTCCTCACCCTCCCCTTTCTTTTTAAATTTGAAACATGTTGTCACTTTATAGCCCAGGCTGTTCTTAAACTCACTCTTCCCTCTAGGCTGGCAGAATTCTACAAACCCCCTGTTTTCTGTAGACTTAAAATCATATCTTAGTTTTTCTGAATTAATCAGAGGTTCATTAATAGAAAAGAAGTTAAAATTTAACCAGAGTTTGAGGAAACTTGATGTGGGAGTCCCCTTTGTGTACTGTGATTACCGTTAATGATAAAAGAAACTGCCTTGGCCTGTTGATAGGACAGAACTTAGGTAGGTGGGGAAAACTAAACAGAATGCTGGAGGAAGAAGGCTGAGTAGGAGAGAGATGTCATGAAGCCACTGCTACCAGAGATAGATGTGCTGAAACTTTGCTGGTAGGCCACAACCTCATGGTGATGCCTACCATGAAGTTAATGGAGATGGGTGAAACTTAAGATGTAAGAGTTAGCCAATAAGAATCTAGAGCTAATGGGCCAAGCAGTGATTTAATGGATACAGTTTCTGTGTGATTATTTCAGTTCTGAACAGCTGGGACAAAAAAGCGGTTTCTTGCAACAAAAACCAAAGAGAGATGGGGATTAAGGCAGGAGGAGAAGGTTCCTGCTGAGCCCCGAGGAGAACCTGTGCTGGAGCACAATGCAGTGTGTGTGATGGTCTTCTTCCTTTGGACCGTCTGCTGTGGTGGTGATGGTGGGGTCATTCCCAGAGTTGGGAGGCTAATAGCCTGGACTCTAGCAGCCCCAGTAATCAAGGTTTACCCACCTGTCCCCAGTATATCAATTAAAGAAACTAGTAGACACGAGATTTATTAATAACTACATAAGGAAGAGTAACAAAGGGATCCATTGGCCACCATGTCCATCTTCAGGGTCCTGACAAGTTGTTAGGGTTTAAAAGAGGACCAGGGGTATGCAGAATTAGCAGTACTAATCAAGGCATGGTTGCATGACCATTGCTGATCCCTCCCGTCCTGGCTCTGGCTGTGGTCTGTCCTGTAAGGTGCTCTGGTAAGTTGTCAGAAAGGTGGGGAATCTTTTCTTGGAAGGCAAATTCTTCTTATGTCCGGTACAATGGCTTCAGCCTTTCCCTTCCTTAGCACAGGATGTCTGGGGAAATTTTCAGTCTTCATGGTTCATTGTTTCAAAAGTCTGATAGGGAAAGTGAAGACTAGCATCTCTCCCCTGTCTGGCTCTCCTGACAGGTGCTTAACGGATGTTGGCACCGGGAAAGTGGAGTGAAAAGGAAGGCAGACAGCTATTCTGTTGTGTCTTTTGTAAGTTTCCACAAGTCTATGATTTTCTCAAGATTAAGAAAAAAACAACAATAATAAACTCAAAGTCGAAAACCCCAGAAATAATGTAGGAGAATAAGGATAGCAAACTCTCATTTCTGCTGGATGGGTTGGCAGATGCCTGGGTCTTTTGTTAGAACAAGGGTGGAAACAGAGCTTTAGAACAGAGGAGAAAAGGGCTGTGCCTTGGGACTGGAGATGGCTCAGTGGTTAAGAGCATGTCCTCAGTTCAGTTCTCAGTGTCCATGTTGGGTGGCTCACAAGCATCTGGAACTCCAGCTCTGGGGGAAACACGCCTTCGGCATCTCCGCAAACCTGCACTCACAGGCATATACCCACACCCACACACATGTAGTTTAAAAAAAATAACAAGTTTTTCTTAAAAAGACAAAAGAAAGGGGCAAAGTCTCCCCAGCTTGCTGTACTAAGTCGATGGGAGAACACTTGCTCTCTGGTGTTCAAGAGTCTCCCCTATGCTCCCAGCCCACAGTTTGCACGCAGGACACCTGGGCTGGGTGTACAGAGGCTAGAGGAGGCTTCAGCACTTAGACCATGGCCAGTTCTGCTGTGGCCAGCATTCAGTCTTAGGTCTCGGGTTTACCTTCTGGAAAACAGCACCGAAGAGCCTGCGGTGCCGTCTGTGGCTCCTCGGCACATAGCCGATGCGCTCACAGAAAGCGACTCAACAGCCCTTTCCAGGACAGCGCTCAAAGAGAACAAAAGGGGAGTTTGACCATTGTTGGGATGTTTTATCGAGAAAGTTCCTGAAAACCATGAGGTCAGGGTAGATTCAAATGCTGACCCACTCACTCTTTTCTCTCTAGTGAGAGTCAACTCTACGACATAAATCAGAGGTTTTCAGCTAGTCATCTGGCCTTATATTCGAGGTGATCGAATGATTGGAGGTTGAACTTAGGACACTGCTGGCCATTCAGGTGGATTATTCTGTCTTTTCAGGACTTGCTGTGGGAACCATAGCTTGAATGGCTCCAGAGAGCCACCGTCCATTGGTCAGTTTTAGCCTTCAGGCTTTTGAGAGCCAACTCCTCAATCTCGTTTCTTTTTCTGAAGTGTTGATGATTTTAGTGTGTGAAATTTTTGAATAATAAATTTTTGCAGGGAACAGAAAGCCGCTATAAAGGCACCTCCAAAAACTTGGGGACTAGGCACAGAGGACAGGCTTCACAGGAGGGACACAAGCGGCCAAACGTTGTACAGCTAAATAAAGGGACAGGGACTTGCTCTTGGGAGGGATGTGGGCTGTGGGAGGCAGATGGAAGATGGTGCACAGCTGTCTTAAGATGCAGAGGGCTGGGCGGTGGTGGCGCACACCTTTAATTCCAGCCCTCGGGAGGCAGAGGCAGGCGGATCTTTGTGAGTTCGAGACCAGCCTGGTCTACAAGAACTAGTTCCAGCGCAGGCTCCAAAGCTACAGAGAAACCCTGTCTCGAAAAACCAAAAAAAAAAAAAAAAAAAAAAAGATGCAGATGAGGTTTTTCTAGGGGACAGCTACCCAGGGTCATCCATCTAATTTGGGTGACAGAGTCCTCCGATCTTCCTGTGATATCTTTCCAAGGCAGAATAGGGGTACCGTGGAAAACCTGTTTGGACGCCCTGCCTGTTCACCTCACTAGCGTAATAAATTTGTCAGAGCATCGTGTCCTAGTCAGTGTTGTCTGTAGCTGGATACAGAAAGCCAGGAGAGGATGTTGTACTTGGGGGTGCCATATTGTGGGACCCCATACGGTCACATAAATTCTCTGTATCAGTGATCTCCAAACTTTTAGATTTCATGTCCCCCTCAGTATAACTTACCAGCACAGATCTTTTACCCGTGTGTTTAGGTATCTGTACACGGTATTGTCACCATGTCTCAACCCTTGGCGTGCATCTGCTAAGACTCAGTTAAGCCCTGTGGATTTATTTGTCGGTATGTTTAGTTGTTTTGAGTGTCAGTGGCTATCTTATCAGACTTAGTTTCCTTCTGCTCCACCTAGATAAAGGCCTCGGCGAGCGTGGATGCAGAGCGACGCATCTGTGCTGGCTTGGGTTTGCTGGCCGCTGTGCAATAGTGTCATCGTTTCTGATGTGCTTCTTTTCGGGACGATTGGTGTCATTGAAATTAGATAAAATAACCCATAAATCCACCTGGCTTGGAGACGCAGACAGAAGCACAGAGTCATAAGCAGAGAGACAGATGGACGGGTGGGTGCCGCTGCCACCCTGAATTTGTCAGCCCAGGCTGCCAGAGTCAAGTGTCATACATTGGGCCTGGTGGCTCAGAAAAGAGAAATGTGCTTCCTCCCAGCTGTTGCAGCTGGAAGTGACACCCTCATCGCTTCATTTAAACCATTTGTCTTCCAAAGGCCCCAGCTGCAAATATTAGCACGTTTAGGGCTTCATCTATTTAGAGGATGTAATTCACTGGGTGCCTTCCTGTAACCCTTCCCCTCCAGCCACACCATACAGGACCAAGTGGCAAGGGTGACTCCAATGTCCAGCTACCAACAGCTACGACTGAGGGAGTTTGGATAGGGACATGTCAGCTTAAGCCTGGGGATAAGTCCCTTCTAATCCTTGCTGTGCAGCCCTGCATTGTAATTCTGTGTCAAGTGGGGCTGCTCCCCTTCCTTGGAGAAGATGGGGGTCACTTTTGCTTCAGACTACAGCCACCCTGAGCCTGATTACACAGGACAAGAGAGGCAGTGGAGTGGGGCAGCCAAGTGTATCTTTTCAGATATGGGTCTGCCCATAGCCAGCAAAGATTTTTACAAGGGACAGGGACAAGTTCATCCTCGGGATGCCTTGGAAGAGAAGGAGGGTCTTCGTGTGCTTTTAGGTTCAAATTTCAGCGATGGGAAAAACATTGACAGTTTCTCTTGCTTCTGTGCTTTGTTTTCTTTGGAACTGTTTTGAACAGTGTATTGAAAAAAGGGGGTACCAGACAGTGGTGGTGCACACCTTTAATCCCAGCATGCAGAAGGCAGAGGCAGGTGGATCTCTGAGTTCGAGGCTAGCCTGGTCTACAAGAGCTAGTTCCAGGAGAGGCTCCAAAAGCTACAGAGAAACCCTGTCTCAAAATCACAATAAATGGGCTGGAGAGATGGCTCAGAGGTTAAGAGCATTGCCTGCTCTTCCAAAGGTCCTGAGTTCAATTCCCAGCAACCACATGGTGGCTCACAACCATCGGTAATGGGGTTTGGTGCCCTCTTCTGGCCTGCAGGCATATACACAGACAGAATATTGTATACATAATAAATAAATAAATATTTTACAAAAATCACAATAAATAAATAAATAAACAAAAATAAAATAAAATGAAATGGAAAAAGGGGGCTTGACCTCACAATAACAGAAATCCCCGGTTCCCCTCAGTATTAGACCTACTGGGGCGGTCAGAGGTGCATGGGGTCACCTCTGGCAGTGTGCCACGAGGGAAGTCGCTATCTTATGCGGGGATGCATGAACTCTACTAGAGATCTCCAATGTCCTCTGTCTGTAAAGCAGGAATCCTCAAACTGCAGTTAAGAGCTTGACCAGAACGCAACTAACCGCGGCTACAGGCATTGGCTGCTTCCCTGCGTTAGTAATCAATGCTGTTATTCTATTTGGCCATTCATGTCACCCACTGTCTCATTCTTTGATAATCCAATAACTTGATGATCTGGGGAAACACAAGTGGATTCGAGTATGACTTGTTGAAGGGTGTGTGTTGTGTCTTAAGAATGACCGTGGGCTAAAGAGTCACTTGACGGATTTGGGACACTGGGGTCTTCTCTCTGTGTGTAGATTTAATCTATTTACCAAATAATATTTAAACATACGTAGTTACAGATTTATTAGGTAAATACATGTATACTTGAAATATATACATAGTCAATATATCCAGTTTTAGCCTGCAAATGCTATACATGACCAGGCTACGTTGAGAGCATAAGAAAGGTGGGGAGTAAGTGAGTGAGTGAGTGTGTGTGTGTGTGTGTGTCTGTGTGTCTGTGTGCATGTACATGTGTGTGAATTGTTGTTAAATCATGAAATTGATTCTTCCTTTTGGTGTGCTGGAAGAACAAGGTTATATAAGGTTATGTTAAGTTCATTGTCACTTCCTCCTGCAGCCGAGCACCCAGTAAGATTCTTCACTATAGACTGGTTAAAAGCTCAAGCCTAGTCCAGGAGGATAAGTAGAGTCTTAGGATGGGTGAAAAACTGTCTTTCTCTCATTCTCTCTGGCACCAGGTATTGAACCCAGGACCTGATCAGGAATCGGCAAGTGCTCTATGGTGGCACCGCATACCTTTTATTTTGAAATAATGTCCCCCTAAGTTTCCCAGGCTGATCCTCCTGCTTTAGCCTCCTCAGTAGCTAGAATTTACGCATGTGCCACCCAGCTTGGCTCCTCTCCTGTCCCCTTTATTTCTTCTTTTCTTATTTGAACCATCCATTTCATGGCATCCTGGACTCTGCTTAATATTCCAAAGGAATTCAGAGATATGCATAGTATTTAATCTGAAATTTAAAAAATTATTTTTATGTATACAAATATTTTATCTTTGTGTGTGTCCGGGTACCATGTGCCTGCCTGGTGCCCTTAAAGTCCAGAAGAGGGTGTTGGACCTTCTGGGACTGGAGTTACAGATGGTTGTGAGCCACCTTGTGGGTGCTGGAGTTTGAACTTGAGTCCTCTGGAAGAGCAACCAGTGCTTTTAACCACTGATCATCTCTCTCCAGACTAATCTAGATTCTTACTAGGAGAGTCCATTTTACTAAGACATGTTCTTTAAATTACCCAATAAAGTATTACACTTCTGTATTTCCTCCAGTAAGTGGTGGCGTATCTGAAAGTGTCACCGTCCAGAATATAGAATGAGTCCTGAAACTCCTGCCTTCAGAGAACAGAGCTCTTTCTTTGACAGTAGTGGGCTGTTTTCTCAGTACCATCGCTGCTCCCCAGCACCCATCCTTGTTAGAACTGTCTCAGGTTAGTTTTTAATGGTACCTTTGAATTAGGCTTCATTAATCATTCCAGTGCTACTTCACCAGAGCAAATTAATTTCGTAGAGTGAGGATGCCGGGGGCGGTGGAAACATTAGCTTCTCTCAGTACCTCTGTTTTGCCTGCCAGCTGTCCTGCAGCTTCATCTTACACCCGTTTCATTCTATACTAGACAGCAGGACATCTGCCTTTTCTCTTTTCTTAACCTTTCCCCCTCCCTCCCTCTCTCCTCTTTGCTGTTCATGTAAAGGCCATAATATAGAGGCCGAGTTTTGACACGTGCCTGGGATTTATATAGTTATACAATAATCATTTTCCCCGCCCCCAGCCAAGGCCTGACTGTTGGGCTTTATCCACAGCTGATGGGAGTAATTTTAAGCCACCAAGTGATATGGAAAGGAAGAAGGGAAACCACAGTTGTGTCTGTTCAGAGGACTTGATTTGACTTACCCAGATAAATTCGTAAGCCAATCACTGCTGTACTGACGTAGCTAGAGTCCTCAGAGAGGACGGAGCCTCAGTTGAGGAAATGCCTCCATGAGATCCAGCTGTAAGGCATTTTCTCAATTAGTGATCAGTGGGGGAGGGCCCAGCCCATGGTGCCATCCCTGGGCTGCTGGTCCTGGGTTCTATAAGAAAGCAGGCTGAGCAAGCCATGAGGAACAAGCCAGAAAACATCACCCCTCTACAGCCTCTGCATCTGCTCCTGCCTTCAGGCTCCCACCCTCCTTGAGTTCCTGTTCTGACTTCTTCCAATAATGGACTATGATCTGGAAGTGTAAGCCAAATCAACCCTTTCCTTCCCAACTCGCTTTTTGGTCATGACATTTCATTGCCTCAACAGAAACCCTAATTAAGACAATTACAAAATTGTAAAGTCAGGCAACTCCAAATAAAATGACAATATAACAGAGGACTCTCATTTTTAGTTTATTATTGACCATTTTCTACCCAGTTGTATGAAATGTGCCCATGAGTATACACAACCCATAACTTGCAACACTTGTAACTTACGTGGCCCTCACATGAGCATCAGCCTCCGAGGGTGTGGGGTCCTCATAGGCTCATATATTTGTGTGTTTATTTCCTAATTTGTAGAACTGTTTAGAAAGGATTAGGAGGTGTGGCCTTGTTGGAGGAGGTGTGTTATTGGGGGTAGGCTTTGAGGTTTTAAAAGCCCATGCTAAGCCACTGTTGTCCTCCCTCTTCCTGTTACCAGTGGATGTAAAGCTCTCAGCTGCTACTCCAGCACCATGCCTGTCTGCCCCCTACCATGATGACCATGGACTAACCCTCTGAAGCTGTAAGCAAGCCCCCAATTAAACGCTTTCTTTTGTAAGCATTGCTTTGGCCATGGTGTCACTTCCCAGCAATAGAACTGTGACTAGAAAGGGGAACAGTTTACCTGGAAAACCTTTCAAGCCCATGGGTGCCTTGTCTATAAAGGCTTTCCTTGACACCACAACTTCCTGTGACTTCCAGACTCTGATACCAGGTTGTGACCCTAATCTTACAAAGACAGAAGTGGCAAGAAAGCAACCATAAACCTCTGTAGCCGCCATGACAAAGCATTCACCCAAGCATCATGTTTGAATTAGCATTCGTGAACAGTCATGCCCTAACAGTGCCATTAATGATTAGTGCAATGGTCATGGGACCATTTACAGAGTATTTCAGTATTTCCCAGGAAGCAGATCTGAGTTCCTCCTATGTGGGATCCTCTGTTGTGTCCTTGGGCAGGAGTGAGGCTTCTAATTTCACCAAGGTCCCTGGTGGCTTTTGACATTTATATTAAGCCTATATCAACAACACTGAGAGACAACGTATTCTCAAAGCTTTACCCCTTAAAATTGTCCCTGGATGCTGTAAAACCCCCAGGTTATTGCGTGAACTAGGAAAAACAGTGACCAAGCTGGAAGTGTTCCATCACCTGTTGACATTCACATGTTTCCAGTTCCTCTTCTGGGGACCACAAGCTTTTGTTTTGCTGGTGTTGTCTTTGGTTGTTTCATTGGTACAATGAGGGTCTTGCTTTTTGTCACGTGTCATATATTGGTTAGATAAGAAGCTGCTGCAACACAGTGCTGGTATTTGCTCAGGAACCAAATAGGTGTCTTACGTCACCAGGCTGTAATGTTTACGAGCTGTGTATAAGTGAGGTGCCTTTTTGAGATGGGACACTGGGGTGAGTTTGAAATCACAGTGTCTTTTCAGTCCCAAATCATCCATCCAACTTCTCCTCTGCCACTTGCCATCTCACAGGTGCCTTCATGGTAAGTGGACGGTTCCTCATGGTTTCCAACTATTGTGATGTGGGACAGCATGGGTTTTGATATTTTGGGGTACTTCCATTAGAAATGACAGTAAGAATGTCTTGTCTTGGGGGTTGGAGAGATGGTTCAGTGGTGAAGAGGTCCTGAGTTCAATTCCTAGCAGCCACATGATGGCTCACAAGCATCCACGGTGGGATCTGGTGCCCTCTTCTGGAATAAAGGCGTTCATACAGACAGAGCACTTGGTAGTTTTTGTTTGTTTGTTTTTTTTAAATATCTAGTCTTAAGAAATCCATGCCCCTTTTGATTTTAAAATATTTTGAGTATTTTCAAATTAGGATGGCATAAAATAGGCCATATTTACCTGAGAATGGCAGCGCTGTGGCTGTTTTCTGCAGGTTGTCATAGGATGTGTTCTTCGCCTCGTAAGACTGAAGAGATTCTGCGCCTCATAGAACGATCAAGTGCAATTGGGTAGTGTCTTTGCCAGGCGCTATCAGTGTGGGTGTTTACTTTTCTCTTGGTCTCATGGTCACGGCTGTGGCTTGTTTGCATTCCCTTTGCTTCAGTGACCTGTTGTGCACAGAGCTAACCTGGTTTGCAAGTCTGCGATAAGGTGCTGGTGTTTAACATTAGTGCACTGGGCAGGGGCAAGGTTCTGGCTGCTCTTTGGCACTTGTTGTGATTCCATTGCAGGTGGTCTGCCATCACCTCCATCTTTTGGCGGGTATTTTATGGGTGTCCTCTGGATGTTAGATGAATACTGAGCATAAACACTTGAAGCCGTACCCACTGCGTATCTTCCAGGTTTCAGTTTAGCCTTTGTTTGCATATTGTGTGTTTGGGAACAGCTCTCCCACCTTCTTGGTACATAACACTTGAGTTTAAATAAATAGACTTTACATTGTATTCCAAGAGATTAAAGGCATCGCAGCAGTTGAGTGGGATGAGTGTGTTCAGGGAAACAGACTAGGAACATTTTCTTTCTGCAGTGATTTAATGTCGAAGAGTATCTCTAGCATTTGTCTGGGGTTCGTACTGGAAGCATTTGTAGGGAAATGTCTAATTTGGAATAGTTAGAGAGGGAGACTAGATGAAAGGAAAGTGTAGTCCAGGGCACAGCACCTGCCTAGCGTGTGTGGGGCCTGACTTTGGAGTCCCATTGCTGAAAAAACAAACACACAAACAACAAAAACCCCCGTCAATCACAGTAGAAGTCTTGGCTCTGTTAGGGTCACAGTTTCACAAGCCTTGTTTACTTGTCTATGAGATGGGAGCATGCTCCCCTTCAAGGTTTGTCTGGAAACTGAGACAGGGGGAGTCTAGAGCATAATGGACCACATGCCTTGCATCTCCCGACTTGTTTGGCATGGGTAGGCTTATTGCTCCTTTTCTTTTTAACAGTTATGAAGCACAGATACACAGACTTTACCCTCTCAACCCTTGTCAATGCACAGCTCAGTGGCCGTATGTTCATACTGCAGGGTAACCTGCCTCCCGAAATCTTTTCATTTGGCAAAGAACGTCTTCTCCCATTCCCTTTGTCCCCTGCCCACCAATCTTTAGTTACTTATTTGATTATTCTGGGTTTGTCACAAGAAAGTCTTACTACACTTTGAAATTCTGCCTCCGAATCTTGCTGAGTTATCACATGGCCATTTTGAAATGGCATTTATGTTCTTTCTACTGTGTCTCTTCTTATTTAAAGATTTATTTTACCGTGTGTGTGTGTGTGTGTGTGTGTGCATGCGCGCGCGTGTGCTCCCTTGTCTTCAGAAGACAGAAGAGGGCATCAGATCTGGATCTGGAGTTGTAGGATATGCCAGTGTGGGTGCTGGGAACCCAACTCCTGTCCTCTGAAGGAGGGGCAAACGTTCTTAACCACTGAGCCATCTCTTCAGCTCTCTCTGTACTTTTTCTTATGTCTTCCTATCATTGTAGTACACACTGTTCCAAAAACTGGCATAAGAATGGGTAAAGAAAATGGACCTTTTCAACCCTAAGAAAGAGTGCAGTTGTGTTGTTTGCAGGAAACTGGATGAAATGGGAGATAACCTTGTCAAATGAATTAAGTCAGTCTCAGAAAGACAATTGATGTATGTTTTCTCAGATTCCTCAGTTTTATGTAGATACATAAGATCATGTATGTATTTATGGCATGACACTGGAACAGAACTGTCCAGAGGATCATAGGGGATTAATGGGAGAGGGTGGAGAAAGGGAAACTAGGGGCCTATGGGAGGATATGGTCAGTGCATACTTTATCCTTGTGCGATTAAACATCTTTAAGTTTAAAAATCTTTAAAATCTGAGCCAGGCGGCGGTGGTGCATGCCTTTAATCCCAGCACTCGGGAGGCAGAGGCAGGCGGATCTTTGTGAGTTCGAGGCCAGCCTGGTCTACAAGAGCTAGTTCCAGGACAGGCCCCAAAGCTACAGAGAAATCCTGTCTCAAAAAAAAAAAAAAAGAAAAGAAAAGAAAAAAGAAAAGAAAAGAAAACGAACAAAAAAACCAAAAAACAAAAAACTTTAAAATCTGTAAGTGGTTTATAGAAAAATATTTAAAGGGAAGTCCACACGAGCCCTTCACCTTCTTCTGGGTGGCTGACTTCACCCTCCACATCTTGCCCCTAAGACCGTTCTGGAACAGAATGGTGATAGTATTCTGGGAAAGATGCATCCTGAGTTTGAGATTTTCAACTGGATCTGCCTTTGGACAGTGAGGGTTGTTTTTTCTCTCTGATGCAGTCTAGTCTCTGATGTGTCCTCTTGAATGGGGTCCCTGCCTCAGCACTGTTTTCCTTCCTCTTCTGTGTTGATGGAGGATCCCATCCAAAATAGTAGATTCTCGAGGCGGTCTGCTGAGGAATGCATGGTGATTTTTCCTGTTCAGGGACCACTGCTGACTGCTGTTTTCCCTCTGGGGTATCTATAGGGCCATTCACATTCTCTCCTCACTTTCGGCTCCATCTCCCAGAGTCCCTTATCTTCCTGTGCTCAGGCTACCGCCTTCGGTTGCAGGATGTTCTCTGGTGTGCTCTGCTCTTGTCTTCTCTCTGTAGCTTTTCATCACGCTATACTGTGGCTTTAAGGCCAAATTTGCATCTCTTTGAAGTGTTGCCTTGCTTGTCTACCTTCCTGCCCTTTGTGTGTGGGAGTTGCCCATCCAATCTCTGTGGACCATTGGGAGGCCATGTCTGTTCTTGCACCCATCTCTCCTGCTCTGCTGTGTCATCCTTAATGACAAAGTCATCATCTTCTGATCCTTCTCAGTGTGGGACTCCCTCAGCTTTCAGCCAGTGGGAGGAGCAAACCCTTTCCCAGAGGACTTTGCAGATAGGTGAAGTTCAGAACAGTCCAGAAAATAGGAGTTCCCTTAATCCTGTGCTCAACGACTTGCCTTCCCACTCATTTCATAGTGGACAAAGCTGACCCCCATGGTGATGGGCAGTCCTTAGGCATCTGGAAGGGAAGTGTGTGGTTTCGACATGCTTTTATAAACAAACCACTCTTGAGAGAGAGCTGCCTCATCAAATGCTTTTAGTGTCAGTTCTTCAGAAATAATAGATTGATGTCTGTTCTCAGATGCAGGCACGTTTGGGATTTAATGTGCTCCTTGGCATCCTTAAGTCTTTTATAGCAGTTGAGGTTTAAAATTTGTTCCGCTTGGCTGGGCTGCCACGAGTTTGAGCTTCCTGTCACTTTCCAGCATTCTGGACAGGGAGCAGGGAGCGGTAGTGGTGCACTGTCCATTTTTGGAACTCTGCTTGTTGCCCTTGTTGGCCTCTTCATCTCAGTCTACCTTGAAGGAGAAGCTAGTTTTTGGGTGGAAAGATAAGAGAGCAGCCTTCCAGCATGTTCTGCCCGGGCCACGTGGGTCATGCCACGCCTCCTTGGTTTTTCTACCTTACAGCTTAAATGCCATGGCTCTTTTCCTTTAAGCTCTCCTGGGGGGAACAAAGTACGCAGAAGCTGCTGCACCAGCGGAGTCCCAGGCCTGAGGAGCCATGAGAAGGAAGGCAGAGCCATTCCTAACTCTTACCCGCATCACACGGACGAGGAGATGTGCGATGAAAAACTAACTTATGCATTTAAAATATCCGTGCATGCGTGTTTCAGATGAGTACCTCTTGGTTTCACTCACATGATGCTGTATTCTCCGAGGGGATACGGTAGGAGTGCCCCTGACACCACAGCCCCGTCCCCAGAAGCCTGCAGCCGAGCTGCTAAATCATCCCGCAAATTTTCAACCTATTTCTTTTGATTGGCCCTGAATTTTAAAACAACAGTAACAACAACAAAATGATCAGTTGTCTGCTTGGAGTGTAAGGTCCAAAGAATAGGGTGGCTTAAAGATTCACTTTGAGCTAAGTCTGGTGTCCTCACGAAACCCACAATGCCACATATCACTGAATTTCACAGCAATTATAAAATCAATAATGATTATGTAGCATTTACAAGCTCTAAAGAAAGTAGAATCTGAAACACTTCAGTTCTGTTGTTACCATCTTTTTCCCATAGCTGAAGCTCAGATGCAGGGCTGCGTCATGCCTGCTAGGCGCATGCTCCGTCCCTGAGCTACACCTTCAAGTTCAAGTTCTCTCGTTTCTCTGTGACCACTTGGATCTAACATTTAAAACACTGAGAGTTATAAATTACGAGGTATAAGATGTTTGTTTGATCATTATAAATTTTAACCTTTACAAAATTCTATTCAATCATATCCTAAAACTTAAGATTTATTGGTAATATTTTATTGTTTTAAAATTGAAAGCCAAATAAAGAAGTAGGGTGAAACCAGAGTGGTGTGGTTTGGTCGCTGTCCAACTTGGATCCCACAAGTGCGCTGCTTCAGTGGGCTTTCGTTTACTAGTCACCTGACGATTATTAACAAAAGTTTTCCCACCAGCTTGGATCTGCTATGTGGAAGTAAGAATACTGAATACGTAATTTTGTGGGTGTTTTACTTTTTTGTAATGTAATAATTTGATCATATACTTTACTTTCATCACACTTAGCATGATTAAACCACAGCTTAATAAGGTGAGTTTTGTTTTGTTACAGTGTGTACAGGCCTTTGTACATGCTTTTCACAGGAGGACTCTACCATTGGGCTGTACCCCAAACCCGAATATTTTTCACTCTCTGTTTCTTTCTGGTCAATTTTTATATGTTTTTGCATTACAGTTGTTGCTAAAATGAGCTTTGCTGCATAGAGGAGGGGAGTTGAGGGTTAGCCATGACAGGTACCTCACTGTAAGAAGCCAGATTCCGACTGTGTTCTCAGTCAGCTATCTTGGGGCACCATGCTGGGCTCCCCTGACTGCATTCTGATGACCAAGAGCTGCTGAGGCTGCTCCTGAGTAGGTGTCCTCCTGAAGAGGCAACACTTTATCTTTCAAGGTATCTGTGCCTTCCTGTGTAGGATGATGAGCGCCATGAGTGTCCGTGGTCCCTCTCAGTTCTGTGTGTGGATGGCCCCTAAGCTGTGACCTGACAGTGTGGTCTGTCACCATTCACTTGGCGGTCAACATTCCTGCCTGCTTGAGGAGATGTGGAGACCTGCTGGAGTTTGCTCTAAATTTCTCTTGTGCCTTGGTGTAGTCTGTAGGTTTGGTCACCTCTCTGCCCGTATTGCTTTAGTGGCTGCCACCAGGAGTGGGACAACCACTCCTGACTTATTTATTTTTTTTGCCAGTCTTTGCGTGAATTTTGTTCTGTTTGAGACAGTCTCACCCAAGGTGGCCTTGAATCCACAATCCTGCCTCGGTTTCCCAAGTGATACAGTTATAGTTTTGCACTACTTAACTTGCTCATGATTTTTTTTTTTTTTTTTGGTTTTTCAAGACAGGGTTTCTCTGTGGCTTTTGGAGCCTGCGCTGGAACTAGCTCTTGTAGACCAGGCTGGTCTCGAACTCAAAAATCTGCCTGCCTCTGCCTCCCAAGTGCTGGGATTAAAGGCGTGCGCCACCACCGCCCGGCCTCATGATTTTTGATATTCATGTAAAACAACATTTATATTTTGTGTAAAACTTAATTGCCCATAAAATAAATTTCACCACAATTCTGGTAATATCAAGACAGTTTTTATTATCACCATGTGTTTATCCATTATTTTGGCCTGGGCCTTGAATGTTTTTTATTGCCAACATAATTTGCTACAGGTGTCTGAAGTGTGTGAAAACCTCTCAATGCAGAGTCTTACACATAGTTTCTCCATTTTAAGAATGAAATAAATCAGTACCCTTCCCTGCACAGCGAGACTTCTCTCCTCATTCTCCTTTTATCCTCAACAGTGAGTGCAGAGAAATCATTGTTTGAAATGAAATTGAGACATGAGACTTTGTCTCAAAATAATAAGTATGTAAATAAACCTTCCTGAACCAAATGATTAAAAAAAGAAAAAAGAAATGAAATTGAGAACCTGCTCAAGAAACTCCCTGGTCTGAGAGGGTGTGGTTATGTTGTGTCCTGTGCTTTGCCTAGCAGTGAAGATTTTCATGAATGGGACTTGGAGAGGATGTGGCTTGACCTTGACTTTGATGCTAGGATCCTTCTTGACCTTGACTTTGATGCTAGGATCCTTTGCTTTCTTTTCACTCAAGTTTGTGCTATATAACTGTGCTTATAATTTTTTAAAGAAAAATTTGGAATTAAATAAAATGACTTCATAGACCCTATTCTAGCCTGGCAGGGGGAGCTACTTAGTCTATTGTGACAACTTTGTGATTTTTGTTTTATCCTCGTGAGTTTTGCTTCCTTGGCTTTTTAAAATTATTATTGGTTTATAAAATTTATTGTAGGATTGCTAAGGAAATGAGAGCAGCGAGGGGTACAGACATCACTCCTGGTCCTGTTGACGTGTGCAGTCCGTGGGGCATTTGGATAGGCAAACACAGAGCAGTTCTGAGAGTTAAACACAGTAGAATAGTCCCTGTGGGCTATGTGCACTTGACAGTAGCCCCCTAAGACTGTGGCAGAGCTGAAAACTCTTGTCCGTTTATGACTTTGGCTGTACTAAAGTCTCATAACGCATCCTTGGGGTAGTGTGTGCGGGGAGGGCAGCTAACCAAACCTGCTGTGCTGCTGGGCAGACAGAAGCACCTACAGCACAGGCAGTCAGGCCCACTGTGGTTTGGAAAGGAAACTGTGCAGGGCTTGCAGAGAACCTAGGAGATTCTAGAAGGCTTATGTGGGGCAGTGCATGTTGGTTAGTGGGACCCACGTAATAGTTCCCTGTTGTTAAGAGAGATTTTTATTTTAGTGATATTTTTCTCATTTCAAGGAGTCTCAAGGATGTTCATAGTGTGGGGCAAAGCAATGTAGAAGGAAGATGGATGGACAGATGGAAGATGTTGGGGGGGAAGCATGCAAGTTTGGATCCTATGGGGCAGCTCTGAGCTCAGGCACAGTGAACAGATGTGGACAAGAGGAGAGACCTCAGGATGGAACGGAAGCAGTGCAGGCTAGACAAGGTAGGCCAGTCTGTGTCGAAGACCTGGATGAGTCAAGTCCAGCCAAAAGCTTAGTTCACCCCATTGGGACTGTGCAGCACGAACGATAAAACCCAGAGACGGAAATTGGAGTTCAGTCCGAAAACCAGAAAAACAAAGCAGCCAAGCCACTAGAGAAATCTTACCTCTACCAACGCTGGGCGACTGCAGAGCTAAACAGACTAAACCTCTCTCTCCCATTTTATATTTCATCCAGTGCTGTGACTAAAGGTGTGTGACTCCCTAGGACTGGGAGCCACCATCACCTGGATTTGTTTCTGCATTGATCTTGTGTAGCCGACGGTGGCCTTGAACTGCCTCTGTCTCCCAAATCCTGGGTGTGTGTCACCATTGCCTGACCTCTAGTGGCTTTAGCTTTGCCTCTGGTCTTCAGCAAGATTTACTTACCAAAGTACAAATAATAAACCACTATAGGACTGAGCAGAGCACTAGGGCGAAGGCTGTAGAGAGATGGAGGAAAGGAAGGGTAGAAATAGCCGGCCTCGAGCCTGGAGAGGAAGTATCTAAGGTTCCCAGTGCCTAGAACCTAGAAGTCCTGGAAGTTAGTTTGTGGGGTTTGATGTTCAGAAACCCACTTTGCAATTCTGCACCAAATAAAGTAGCTTTAATATCTTGCAGACAAAAGCTAGTAAGTGCAGCGAAAGACCAACCTGGACTTGCTGCATTGACTTTGTATGTAGCACATAAAATCTCCCAAGTGGGAGGCACAGCTGGGGATGTGGCTTTTATCTTCCTGCCACTGCACTCCTGTTGCCAGCATTGAACCAGTTGTAGATAGTTAGTCCTTAACCATGCTGCCCAGGGAGTGAAAGTGGTGTGTGTGTGTGTGTTTGTGTGTATGTGTGTGTGTGTGGTGTGCATTTGTATGTGTATATATATGTATGAGGTGGGGTATGTGTGTGTGTGTGTGTGTGTGGTGTGTATGTGATGGGGGTAGTGTGTGTGTGGTGGGATGAGTATGTGATATGTGAGTGTGTGTGTGTGTTTGTGTGTATGTGTGTGTGTGGTGTGCATTTGTATGTGTGTATATATATATATATACATACTACATGGGGGTAGTGTGTGTGGTGGGGTGAGTATGTGATATGTGTGTGTGTGTGTGTGTGTGTGTGTGATGGGTGTAGGTGAATACGTTGTGTATATGTGGTGGCTGGAGTGGAAGTTGCATAGCAGGTTACTTGGGAAGTGGGGCAAGACTGGCTTTGATTTGCTCTGGTTTGGAGCATGTTATCCCTTAGTGTCAGCATCCATGCATAGAGGGATGTTGCTGTTCTGATACTTACAGGAACTTCTGTTTTAAAAGTTGAAGCATAGGCATAGAGCCTTATAACATTTTAGTAGTTATTTCCCATCAGCGTCTTGTTAACTATGTATTGTTTGGACACTGTCTGAACCCCCCTTGGGAGTGAGTTTGGTATTGTGATGGTTTCTTTTGTTCCAAGGTCATGTTGTGTTCAGGTTCTATAGAGGAACAGAACTGATAGACTCAACCTATATTTAATCTATACACATCTGTGTATTTAAAGGGATTTATCTGATGATTTACATATGGTCTGGGTAACCCAGCAGTGGCTTCTCACTCCAGAGAGGCTGAGACCCTAGTAACTGCTCGTTCTGCAAGGCTGGGTGCTGGAGACTGGGAGGATTCCTGGAGAGCCTCTGCTTTTCTGGAGAGCTGGTTCTACTCCCCAAATCCTGAAGAAGCTGGTTCTGCTTCCTGGAATGCAGCCACCACAGCAGTGGCGGTGGCAGCAGTATCAGTAGCTGCAGCAGGGTAGATGAACTTACCAGCAAGGGTGAGAGAAAGCAGTCAAGAGCACAGCTTCCTTCTTCCATGTCCTGTTAACTGGGTGTCTACCGGGAGGGGCCATGCACATTTAGGTACGTCTTTCCACTTTGATTAATCTGACCAACAAAAATCTCTCACAGCCGCTCCCAGTCTTGCCTTTAATTGAGTCCAAGTGCCATCAAGTTGACAATCAAGAAGAGCCATCACAGTTTGAAGTTCTGCCAAGTGACTTGTCCTCCACTTAGCTGCATGAATTGCAGGCTTCCCTTCTAACACTGCTGCTCTCTAACAGTCTGAGTCTGGTGTCCCTTCAGATTTCACTTTGACTAGTGGTTGACTCCCAGAGCTGACACCTCTGCAAGTCCATCATTGGTGGGGGTGACTTTCAGAAACACAACTGGGCAAACACAATGGAGCAGGAAGCTGTTCTGGTGACAGTCTTCCATTCCTGCAACTCCTTTGTGTCTAGTAGAGCCCATTTCACCTGTCCCATCTATGTTCAGGAAAAAAATCAAAGGACACCATTAGCTTGGAAATGAGTTTCGAGAGGTTGGGGGTGGGGTAATTAGTTCTGAGAAGCTATAGGATTAGCTTTTAGAAGGATGGAGGACTGAACCTGGTGTCCCCTGAGTGTCACTTAGGGGTTAGGGGAGGAGCAGTGTGCAGGAGCTGAGGGGCTTCTCAGCCTTCCTCCACCACTCTCCAGTTTTGGTGACTTTTCTATGTAGCCAAGGCTGGTGTTGAACTCCGAGTCCTCTTGCCTCTACTCCCTCCCACGTGCTGGGATTTCAGGTGTATGCTTCTATATCTGGCCACCTGGTCTGTTTTTGTAATCTATAATAATCTTGTGTGTGTGTGTGTGTGTGTGTGTGTGTGTGTTTGCCACAGCCAGCATGTCACTGATCCATACAGAGTGACCCTTGGTTTGAGCTGCACAGCCCAAGCTCCGGGTTTCCCTCTGGATTAAGTCCTTTGCAGACAGGGCCTGATCCTGTCTGTCTTTGCCTGACACTTCATCCACCAGAACCTCACACACATTTGCACTCAGATCATCACTCCCAACAGACAACATGCCCAGTGTCCCCCTGTGGAGTCACCAAGAGGGTCCACGGCCCTGCTTTTTATTTCTTTGGAAGTGGCAGCCTGGTGGAGGGAATGAGAGTGTGTGTGCTCAACAGCCCCACAAGGGCAGTCTTACAAGGAATGGTTTGAATAACTGTGGAAGAGGAGACGGGGGGCGGGGTAAGCAAAAAACAAGAGCCTCCATTCTGTAGAAGAGGACTAAACTGGTAAGCTGGACTCAGCCCCACTTGCCCCATACCCATCACAACCTTCACAGCCTCATCCCTCCCCTCTCACTGATTCTGGCTTATTTTGAACCTAAATTGTTTGCATGTATGTATGTATGTTTGTTTGTTTTGAGGCAAGGTTTCTCTATGTAACAGCCTCGGCTGTCCTGGAACTAGCTCTGTGGATCAGGCTGGCCTCAAACACACAAAGATCAGTCTGCCTCTGCCTCCCGAGTGCTGGGATTAGTGTATGCCACCACCACTTCTCGGCATTTTCGGAACCCCAAATTTAAGGTACCCTGGAGGCAGGATTGGTTTTGTTGTTTGTTTGCATTAAACTCTGGACAGGGACGGCTGTAGTTATGGACACTTGGAAAAGCAGGTGGCAATGCAATCTCAGTGGGTCTCAACTTCTTCACCAGAGAAACGAGGAGTGTGGACAGGCTTCCCCTTCTGTTGTGAAACAGGCTGAGTGTGTGCCATAGCTTGGTTAATTTCTTACCTTAGCTGACCTCAGAGGATGCTGGGACACACGGATCTGAGTGCAAGGTAGAGAGTAATTATCTCATCTGAAAAGGTTATGAAGTAAAAATTAGGAGCAGGGCATGAAGCCCAGTGTTAGAATACTTTCTTGGTGTGTGCAAGGCCCTGGGTTCTGCCCCCAGTCTCTCTCTCTCTCTCTCTCATCAGCAGTTTAAATATAGAGTAAGAGCTAACCTTTGCTGAGAACCCACTGCATCCCAGCTGTAAGGACTGTATTTCTGTTAACTTACTTGATGATTTTTATTATCAGATATGGAAACCAAGGCCTGGAATGGTTGAATAACCCACCCAGTGTCTCATAGCGAAGCCAGAAGTCTGGTTTGTGGCAACCATGGTCTGCCAGCAGAAAGATACTGAGACCCGAATGCTGAGAAACTCACATACAGGGTCCTCCTCCAAATCAGTGCATAGAGGGAATGGCCTAAGAGGAGGCAGATTGAGACGTTTCCTGCTTGATAGTAACCTTGGGCTTCGGGACGCCAGGGGATAGGTATCTCTGAGTTGAGCAGGGGGTGTGTGTTGCTGTGGCTCACGCTGACCCAGCATGCAGCATGTTCTCCAACACTAACTGGTATTGGGTCCGAGAGTGCTTTTGAATATGGCTCATATTCTGTTGGAAAACAGTTGGAAATGAATTGGGAGTGGTGGTGATGAGAACTTCTTACTAGCCAGAGTAGCCTTGGAAATGATGAAATATGGGAAAAAATAGCCAAGAATTCTCTAGGTTTCCAACCTTATTGTGGCACTATATCATTTAAAAAATGATTTTACTGTCAACTATTGAGGTCCATTACTTTCAGTGAACATCTGATTATGTCTCTGCTACCTAAAGTGGCTCTTAGTTCAGGTTGGACAGACATGAGTTGAAGAATGCCTATCTCACCCTCCTGTGGGGTGATGCATGGAGGAAAATGTTAGAAAAATGTCAAGCTGACATAGCACCCGCAGTCAAAGAACTGTGATGTATGACGGTGACATCCAGAGAGGGTGAGCAGTGTAGTGTATGCATTGTGAGTGAGTGCGTGCATGCGTGCGTGTGCATGTGTATGTGTGCGGTGCATATGTACATGTATGCATTGCTCATGGAGGTCAGAAGGAGGCAAGGATTCCCTGGCATTATAGGTGGTTGTTAGCTGACTGATATGGGTGCTGGGAACTGAACCCGGGTTCTCTGAAAGAGGAGCAAACACTCTAAACTTCTGAGCCATCTCTCCATCCGATCCTATTTCTGTTCCTATTCCTAAATGTTTTGATCACTTTCTAATTCAGTTAATTCACTTGAGGGGAGATGACAATTTTTTTTGTTTCTTTTTTCTGTCTATGAAGCACACAGAGAGGTCCCTGTTCACCTTGGCACTTAACACTGACTCCCTCTGGGGATGCGCTGGGGACTATTCTATAAATAAAGAAGGAGGCCATATCCAGGAGACGTGTTGTCTTGGGAAGGCATTGTAACAGGGACTCCTGAGCAACTGTGTTCTAAGTGTGTCTTGTGTAGAACACTCAAAACTAGACATGGTTGTGGGATTGGATCAGGGCCCACAGCACGTGAGCTGAGGAAGCTTGAGGACATCCCCACGACCAGAGAGAAGTGTGCAATCCTCCGCTTTCCATCCTGTGAGGAAACAGCCAGGAATCAATCGAGGACCCAACCAGGCTGTTGTGATATGGTAGAGAAGAAGTCTGGGACATTGTCACTCGTGCCAACACTGGGTCTCCTGACCCTACAAAGTCAGGGAGTGAAAGTAGCTCACTGTGTTAGTGGAGTTACAGGAGTCTCTTGTCTAGGGAAATAATTCAGTTTCTGATGAAGAACTTCTTTTGTTCTCGCAGAGCATTTGTGCCTTTGTCTAATTTATGTGTCTTCATTGTTTGCTTTCCAGAAAAGTTTTGGAGTAGTTATTGTCATTGACTTTCAGTAAACAAAGATTTTCACATTTGAGTCATAGAATCTGTTTTGCCTTGGAAAATTGAGGAAACTGTTGGGCAAATACTATGGATTTATCTTAGATTGATGAGTTTTTATTACTCGTAATTGGAATCATTAATCTTTGTGTAGAAAGTTATAGAAAAACTCCAGGTGCATATTTCCAAAGTGAAGACTTGGCAGTTTTAGAAGCCCTGTCTTCTGAGCCTCTGCCTTAGCACAGAGTATGTGCGTATGGATTTAAGGGGCCCTCCAGAGGAGCTTTGGGTGGAGACATGCTTGTCTAGTCATGATGTCTAACCACAAATTTTGTTTCATGATGAAAAACTGACACTAACCATAGACAGACTATTGAAGAACATACAAACACACACACATTTATGGAATAAAGAATTTTAATGCATATTTTATTAATTCTTTGAGGATTTTCCACATGATACTTTGATCATCTGTATACCTCCTCACCTCTTCTCAGATCCACCCCATCCTAGCCTCCCAAATTTGAGTCTTTTAAAAAAAAAACTCATCCAGTCCAATTAGTGTTTCCCACGTACTCTTGTGTGCATGGCTGTCCACTGGAGCATGTTAGATCTACCAGGGATCACACACTTAAAAAATCTTTCTCTTTACTGGTAGCTATCAATTGCCAGTAGCTTCTTAGCTTGGGGTAGGGCTTTCCTTCCTATGCTGGGATTTTTTTTTTTGGCTTAATCGTTCAAAACTCTTGTGTGTGCTTTCATGACCTCTGTGAATTCACACATGCAGCTCCCCTGCTGTTTGGAAACACTGTTTCCTTTCTGTCATCCGCCACCTCTGTTTTGCCCTCTGCCTCCTCCACTGCAATGATTGCTGAGCTTTGGACAGAGAGAGTAGGTTATAGATGCCCCATTAGAGATGAACATTCCACCGTCTCTTGTTTTATGCACCTTGACCAATTGTGAGTTTCTGTATTAATTTCTATCTGTAGAGTAAGACGTTCTCTGCTAAGGTTTGAGAGTTGCACTAGCCTATGGGTACAATGAGAAGTCATAAGGTTTAATTCAATGTTCCTTTAGTAGAGCAACAGTAGTAGATGGTCCCCTAGGGCCTACAACCCACCTGGACCTAGGTTCTAGGTCTCATAACTGCGCCAGGTATGGGCTCCCCTGAAGGAGCTGGATCCACTTGTAAAGTGGTTGATTACTTCCATGACAGCTGTGCCACTGATGCGTCAGTGGGTGTGTCTTGTCAGGCTGGTGGGCGTGTCTTGTCAGGCTGGTTGTTGTCATGGCTTACAGGGTTTGCAGTTAGATAAGGCTGTGATGATTGCTCTCCTTAGCAGTAGGAAAACCAGCCAGCAGGGATGAAGTTCAATGCCAGCTTTCTTCTTCCATGTTCTCTGACTCAAGTAGGCAGTGTCCTCAATAATTGGGTCTTACTATCCAGTTCTGGAGAATAACCGAGAAGTTAGTGATAGCTTGTCTGTGTGTGGGTCTATGGGATCCTATTGGCCAACTGCTCAAAGCAATGGAAATTTTTTTCTGGAGGTTTTGTTTGTTCTCCTGTGGTGTCTAGATGGGATATTGTCCCCTATAATAGGGTAACATCATCTAAACATTTTTTATGTGTACATATTTGTATTTTAGGAAGCTTCTTTGGTAATTGTTTTTATATGGCTTTTTCAGTTCTAGTCTCCCACCCCATTTTAACTCTTCCTGTTCCATTATTACCATTTACCCCTTTCTTCCCTCCCATGGAACCTCGCCCCCACAGTCCCTTACTAATTTTCTGACTGCTATGGGTATTTCAAATAAACACACATATCTAAGTACTAAAAGCAAGGATCTACCACACCTCTCTGACAAGAATTCTTGCCAATGAATACTTAAAGGATTCAAATACGAACAAAACAAGAAAACAAGAGCTGAATACTGATATATGGGGACCCTTCTATAACCCTGGCATTTAAAAAGTATAGTCAGGAGGACCTGAGGTTCAGGTCTAACCTGGGCTGCACAGTATGACTATCTCAAAACAGAAAAATAGCAGCAACCTCAAAAACAAAACAAAACAAAAACTTAGAAAAGGCTCAGAGTGCTTGCTTGCAGGATACCTGAGTTTGGATCTCCAGGACACATTCAAAACCTTGGCATGGACGCAAACACACACACACACACACACACACACACACACACACACACACACACACACACACTATACCCTAGTGCTGTGGAGGACAAGGGATCAGAAGATTTTGAGAGTCCTGGCTTTTAGCCTAGCTGTAGGCACAGAGGAGGAGTTAGAGTAGGGTGTGGAGGGAAGGGAATGGGGGAGGGAGTAGGGAGATTGCTTGGTTGTGTTTCAGGGGAATAAGGTGGCAAGAGAAAGCTGACTGACCTGAACCTGCAAGAATAGGGGTCCCACCAAACCGGACTCTCTGAATGTGGCTGCCAATGGGGACTGACTGAGAAGCCAATGATAATGGCAC
>JAQHUG010000124.1:3567459-3609908 GCA_028555095.1 Dicrostonyx torquatus
ATCTGAGCAGCAGTGCAGGGTGGCAGTAGCACTGCTCTCTCTCCTATGTTTCAGTACCTAGACTATTATTTAAATATGGCGGTTTCTAGCAGAGGTGGGGCCTTCCTCGTCTGCACCATTGAAATCGTGGCATCTTTGTGTCCAATTGTGTTCAGTTTTGAGAGCGCTATATGATAAATTATTGCATGACAGATGGCTCATTATGTCCCTGTGACTGGCAGATCGTCGTGCTCTCTCTTAAACATGGATGGCACCGTTTGATCTTCTCTGTTGGCTTGTCGCTCCATTTCAGGGCTTGAGCCACACGGCCGACATGCAGACCAGGGAGGTGCTGATGAAGCTGACAGGAAGGATAGAGTGCGAAGGGCCCAATCGCCACCTCTATGACTTCACCGGCAACTTGCACTTGGATGGGAAGAGGTCCAAATCTCCTTCTCTTAATTATTTTTCTCTCTCCTCTCCTCCGCTCCTTCTTTTTAATGTGGCCAAGAATTCTTGGAGCTTTGAAAAATCCTAGTTTCATAGGATTTGAAGTTAGTGAGATTTCTTCATGCTTAGCTCATGAGAGACTGACACACTATTTAGATCCACTTAAAACTTCCCGTATATTGAAGGACAGAAGAGATTTTTAAAAAGAAACAAGCCAAGACATCACATGGGGTTCGTACACAGTAGCTTATTCTTTCTTGCTTGTGACTGTGGAGCCAAGCAGTTCAAGTTGCATTAAATGATGCAGGAGCTGTGTACTCAGCTTATGACAGATGCGTAGAGACAGATGCACAGTTTCTTGTTAGCTTTCCTCTAAAAGCATTGCTTCTATCTTATTAATTGATTACGGTGCTGTGCACTGCAGCTAGGCCTTGCACATGCTAGAGCAGCACTTCACCAGCGAGCCTTACTACCACTCCGCTTGTCTTTAGAAAGCTGGATGAAACGGGGCTGTGGGCACGGCACTTTAACAGGCCGTGAGATGCCTGTTAAACATGATGAGGACCTTAGTTTGGAACCCCAGTCTGCATCAAAGCAACCCCAGTGCTGGGGAAGTGCAGATTGGCTGATCCCTGAAGTCCATTGGTTAGCCAGCTGGATCAGTGAGAGCGGGAGGCTCTGTCTTGAAATCAAGGTGGAAAGATGAATGATGTTGACCTCTGGCTTCCACATGTGTGTACACACATGAACATGTAGAAATCACACACACACACACACACACACAAGTTGAGTGATTTATTGTCTGAGGTTATGTTTCGTTGTGATGTTGACATGTAGTCTGCTGATACTCCATAGCCCACTGTCTGAGCTCTTCCCCCACACTTTGAGTAGACTCTTATCTGTGGGAGGTTAGGGGTGGACAGGACTCTACAGGGGCTCACTGTGATAAGCAAGAGTAAGGCTGCTTCTCGGTTGACCTTTCATGTCCAGCCATCCAGCATCTCCCTTCTGTAGAGCATCCCTCGGATGCTCGTTTGATCACTACAACATTTGGGATGAGTTTACTGCTGTTTTTTTCTTCATAATCTATAAAGTAAATTGATTTTCAGAAATGAGTAAACTTGTGGCTTTTAGCATTCCCTTTTTCAATATTCATAACAGGATTATGAGACATAATCTTCTCTGATATTTTATAGAAAAAAGGATACATTCTATTCTATAGCAAAGAATGGACAAAGCAGGCATTTGGGATGTAATAAGTAGATAAAGCAAAGAATAATTTCACAGATTTGACTTTGGTTTATTGTAGGCTTATGTAAAGGAAAATACATAATTATTTGACAGATTACCAAGAAGTACAAATGTTTTACTTTTTCTTTTCTTTTTCTTTTCTTTTCTTTTTTTTTTTTTAGCTCTGTTGCCCTCGGGCCCGACCAGCTCTTACTGAGAGGCACCCAGCTCAGGAATACTCAGTGGGTCTTTGGTGTTGTTGTATATACCGGCCATGATAGCAAGCTCATGCAGGTAAAACGCTTCTGTGGAAAGCTATGCCGCCTTTGGTTGCTTTATTGTTTGGTTCTCCCTTATTCTTTGCTCTCTTTGAGGGTGGAGAATAAAGGCAAATATGAGGCTGCAATCACCTAAGAACGTAAACTCTGGGAAAAGTGACAGTTTTATCTCCTGATGCGATTTCTTCTGACCCTTGGTCATTGCATTCTTGGCCACAGTCTTTCTGGATAGAAGTGGTCTTTGTTGTCTAGGTTCAAGAGTGACAGCTGACTCTAACTCTGCCTTCTGGGTGTAAGGAGGGCTTAGTAACCCTTCAAGAACTGCTCCATTTGTCCTCTGAAGCCCACTAATTAGGATGCTATAGTAAATGCTTATTATAGGAATTCTAGGTCATTTAAAAGAAAAGGACTTTAAACTAATGTTTATTCTTCATATACAAAAAGTATTAATTTAAAAGAATTTTTCTTTCTCACTATTAATGCTTTTTCTTAATTTTCATTTATAGATTCATAACCCATATTTATATCTGACATATTTGGCCAAATATCTTCTATATAATATATGACTACATACCTTCTACATAAGTCTCTGGATCATCTCTTACATTCCTCTGATATATGTTGGCATTTGTTGTGTGCCACTATTCCTGGAGAGATGTGGACACACCTCTGTTCACCTCTGACAGGGAACTGATGGCAAATCAAAGTACAGATACCACCAAAGTCCAACTTGGCGAATCACTGCGTTTGGGGTCATCTATAGGAATATGGAGGAGGGGTTACTTAGAGGAGCAGAACTGACTCAAAGACAACTGCATCACCAGAGCCCACCCAACCCTGGTGATGGTTCACAGAATCTGGAGCACACTGCCTAGTCTGTAGTCAGCTTGATGGGCCAAGGGACGTCCTTTCCAGGCACCTTAGTTGGCCTGTGCCTCGTCTGTTTCTTCCAGGGAGCTCAGCTGGTCTGAGCCTCTTCTAAGTAGCTCAATGGGCTCAGAATATCTTTCAGCACAGTCCATACTATTTGTAGATTCTTGGGAAGGGGAAGGCCTAGTGAATCTGATCAGCTTCAGGGACTTCCTGAAGCCTTTGGGTTTACCTCCCAAGCTAGAGTAGTCTCCCTGCAGGATGGAATGTGTCACTTCCCTTTAGAAAATCCTGCATCTTAACGAACAAACTTTCCTTCTAGATGAAAGGTTTTACATCAGAAGAAATAACTGCATAATAGCATTGTATTTTCTTAATTATGACTATTAAAGAGATTTGGGTCTTCTGCTGCTTTTTGGTTTGTGTCTTGGTTGAAAAATGTTTACAGTCACTATTCTCTGAGTCTTGTGCTAAGAAATCTGGGTACATTTGCATAAAGGCTAAATCTCCACCACTAGGGGACAAGTAGGTAAAGGAGTAACATGGACAATGCAGAAAGTAGGGATGTACTTATTGTAAACTATGCTATTGTATAGTTCTGTGGATGTATATGCAAGAGTCTCCCATCCCAGGCCTAGAGTGCTGGTGAATGCAGTGAAGGCATGGATGGAATTTGGATTCGAGGGCTCCAATCAGGCAAAGCTGACCCTTGGAGTTGAGTGACAGGTGGATGTGAGGGTGTGGTACTCACCTCTGAGTTTCTGAAGTTGAGGAGTCGTAGATTGGGAGATGTGTGACTGGTCTACAGCAGTGGGAGCTCATGGTCCATCAGTGTCAGGTCCCCGATGCTGAGTAGAAGGGGACTCAGAGCTTAAGGCAGACAATGGGCTGGGATTGTGAAGATAGGCTGGAAATGGGGCTGGAGCAGAGAGGAGTTCTATGAGCCAGCTTCTCAAGTTTGCAGTGCTGGCGAGGGTGGGGAAGGTGACCTGCTGGGGGAAGGGAAGAAGGTATATGTCCAATTGGCAGGGACTTAGAGGAACAGTGGTTCGAGAAATACAACAACCCAGGAACACTACCTCCAGGTGCCAACGGATGTGAGTCTTACAGAAACATTGTCTTTTGGGAGAGGTGTCTGATTTGGGGTGTCACGTATCCTTAGCTGGGTAAGAGAAGGGACAGGAGGAGAGATCCAGAAGCATGGGGAAGACACACAGCATTGAGGGCGTACCAGGGAGGCCTCCAGGCTCACAAGAATACTCACAGAAGGAATGTGTTGGAGGGGCACTCATAGCAGGTAGAAAAATGGCTGGTTGATGGCACCAGTCAGCCCTTGAGTGACTGGAAATTGTTCGGTATGCCTGAGATGTGTCTGGTCTGCTTTCCTGCTCAGCCCTCATTCACTCACAGGATTGAAACACTTCAAGTTCATTGTCTCTGAGAAGTCTGCATACAAAGACCATCTTGACGGATAGTTTCACGCTCTGCCCATTGCCAGTAGCTACAGCCAACCCTTGCAGCTATGCTCACCCCAGCTTCTGTCTTTTTGTAATGAAGTGGTGAGGAGACCATGGTGGGTAGCTCAGATTTGGGTAGAGTCCCAAGGCTAGGGTTTAGATCAGGATTATTAAAAGTTCAAGCTTTCTCCAAGTTCCCTTGTACCCTGGATGATTTTTCAGGGTGTAATGTTGTTTTTCTAGATCACATGTTAATATTATAGCTTTGGGGATCAGGCCAAGTACAATTTGTATCAGAACATCACCATTATGTCTTCAGTGGACAAGATGAGTCCATGCCGTTCACATCCTGTGACTGTCACAGGGCAGCACTTCCCTGCCCTCTGTGTGACAAACCTTAGCAAGACCTTACTGTTGTTGACATACAGAGAGCGATGGAAAACCCCAGAAACATCTGTGCTAGACTTGCTGTCCCTTTAGGGCTGAAACAGCAGGAACAATGAAATTTCATAAGGGATATAAAATAACACACAGCTGAAAGCCGTTCTGTTCATGAAATAACACTGTGTCTACGTTTGTGTTTTGGATGGCAGTGGGGAAGCTGGGTGCCCCTAGGGTTCTCGAGTTTCCACTGTGTCCCTCTCACCTTCCAGAGCTCCCTCCGTTCATGCTTAGTGTAGTTATACACAGCAAACACTCAGATCTTTTCTGTTGGTCAACTTACCAGGGAAGAGGTAATCAATAATTATAGGAAACACTGATTATAGCAAAGTATACGTTGTTTTGCGACTCACATATAAATGGGTTTATGTATTCTTTGGTGTGAGGAAGGTACATCCATTACTTAAAATATTTTTTTTATTTACTGTGTATAGGCATTTTTGTTTGCATAAATTTCTGTGCACTGTGTGTGGCCAGTGTTTGCAGAGGCCAGAAGAGAGAAGAGGGTGTCAGATCCCCTGGCACTGGAATTAGAGATGGTTGTGGGCCACTCTGTGGGTACTGGGAATTAAACTCAGGTCTTCTGCAGGAACAGCCAGCGCTCTTAACGGCTGACCCATATCTCTAGCCCCAGCCCTGCTATTTAAAGACAGAGCAACTAAAGCACAGTGTTGAGCTAACCCCAGCTTAGCTTACAGATCTAGAAGGAGCAGGAGCTGGACTGAAGTCCAGGTTGACACACTCCAGACTTAGTCCGATGAACATTCTGATGTTCGCTTTCTCAGGAGGGATAAGAGGTATACAATTCAGGTCAGATTCCAGAGTTTGCAAAATCTTTGAGTTTGACCCGTTTTGGTTTTTTTTTTTTTTTTTGTAGTCCCAGACATCAAAGTGATAGTGTCCTCAAAGAATTTTGTAAAGGAACTTATTATTCTAATAGGAATTGGGCATTAAGACTCAGGGTTGCAAGTAGAACTATTTGGAAAAGGGGGTGAGTGTGTCAGGCTTGGCTTTCCATGCTGGGCGCGTGTCAGAGCCTGGAGTGTGAGGTTGTTTCCTTGTGTTGAAGGAAAGTCTGTTTTCCTAATGCTGGTGACTGGCTGGTTTTCAGTGACTTCAGCTAACTGACAGGCTCACAGAAGTGACAGCTTTTGTCATTTTTGTCCTTCCTGAAAATTTAATGACTCAGTTAAACACGATAGGGTCATCTTTAAAAAATTCAAATAATCAGTCTTGTAACAGAGCAGCTCCTGGCTCTCAACATGAGGCCAGATGTAAGTGTGCTGTCCCAGGAGCCTGCCTGTGGTGCTGACTGATTAGAAGATGGCCTTTATTAGCACATTTCCATATTGACCCTGGAGGACTTTTCTTCAAAGTCCATAAAAGGCAACTTAGTGAACTAACCATGGAGCAGGGAAGAGCTGAATGGAGGACACACAGAAGCCAGGTAAAGTTCCCAACTTCCCCACCCTCAGTGAAATCCATGGTGCTCACAGTAGACAGAATCTCGGGTCTACAATGGGACTCAGAACCCTGTGGGTGATGGCTGGGATGTGAGGGTCCCTAGATGACTGAGCTCATCTAGGAAGTCAGGGTAATCTGCTCATGTCAAAGTCCCAAGTCACCTCTGTGAAGTCCTTCGTTAGGGCCCATCATAACAATCTTTGGGAATTTCTTTTATAAAAGGCTTTGGGTATATAACTGTGTTTTTGATGCTGCATGATAGACTCTCCACTGCTGAGAAGGTGGTGTCTCACATCTTCCATATGAGAAGCAGTGAACCTCGAGTGCAACTTCCCTAAACATCTTGGTACCCAGGTCCCACCACAGGCCTCAGCTCCAACTGAGTTGTTTTCATCAGAAATGAGGCTTTGTCCTCTGTCTGTTATCTTGTCTACCTTCTTCATTCAACTCAAGATAGTCCTGCCTTAAGGGGCTTATTTATTTACATCTCTCCAAGTAAACCTTTTGCTTGTTTTGTTTGACACATACCCATGTTTTCTCTTGCTTTATTGATGCATTGTATTTGTGTTTCTTTCTTTTTTATTCCTTCCTACTGGAAAGAACATGTACACTTTAAACATCTCTCTTATATTTATCACAGAACTGGATTGTTGCTTTGGAGGTTCTCCTCAGATTTTTATGGTGAAGAACTGACAGTGTGTTGGTTTATTTTAGACCACACTTAGGCTATCCAGAGCCTGCTATGTTTATGAAAATAGCTGATGTTATGCTAATGTGTAAATAAAATTACAGACTAGATCATGTAGAGTTGGAGTATTTGTCTTAGTCAACGATCTCTTACTGAGAGCATTGAATTGGAGGCTTACTTACAATAAGTAAGGCTTAGTTCATTATCAGCATGGTGGCATACAGGCAGATGCTGGAGCAGTAGCTGAAAACTACATCCTGATTGATAGGTAGAGAGAGAGACTCTGGTCTTGGCATGGGCTTTTGAAATCTCAAAATCCATCCCCAGTGACACACGTTTTCCAACAAGGCCACCCCTCTTAATCCTTCTAATCCTTGCAAATAGTGCCACTTTTGGTGACTAAGCATTCAAATATATGAGTAATTCTTATTCAAACTGCCACAGGTGAGTTCTTTAAACTCTGGGCTGCTTACTCAAGAGTATGATGCATCTTTTAATTCCATCATTAATTTGGGAGAGAAATCGTATTTTCCATTTCCATCATTGTATGTGGTTGTCTTACTCAGTTTCTCCTTACCTGTTCTGTGATGGTTACTGGTTTTCAATACCGGTTTACAGAATTCAACAAAAGCTCCTCTCAAGAGGTCGAACGTCGAGAAGGTGACCAATGTGCAGATCTTGGTGCTGTTTGGCATCCTCCTGGTCATGGCCCTGGTGAGCTCGGTGGGGGCCCTGTTCTGGAATGGGTCCCATGGTGGAAAGAGCTGGTACATCAAGAAGATGGGTGAGTGCTGGGGTGGCTGCTGCTGACTTCTGTGGGACAAACTTCTGGGAAGGTCCTTCCACGTAGGGTTTGTGGGTGATAACCATGCCCTCTCTCTGTTCCCATGGCTACTCTGCCTATGCCAGACCAGCTTGGAGAGAGAACACATTAGTGATCACAAGATGAAATGAAGATGGGTGTATCTGGGGACTGTTTATTCTCTAATGATAGTTTCTCTGCTTTTATTTATTTTTATTTTTTGAGACAGGATTTCTCTGTTTATCTCCGGCTGTCTTGAAACTCACTCTGTAGCCCAGGCTGGCCTCAATCTCACAGAGATCCACCTCTCTCTGCCTCCCTGAGTTCTGGGATTAGAGGCATGTGCCACCACCGCCTGACTTCTCAGCTGTTTTTAAAGATACTCTTTCATGGTTGCTCTAGGGATGACAACATGAGCATCCTTTGAATTACTACTGGCTTAGTTCACCAACATCAGAGCAGCTCGTCTCCAGGCTCTCCCCTGCTAGTGCTGTTATTGCCACATATATGCTGTGTGTGTGTACTATCAACCTAACAACACAGCATCATCAGTGCTTTGTATAATCTCGGATATTATACGATATATTATAATATATATTACATATTGTATATATTAGCTTAAAGAGCTAAAAAAATACATGCTTATGAAATTGTTACTTTTAACCTACTCATTCACCATTTCTGGTAGCCTCCATGTCTCCCTGTGGATGAGTTACTAGCCAGTATCATCTCCTTACTTTGTCCATCTCCCTGTCTTCTTGCTCTTTGTGCTGGCATCTAGATTGTTCATAGACAAGGTCTTCTGTGCTGACCAGGGTGAACTCTTAGTAGAACTTCCCTGGATACCCCTAGTTTTCTGTGTTTCCCTACTATTATATGAAAACACTTGCCTTCCTTGGCCACTAACCACTGGTATCTATTGTTTTTTATTGGACATTGCATATAGTGCTTTCCATACTCCATTCCCATGATGTGAGTTCCCTAGGTATTCCTGTTCTACCCTAGGGTAGAATGTCTGCAGCTGGGGTAAGGGGATGTAGGTGATGGTAATCAAATCAATAACCCCTGCCACCCTAGAGCAGAACCAGCACGACAAAGGCCTGTGAGTGGCCATAATAGTCCAAGGCACAAATGTTCTCATAAGAGTTGGCAGATTTTCTTAATATATGCACTGGATCCATTTTTTGAGACTTAACATGATTTTGATGATTCTGTCTCATTTTGCTGCTTGGCTAGGAAACAGAAGGAAGATCTGCCATTCTCTGATCTCAGCAAATCAAGAAAAATAAAATAACTTAGAGATAAAAATTTTATGATAAATCTTAAAACTTCAGGGTATTGCCTTGGCAATATTGTGATTGACATTTCTCGATTATTTTTAAATAGATTTAGACATGATTTTTTACTTTTCTAATTTCTTTAAGCATAAGAATCAGGCTTTGAAATGCAGGAAAACTTATGTTTCTTGTTTTTAAACAGCGTCTCATGTGGTACAGGCTGGCCTCGAACTCAGTCTGTAGCTGAGGTTGGCCTTGATCTCAGTCTGTAACTGGGGCTGGCCTTAGGTTCCTAGTCCTCCTGCCTCCACTTTGCAAATGTTGGGACTGCAGGCTTGAGCCCCTGTGCCTGTTGCTCCTTTACGAACATGGGCACGTGGCTAAGGTTTGAGTCAGAGTTGATCAGATTGCTTGGTGTTGTCTTTTGTTAGGTGGCTTGCTTCAGACACAAGACTGGTTCATATTAGTGTAGTTATCTAAGCAAACGTGGCATCAACACGGCTTTGGGGAAGCTGGCACTTGAATTGTTCTGATCGCTCCAGGCTCCAGTGTCAAGAGTGTGGCATTCAGGGGGATGTGGTCTATACATGCACCTAGTCAGAGAAGTCAGCTTCACGGTCTGCCTCTGTTGGTGCTTGGGTTTCACTTCCTGTCAAATCTGGTCCTGTCTTAACTTCTTTTTCATTGTTTTTGTTTGACTGAACATTTTACATAGGGGTAGATATTCTCCTTTCATGGACATCTTTGGCTTTTAGTCGAACACTCGGGTTCTGAGGCTTTTGATGTAGGTTTTCTCTGCATAGTCACGGCTCTTTGACATCGTATGTGGTCATATATAGTGTTATAAAGCATTTTTGACTAGTATTAAAAAGCCATAAAGTTTTAATTCATTAATAAATTTTATTGGCAGGCAAATTTTATTCCTAAACAAGTTCTGTACTCTGGGGCCACTTGAGTCTCGGGGACTTGAAGTCCTGTTCATCAGCTCCTTGACTGCCTGAGAAAAGCAGGTAGTGAAGCAGTATGCCAGCCAAGAGGGCTACCAGCTGGAGAGTGGAAGGCTCGGGAGTGGGTAGAAATGAAAGGTTGGGGAAGTCAACTGGCCAGCCAGGGCTTGCTTCTCTTCCTGTCACCCTCCGGAATTCCAGGGCGCATCATCTGCTACCCTGTGTCAAGCCCTCCTGCTGAGATACTCAGCTGTGGCTTGGTGCCCCTACAGATTCCCGATTCCCAGCTTTAGTGTTCAGCTTGCCTCTTCTGGAGCTTCCTCTTGTTCCTGCCCTGTTGCCTGACCACCTTTGTACTAGCCACATCCTCCTTTGAGGCCAATGAGTGCATTTCCCTCCCAAAGGAGGGCTGCTTCTGCTTCCTCCCCTGCCTCTTTCCCCAACCTCTAAAGAGCAGTCAGCACTGCCTACAGGGACTGAATTCAAATAGTCTTACACACAGTAAGAGGGCACAGTAACCCCTCAGTTTCAAGATGGGTACATGGGTTTTTTGTTGTGAGCATTTTTTAGAGTTGGGGGAAGTCTAAAATAAAATGGAAAGAAACGAGATGTAGACTTCTACTAAAGCTGTGTGGATGTCTTGGCTTTTATCCATAGACACGAGCTCAGATAATTTTGGATACAACTTGTTGACATTTATCATCCTGTACAACAATCTGATTCCCATCAGTCTGCTGGTGACGCTGGAGGTTGTGAAGTACACGCAAGCTCTCTTCATAAACTGGGTGAGTTTCCAAGCGGTGTGTGGAACATGAGCTACTGGGCGCCTGCCAGCCTCTGCTTTCTAGTATGCTCCGTGAGCCTTTGTCATTTTGTTGAGTCCCAGAAAAGAAATAACAGGGGCTGCTTATTATTAGGTCATGGATTAAGCCAGCCAAACTGATGACTGGCCAGCCATGCCATAACCCCAGGGGTGGGGAAAGTGGGGGAGGATGCTCAGTGGGTGCTTGTCATCTGGGCACCATGGCTGTGCTTCCCAAGTCTCCTTTATGCATGAAAAGGCCTCTCAAGTGTGCTCATTCTGCATGGATTTCATTATGACAGTCACCCTGGATGGATTTTAAGGGTTGAGGTGGGGTTTTTAATGGACTGTCATGGCCATGGCCATTGAACACTGGATCTTGGCAACTTCTTTTTTTCCCAAACCAGGCACTTTGATGTGTGTATTGCTTTGGTTTTCCCAAGCCTCTGAGTGAGGCATTGACCAAACTCACAGCTAGGGCACAAGCTGATCATCTTGAACCCAAACCTGAATACCATGGGTCATATTGTGTCATGGGGTTTGCTGTCCTAATTGCAACTTCCCTTTCAACCCAAGTTACAAGTTAGCATTGAATGAAAATGGAAAGATTTGAAGTTGCCAGAGTCTGTGGTAATATTAATGAAATATTAGAATTACATGTTCTCTGAAGGCTTCCTGCCATCTTCCTTCCTTTCCCCCATGTTCCCTTTCAGGACACAGATATGTATTATATTGAAAATGACACTCCTGCTATGGCCAGGACATCGAACCTTAATGAAGAGCTTGGGCAGGTGAGAGTCTCTTTGGGGAAGCCAGTGTTAGCAGAGGGGCCCTGGGGAGATATTTTGCACGAATAGTTACCCATGACTGTGTTTGTGACATCTGGTCTGCAGGTGGCGGTGAATGCAGCTGTTACTTGGTTTTGGAGGCACAGGCACACGTAGATTGTTTTGCCAAGAACATGTCTGGGAAGAAGTACAATATAATGTTAGTTTGGACCCTTTTAAACGTGTTTTTTAGAACAGGGGAGGACAATGGCTGCTAGGCCACTCCACAAAGCATATGGGGCCATTGGAAGGACAGGGATTCTGATGTAGTCCAGAGAGTCGGCGACTTTTGTATCTTTGTCTTGATTTCTGCTTGTCCCTCCTTTCATGTTGCATTATGCCTGCTTCTTCCATTGACCACTGTAGTCTATAGCCTTTTTTGAATACATAATACTTACTCTTGACCTAAAGTAATTAAAAACGATGACTTTTTTTTTATTTTATGTTTCTTAAGCTTCCCAACAATCCTATGGGAGGGTGCCATGCTGCATCTTAATTTTCTAGATAAGAAAATGATTAACTCACCTCAGGAAAGCTAGTTCCCGGGACCACCTGCCTCATGGTTCTCTGGGAAGATATAGACCTGACTTGTCATTTTCTGGGCCAGAGTTGGGCCAGGTGCCCTCCCCCTCTTGTCTCTACTTAAGGACAAAGTCAGTTTTGGATTTGTGCTGGAGTATTATTGAGTTCATTGCTAGAAAGCTGAAGCTCAAATCTGTCAGTCAAGTTTTGCAATAAAACATAATTCTGCAGTCACATTTTTCTTCCTTCCTTTCTTTCTTTCTTTCTTTCTTTCTTTCTTTCTTTCTTTCTTTCTTTCTTTCCTTTCTTTCCTTTCTTCCTTTCTTCCTTTCTTCCTTTCTTCCTTTCTTTCTTTTCTTTTCTTTTTTTTTGAGACAGGCTTTCTCTGTAGCTTTGGAACCTGTCCTGGAACTAGCTCTTGTAAACCAGGCTGGCCTCGAACTCACAGAGATCCACCTGCCTCTGCCTCCTGAGTGCTGGGATTAAAGGTGTGCGCCACCACCGCCCGGCTAACATTTTCAAGTGATTCTATTCCTTCGATATTTTCCAAATCTAGTTAGAACTAAGAGCAAATCTTTCTTTTTTTTAATAGAAAAATTTGAATTAACGGGAATACTTGTTTATTTGGTGTAGGAAAGAGATTGTAATTTAGAGAGAATACTCTGTCATAAAGCAGAAATCATCCTTAGTGAGGCCCACATCCCTATCTTTTCCTGTGCACCTGCACTTCAGTTCCACAGGATGAGAAGCAGAATCCAGTGCCACCTGTCTACTGTCTATGATCTATCCATCTGTATTTCTGTCTAAATATCTACTAATCCACCCATACCACCAATCTATTATCTATCTATCTATCTATCTATCTATCTATCTATCTATCTATCTATCTATCTACCTATCATGTGTTATCATTCGTCTGTCTATCTGTCTTTATATCATCTACCTGAATTCTTTCTTTCTTCAATGACATTGTCATTGATAAAATTCTACTCCTCTAACAATCTATGAGTTGCCACTTTTGAATCCTTCCCAGTATTTCCAGGCAACATTAGTGTCTGTCTGCTCTTTTCTCTTAAGCGTTCTTTCCAAACACACACACATGCGCGCAGTGAAATGACAATGTGATTAGTTAAATGGTATCTGGGTCCATCTGGAGCAGGTGTGAGCCCTGTGTAGTCAGCCAACTGCAGGTCAAAACTGTGATCGTGCCTATGATGGTTACCCCATACCAAAGCTACACAGAAGATTCTTGTCACTGTTCCCCAGCTACTCCAGTATGACATTTCTAATGTCTTAAGTGTCATACACCATCTAAGATTATGTGAAACACACCAGAGGTTGCATGTAGGTTTTATACGAACACTGTACCATTTTATGTACTAGAGCATCTGATAATTTTGGTACCCATTGGGGTTCTTAGAACTGCCCCTGGGGATATTTAAGGACAGCTACATAAGTAGCCTTCAGTGACCTTTGTCAGTTCCCAGGGCTAAGTATATGGTTATTGTCATGTGCTGTGGTCCAGCCTCGATGGAGTTTGCACATTCCAGAGTAGGGCATGTGGATTAGAAATGCCAGGCAGACAGACCAGAGATACAAAAGAAATAACAGAATAGACTTGGGAGGGCAATCCGGTGAATACTGAATTCACCTGTGCTTATTTTCCATCTGATTATACACCACAATCTGAAAAGCGTGGGGGGAGGGGCAAAGGCGAAAGGCTGCTTTTACATGACACAAAGAGCAAGCAGAGCAACCGCCTCCGGTACCAGAAGCACCAAGCTACTATACCGAGTTGCTTAGGCAGAACATACAGCAGCCACATCTTAGGCCAAGCATCCCGTAGGCAGCCACTCTCTGGGTCAAACCTCCTGTCATATCCTTGAAGGAGCAGGAAAAGGTCTGAGCTCTTGGATCTTTGGTCAAAGTGGAATGGATCCACTTCTGTGGGCTCCCACAATATGCCACTGAACTGATTCAGCAAGATGGACTGAAGATGTTCAAGAAAGTACCCAGGATGAAATACCCTGTCCTCACCAGGCATGGGGTGGCTCACCTAAGGAGGAGAGGTGGAAAGTCAAGAGAGAGAGGGAGAGGGCTCACAAATTCTGTAATTCTTTATGGAAAATTTTCCTTTTTACTCTGTTCATAATCTAAATCTTATTTAAAAAAAAAAGACAGAAGGAACTAATTCTACTGTGTTTTTAATGTTCCTAGATTTTGCTCTGTATGAAACATAAAATTTCTTGTTAATTGAAAACAATAAATACTAATTATCCCATTGATCAATATGATCAGTATGTATACATGTTTTGAAATACCATGTAAATATCATAAATATATGTGATTATTATTTTTAGATAAGTTTCAATGTAAAGTGCATGGAAAGCTGCTTGTCATTATTTTATAATTATGTAATCTTTCTTAAAAATTATTTTAATTAAAATATAATTATATCACTTTGCCTTTTTCTTTCCTTTCTTGAATCCTTCCGTACTCAAGTTCTTCCCATAGCTTTATCAAGTCAATTCCTTCTCAAATTGATGGACTATTTCTTTGACTATTATTGTTACATATATATTTATATAAATGCATAAACATGCAAATACAACCTACTGAGTTCATTTGGTGCCACTGTGCATATGTGATTAGGGATGACCACTTGGTATTAGACAACCAATTAAGAGGCTTATCCCTGGGAAAAACTAGTTTTCTCTCAGAAGGTGTGCAGGCTAGTTTTAGGCCAGCTTGACAGAAGCTAAAAGTTATGTTGGAAGAGGGAACCCAAGCTGAGAAAAATGATACCACCAGATTGGCAAGGTGTTGGTGCATATTCTTGATTGATGATTAGTGTGGGGAAGGCCCAGTTCACTGTGGGTCATGCTACCCTTGGGCTGGCGGTCCTGAGCAAGCCATGGAGAGCAAGCCAGTAAGCAGCACCCCTCCATGGCCACTGCATCAGCTCCTGCCCCCAGCTTCCTGCAGCACCCCTCCATGGCCACTGCATCAGCTCCTGCCCCCAGCTTCCTGCAGCACCCCTCCATGGCCACTGCATCAGCTCCTGCCCCCAGGTTCCTGCCCTGCTTGAGTTTCTGCTCTGACTTCCTTCAGTCATGGAGTGTGACCTGAGAGTTGGAAGGTGAAGTAAATTCTCCCTCCCCCAGCTGCTCTTGGTCATGATGTTTTATTATGGAAATAGAAACCCAAGACAGCAGCCATTAGTTATCTCTAGTTCTTTGTCTAGGAGTGCAGTCTGGTGAGATTTCTCTCTTTCCGTGTTAGCTCTCTGTTGAGTTGTCATTGTTGAGGTTTTGCGTAGCAGCCATATTGTTGAGGTACCTTGGTTTTAGCTTCCCTGTCATTTCTAGGAGACACTGCCTCACAGTAGACTTCCTGTTCTTCTGGCTCTTCCAGTCTTCTCATCTCCTCTTCCTCAATGATCCCTGAGCCTTAGGACTAGGAGTTGTGTTGTAGAACTATCCCTTGGGGTTGGGCTCCCCTGTTGATCTCTGCATTTTGACCAGTTGTGGCTTTCTGTGGTGATCTCTGTCTGCTGCAGAGAAAAGGTTCTTTGATGAGGAGTGAGAGCTACACTTAACTGTGAGTATAGGTATTTAGAATTTAGTTAGGAATTATGCTGGTTGGGCCAGGCACGGTAGCACAATGCCTTTATTTCCAGCACTTGGGAGGCAGAAACAGGAAGACATGTTAGTTCAAGGCCAAAAAAGCATGTTGCAGGGCAGCCATGGCTACACTGTAAGACTTCTATGATTTACAGAATACAAGACTTCATTTCTCGATCCTTGCATCTTATTACATCCTTTTTTTTTTTAAAAAAAAAATGGAGTGTTTTGACCATGTGTGTATCTGTGCCCCTAATACCTAGTGCTCTCAGAATCCAGAAGAGGGCATTGGGTCCCCTGGGACTGGAGTTACAGATGGTTGTGACCTGTGGGTGCTGGGTGCTCTAGAAGAGCACCCTGTTCTCTTACCCTCGAGCCACCTCTATCGCCCCTTGTTACATCTTGACATGCATTTTGTTGGTTTTCTGATTAGGTCAAATACCTGTTTTCTGACAAGACTGGGACACTAACATGCAATATCATGAACTTCAAGAAGTGTAGCATTGCCGGCGTGACCTATGGGTGAGCGTACTTATTAATTCCAGAAAATCTCATTTCTAGTCTCCCAACAAGGCATAGGGTTTTCTATTTTGCCCAGTGTTGTGATTTGGATGTGTAGCTGCTGTTAAATATGCGTGAAACTTATTGAATTCCCTGGGAAGGTGTTTCTTCAGCTTTCCTGAGAGGTACCGGGCACCTGTGGGTTTGTATGTGTACGCTAAGAACTGGTCTTTTCTTCTGACCGCTCTGTTCTCTCCTGCCAGCCACTTCCCAGAACTAGCCAGAGAGCCGTCCTCCGATGACTTCTGGTAAGTAGAGTCCAGGACGTCTTACTTTCTTAGCTGGGGCACATCAGGACAGTTTTAGATCTAAGTGGAAGTTGTGACTATATTAGTTTGAAAAAGAGCCAGGATAAGATTTAAGTGGAGACATGGGTTAAATCCACGCCACTGAGCCTCTGATATCAACAATATGCCCTTGTCCAGTCCTTTCATTTCCAACACCTGCAACCCTGTACTTATTTTCTTCAAATTCCTGTGTTTCAAAATAATACTTTTATACTAACTAAAAATTATAGACATTGTAGGACTTTGTATCTCTGGGGAAGATTCAGCTCCCTACCCTGTTGTGGCCATCCCATCTCCCAGGTCATCTTCTCAGAGCCCACCCCCCAAGGCCATTTTACCAATGGCCTCCCATCTTTCCCAGCCCTTGGAAGTGCTTATCATTGTCTGTATTTCTTTAGCATATGAGCTAAAACTGCAACCCTTGGTAGGCTGTGTTTTCTTTATTATGTTGGGTGGTAATTCACTTTCTATTGAGCCTCTTCTGTCTGTAAATTCCTCTTATTAATATTTGGGAAATGTCCTTGTGTTATTTCTGTAATATCTGTCTCCCCTCCTATCTCTCTGTCATCTCCTAGTAGGCAGTCTTTGAGTTGGTCCTCCAGATTTGTTATCTATCTTGCCTTCTTGCCATGTATTTGTTCATCTTTAACCTTTCATCCTCCTTAATAATTTTTATGAATGCGTACTTCCAGTTTTCAGAAAGGCACTCCAGTTCTTGCTCTTGCCCCTTTCCTCTGCTCTGTCTCCTGTGCCCAACACCTGCCTCTAGATTTTCTTCACAAACTTGGTGACCACTGGCTGTGAGCTTATATTAAAAATTTTTTAATCTTCAGTTTTCTTTTGTGTGTATGGATGTTTTGCCTGCATGTGTGTCTGTGCACCATGGGCCTGCAGTGCCCTCGGAGGCCAGAAGAGGGTGTTCCCTCACCTGGGACTGTACTTAGAGACATTTGTGAGCTTCCATGTGGGTACTAGAGATTGAACCTGGGTCCTCTGGAAGAGCAGTCAATGCTATTAACCACTGAGTCATCTGTGCAGAAAGCATTTTCATTTTGACAAACATAGTAAATGGAAAACCAACCATTTCAACTATTTGAGACCAGTTAAAAGAGGAGTTTTGATTTCATGGTAAAATCACAAAAGCACAGAGTTTTCCCATAAAATTCCAGGCTCACCCGATACCTCCGTGATAAAAGCCTTGCCCAACTCCATGACCTCCAAGATGAAAGTTCCCCACCACAGTGCATTTAGTGCAGTTCAGGGACCAATACAACTCATAATCGCCACAATCTACATCTGATATCAGGGTCACTCAATGCTCTATGTCCTGTGAGTATGGACATTATATATATCTGTCAGCACAGTGTCGTGAGGGCTGTTTCCATTGCCTCTAAAGTCCTTGCTCTGCCTGTCCACCCCCTGTCATAAACACCCCACCCATGGTAGCCACTGGGATTTCTCATGTCTCTTCAGTTTTGCCTTCTCCAGAAAGGCAGGGCTGGAATCCTACAGCTTTCTGCCTGCTTAACTTGACTTCTTTTACTCAGTAATCTACATTCCTTTATGGCTTTTCTTGGTTCAGCAGCTTCATGTTCCTCATGTTCCTTTCAAGTATCTTAAGTTCCTCACCTCACACATACCTCATGCTCCTCACAGGTATCTGACATGCATCAAAGGTACCTTATACCCTTCACAGGTGCCCATACCCCTCACAGGTACCCATGTCCCTCACAGGCACCTCATGCCCCTCACAGATACCAGACTCATGCCTCTCACAGTCACCCCATACTCCTCACAGGTACCTCATGTCCTTCCCTGCAACCTGATAACCATCACAAGTACCTGATATCCATCACAAGTACCTCATGCCCCTCACAGGAAGCTGATATCCATCACAGGTACCTCATGCCCCTCCCAGAACCTGACATCCATTGCAGGGCCTACATGCCCCTCCCAGGAACCTGACATCCATCACAGGGCCTTTGTGTCCCTCCCAGGGACCTGATATTCATCACAGAGACCTGATATTCATCACAGGGCCCTCATGCCTCTCACAGGGACCTGATATCCATCAAAGGGACCTGATGTCCATCACAGGGACCTGATATCCATCACAGGGACCTGATATCCATCACAGGGACCTGATATCCATCACAGGGACCTGATATCCATCACAGGGCCCTCATGCCCCTCACAGGGACCTGATATCCATCACAGTGACCTGATATCCATCACAGGGCCCTCATGCCCCTCACAGGGACCTGATATTCATCACAGGGCCCTCGTGCCCTCACATCCCTCAGCTACCTGATATGCATCACAGGTGTTTTGCACTCTTCACATAGCACCCTTCTTTGGCTTTCTCTAGTGTCCTGTGGTGATGTCATCTCGCATTTCATGTCCCCTCCCCACGAGCTAATAGTTGTTTTACCTGCTGTATTAATCTCTGATATTTATTCACAGTTAAGACTGGCATTAACTTGCCCTTTGTTCTTTCACTGTTGTGGTTTTGACGAGTGGCTTTCAGGAGCTGGTGGAGATGAAGGAGTAGGCGTGATGTTCTCATTTGCTCCAGCCTGATGGTCCACAGCCATCATATCCAGTTTCCTCTCTTCTCATTGCTTGCTGCCTTCTCTTCTGGCTATGAATGATGAAGCATGGCGCAGTCCTTCCTCTGTTTCCCCACCGCCCCCAGATGAAAGCTACAGTGTTGGCACATAGCTTAGGATTCTTTTCCTTGTAAATCTCTTGGTTTTTATAAAAACCTGTAACACAGTTTCTTTATAGTAAAGTTTAGGGACCTAAGGTGTCTTAAAGCTTGATATAGTATTTCCTATTTCAGATCCTTAGACGGTGAGTGTAAGACTATGAACATTTTAATGGTTCTTTCTGTGAGCTGTCTTGACTTTGAAATTGAATGAATGAATTTTGTTATTTCTTCCAGCCGGATGGCTCCATGCACCAGTGACTCATGCGACTTTAATGATCCCAGGCTGTTAAAGAACATCGAGGACCAACATGTGAGTGTGCCACTTACCTTTAGGGCAAGAGTGGCTTGTGGGTCACTGCTTTATGTGACATGTGCTGGCCTGATCTTCTACAAGTCTTCCGCAGATAATCACAGCTGTAGTGAGTTTGTGAGTGAAACGTAATTGTCCTGTCCAGCAGACAGCGTTTCCCACACTGAACGATGACCCATGTGGTCAGGCAGGACGCTCACCACCACTCTTTCTCAGCATTTTGTTCAGTTGCAACTATAAATGGAGGCAGAGCTTTCATTTCCTGACCACAGGGTCCCCAATAATCACACAAAAATTTACATTAATTAAAAACTGTTTGGCCTATAGTTGAGGCTTATTGCTAACTAGTTCTTACATATAAATTAACCCATTTCTATTCATCTATGTATTGCCACGTGGCCATGGCTTTTATCTGTTCTCCAATACACATTTCTGCTCCAGCAGCTCGCTGGTATCTGTCTCAGACTCTGCCCTTCTATCTCCCTGTATTTTCAGTTTGGCTTTCCCACTTGGCCTTATCCTGCCTTGTTATAGACCAAATCAGCTTCTTTATTAACCAATGGAAATAAAACATTATCAAAATCTTTAAAGGACCGGCCTCTAAAGTTTTCCCTCAGAATTCAAAAAAAGACGCAACAATAAGCAAAAAGAAGAAATCTTCTCATGACACGCTCTTTCTATCCATGTCTCTTTCTTGTTCTCTATTCCAATTCTTCTCTCCCGTCTATCATTTCTTAGTTCTAATTCTCTGTCTCAATTCTAATTCCAATTCTAATTCTCTGCTACTTTCTTTTTTTTCTCCTTTTTTTTAAAATCCATTTTCTTATCTCTGCTAATTTCTGGGATGTTTCTGCTCCAACTTCTGTTCCAGTTCCTCTTAACTCTCTTTGTTATTACCCACTATAAAGCCCTATAAAATCCTGCAGGCATGCAGAATAACCAGGCAACCCACATACACAGACAAGGGAAGTTTATGGCCTTTGGTCCATTAGCACTTTTGCCAAATGCTGCAAGCTCTAAGGGCCTTTTAGATAGGAAGTTTACACGATTTATTCTAAGTGGTTGAAACAAAGAGGAGACCCAAGCCTCTAAATTATCCCGGGCTTCATGCCTATCAGATGTGCTGTTGGAGGTTTGTCTTCTTCCACACTGTGGGTAGATGGTTAATTATTTTTCCTGCTATCCCTGAGAGTAAGACACAAACAGTAAATCTCCCAAACTAAAATCATCAGTAAACTGAGGTGAAGGAAATCATGAGGGGTTAGGAATCTTTTAATGCAAGGTTAGTTTTAGGTCATCATTTTTCTTATCTATAACTGAGGTAAAACCAGGGCATGCTTGTTTTTTCTATCTGAGCAGCTATGAATCAACAGCTTTAGTCATGTAATAAGTCTATGTCCCTGGATATCTGGGAATGTCTTAAATGGAATTCCTTTGCCTGGACCCTAAACATTGACCAAATTCCTGCCAATAAAGATAATTGCAGGAAGGCAGATCTCTATGTTTACACAGAAGAAAGGAACAAGGCCCTGGCAGTGGGAAGCAGATTTCTTGACTATGTGACTGTCTTCACACATAGCTAGGGGATGTAATCAGTAAACCCCAAATGCATAGGGGAAATCGTGCCCAATAAATAATCAACTAGTGCTGAACTATGTATGATAAATCCCAAATTTATAACAGACGGGGACAAGCTACAGTGAGAAATCTACAGCAAGAAACAGCCACTTTATTCCAAAGGCAGTAATTCTAAGATGCCTTGCATTTGGTTTAACCCTCCACATGGAGTTCCTGACTCTGATGGGGCGACTCTGTGAAACAAGGCAGATTAACTGTGAAATAATTCTGCGATTTGTAGCAAAACCATATTCAAAGCATAAAGAAGGGTTATCCCACAGCATGTGAGTCTCTTCCTCAGGTAGTGGGTAGATCATGTCCTTGTTATAAATATCAGTGTTCAGAAGGCAGTTTGACACCATGGCCATTCAACAAAATAGCAATAGAAGGTTTCACCATAGGACCACACACTCTCCAATCAAGGGCTTGTCACCAGGCTTATAGCATCAGACATGAACTTTCTTCTGTGGAGCATCCCTCAAATCCAGTGTCACATTGAAGACACTGCCATTAAAATAAGCTCAGGGTCCTCAGTTGATTGTTGCCTCCACCCTTTTTTGAAATGAGGGGTTACCTTTTGGGTGGGCACAGAGAGATCCGTTTTGCCCGTGTTCCCCCCCCCCCCCATTTCCAAGCCTCGTAGCTGATGTGTCACTGCAGAAGCTTGTGTAACTCCCTTTGATCACCAGTGTGGGGCAGCAAAAGGTGTTAGGAGATATGAGGAGTCACACGTAGTGTGAGCCTTCCAGGCACCAGCCAACCATCTGGCTCAGACCACTTGAGCTTTAGGCAGTACCCAAGCAGGTGACAACCACCTCTCCTGGAATGACAATATCAGTAGGGACCATGATCATAACAACTCAACCCTAGGATTGAGCTCCTCCTGAGTCACCTGTGGGGTCCCCAACAAGGCATCTTCTCCTGCTCTCAGCATTCCTTAATCTATGTTGAGGTTTAGGGCCCCATGAGAGTCCTCCCTTCCATGTTAACATGTATATTGGTGTTGTCCTTGTCCAGGTCCTTGTTTAGTAGCCATGTTTTTGAGACTTCATGATTGTAGCCTCGCTGGCTTTTCTAGGAGACGCTCTCACAGCAGACCCCCTGTTACTCTGGCTCTTAGATGCACCCCCTCCCAACAGTGATCCCTGAGCCTTAGAGGCAGGAGCTGTATTCTTGATGCGCTGGGACTGAGCACCACGTGATCACTTGTTATCTGCATCTTGACCCGGTGTTTTCTGTAATACCAAGTGGTCAGCCCTGAAGTATACAGCAAGCGGGATTATCAGGATTGAGCAGGTTGTATTTACACATTTAAGGAAAATGTATAATGGCAATTAATTAAAAAGAGGTCATGCATTTGAGAGAGTGCAACGGAGGGGTAGGAGAGAGGAAAAATGGAAAATGATATAGTTACGTTTTAATTTCAAACTATAAAAATTAAAAACTACTTTTAAAAAGTGTGCTGAGCAAGCCATGGGGAGCAAGCCAGTAAACATTGCTCCTCCATGGCTTCTGCTTCGGTTCCTGCCTCCAGGTTCCTGCCCTGCCTTCCCTCAGTGGTGGGGTGTGACCTAAGGGTTGAAAACTGCAATAACCCTTTTCTCCCCTAGTTGCTTTTGGTCTTGGTGGCTATTGCAGCATTGGAAAGCAGCCTAGGGCCAGGAGGCCATGGTGGGACATGCCTTTAGTCCTAGCTCTTGGAGGCAGAGGCAGGTGGATCTCTGTGAGTTCAAGGCTAGCCTGGTCTACAGAGTGAAAGTGAATTCCAGGACAGCCAGAGCTATACAGAAAACCTCATCTTGAAAAACAACAACGACAAAAAACAGGCAAGCAATCTTGGGAATTTTAGAACTGAAACTTAGGGAGTAAGAGCTCAGTTGTAGGTGGAGACTAAATTAAACCCAGTGACACCACCCCAAACAACAAACAAAGCTTATGCCTTAATCTGGAGAGTAAACCACCGCAAACATAATGGAAATAAGATTTATAATAAGGAACAATAGATAAAGTGTCTTTCCTGTCTACTGAAAGCAAAATCCTTTAGATCATTCATTTTAACCAGATGCAATCAAAACCAAACCAAAATAAAACAAAACAAAACAAAAAACTAAAAAAATAAAAACCAGAAAACCAAAACCAAAACCAAACAAACAAACAAAAAAACCAAGCAAAGGAATGATGCCAGAGCCAGAGGTGGCAGGTCATGGGGGACCTGGGGTTCAACCAAGGGTCTGAATTCCATGCAAAAGGGAGTGGAGAACTCTTCCTGGGTCTTAATAGAAGGTTCTGGAATCCAGGTCTTCTATGTAGCAACAGTAGTGCACTTCTTGGTTAGTATATGGAGAGGCTTGCTCCAAGCAAGACAAGACAGAGAATAAAAATGGGGTAGGGGTAGAATAGAGGAAAGAACTTTATTGGCTTAGTGTGACAACTACTAGGTTATAACTTAACTAGTTCTTTGCTTCCAACTGTTTGGTTAATTGGCCTCAGGCCCTGCAGGAGACCAAAGCCCAGGAGGGCAATTGGTGATGGTTCGGTTTGCTCAGCTGCTCCACAGTGCCTGTGTTTAGTCCACCCCACCCCCAACCTTGGTGAACATAGTGCTTGATCACACTAGTTACCTGAGTATGTTTGTACAAATAAAATAGCAATATTTAAGCCCCAGGTTCTAGTTTTATAAGACTTGGAAGTCTTTAAGAAGTGTGAAAGTGTGTTGTAGCCCGAGATTTCAGTTAAAATCCTTAGGATTTGTTTTCCTTAGGGATGGTAGGAAAATATTGATTACACAGGGACACCTTGGATTTTAGTCATGGATACTAGAAAAATCAGACATTCAGAATACTAGCCAGCTTAGTGGGTAGAAAGGACAACGTCTCCTGATGGCACAGGGAGACTTTGCTCTGAGGTCCAGCATAATGGGCTTGCAGGATGTGACTCAAATGATTATCCAGGAGAGCATGCTGAAGGCAGTGGAGGGCTGTGGGTAAGAGGGACACTGAGAAAGGATATGGCCTGGTTGAAGACCAGAGTGGCAGGAGGTGGGCTCTGTGGAGCACAAGTGTCTGGTCCTAGAGTTGGCTAGCTAAGCATCTAAAATCTGCAAAAACCAATGGCAAACTCTTACTGGGTTTCTTTTTCTTTGTTTTGTTTTGAGACCAGTCTCATTCTGTTTCCCTGGATAGCCTGGAGTTCACCATGTAGACCAGGCTAGCCTTGGACTCATAGAGATCCTCTTGCCTCTGGCTCCCAAGTGCTGGGGTCAAAGGTGTATGCCAGTGACTTCTCACTGGCTCTTAAAGTTGGGGATGGCTTGAATCCACTGTGTGTTAAGAGTCTGGTGTCTGGTTAATTGGTTCTTCTGCTTTTAGCCCACAGCCCCTTGTATACAAGAGTTCCTTACCCTGCTGGCCGTCTGTCACACTGTAGTCCCTGAGAAGGATGGAGATGAAATCATCTACCAGGCTTCCTCCCCAGGTGAGGCTGTTACTGGAAGTGCCTTGTTGGTTTTTTTGGGGGTGTTTCTATTATTTTTTGGAAGATGCTTTGATGCACCTTGCCCCATAAGACCTGCTGTTTCCCTTTGACTTGACAGCACCTCCAGTTCATGATTATAGGTTTGAAAACCAAGGAGAGCTGATACTGGGGTGTCCTGACTCAGGGTGCTCTGGTGGCAAGGAAGAGCCTGAGCCATCTTGAACATCCTGATATACAATCTTGGGCTAGACAATGGTCTCCAGAAAGAACCAGGCTGGCTCCATGACTGCCTCATCTACCACACCCCATGGAGCATCAGAGCCCTTGCCCTTGACCCATTTCCTGGTGGTCTGACCCACACACTACTGCAATTAAGCACGGCCTTGCTGAGAGATCGCAGAGTTTCCCTTGAACTGATCCAGCAGAGCCCAGCAGGAGTGTAAAATCCTGCGATCCTGGTGACTTTGTTGTTGGTACACAATCTGTCCAACAGACATCTCAAGCCCCACTGTGTGTCAGTGTGCCTGTCTCAAGTCCTTGCTTGTGTGCGGATAACGCCAGGCCCCATCGATCATGATGGGTTTTGATTTGACATTTAGCAGAATTCTGTCACGACAAGGGGTGAACCTGTGTGTTGTTGGCTTCTCGTTGATAGACGAAGCTGCTTTGGTCAAAGGAGCTAAGAAGCTTGGCTTTGTGTTTACGGGCAGAACGCCGTACTCGGTCATCATCGAAGCGGTAAGGGGCCTGGGACTCTGGAAGATGTACATCTGAAATAGTGTGTTGATCATACATAAGATGGCGGACTTTGTATTTGTGAAAGATTAGATTAGAAATACTTTGTGGGAATGCCATGGTCACATGGGAGGCAGCAGTATAACCCTGGGGTTTGGGGCTGCTCCTCAGAATCTTTTCCTCACTCACAGGAAATTATTTGTAGTAAGGGAATTTTCCAGCCTCCTCTTCACTTTCCCAAAGCTGAGAAAGTACCTTCTGCCTCTGTTTCTAAGGCTCGCCCTGTGTCTCTGTAGCCCCCTCAGTCTCACAGTTGACCAGTAGGGCCTCAGGCCAGTGGGCATCCATCTCTGGCTATGAAAGAAAGAAGTTAGAGCTTAGGATTTCTCTTACCTGGATGAGTGTTTTCTCCTTCTACATTTATTACAGTTTTTAGCTTCCTGAAGAGAAGAATTCCGCTGAAAAGCACAGTCATTTTAAGCAGGTTGTTTAACAAAGACAGCAAAGTGAGCATCCTCAAAAGAGACTGGAGTAGATGTCCCAGTGGGCCACAGCTCACCAGCAGGGTCTACCTTGTGGATCTTACCAAAGTTTTAAGGTCACATTTTTTAGAGGTAACATCCCTGGTTAATTAGGTCTCATAAACAGCCATTAAAATGCCCATTCAGTCACTAATTCTGGGGATCACAGAAGCACAGAGTTGCCCTGCATCATCTCGTATTTACATCAAGTATCCTCGCCAATAATCTCAGCAGCACATGGGCTATGTGTGGGCTAATCATAGGACCAAGGCACAGAGAGGAGGTGGCTCCTGGCAGTGAGCAGCAAAAGGGCGCTGGGTGGGTTGAGGGGTAAGCTGGTGGGTATAGAGAGGTAAGAGGATCTACAAGGCTAGGCAAACTGGGCTGGCGGTTATGTTTCAGGATGCAGCCGGAGGAGAGTGTTGTAGTGGGCAGGTAAGGCAGTCAGGAGCACTGTTCCCATTCACAGAAAGTCTGTCAGAATTTAGTCAGAATTGTGTATGGATGCCCAAGCCCCCATTGTTTCCACTGTGGTGTGTCAGGAAAAAGGCAGTGTTTGAAAATGGCTCACACACATATGTGGATATTGATGCTCCTGCTGCAAAGAACACAGGGGAAAGGAGTGTTTGGTCAATTGTCCTAAAAAATAGGTTCAGACCCAGAGTCCCTTACATGGAAATTCTGAATCTCCAAATCCTTAAATGTCAAGGTTTTCCATTAAGTTTGAGGACAGTTCTTTGGAAGATCTGTCCTGAATCTGCTGGTTGCTTTTTATGATGCTAATTCAGTGTGATGGTGTCCTGGTGACTGTGGAAGTGCTCAGACCTGCTGGGAACCTTAGGTCGTGTGTGGATTCCTACATCATTCACAAGCAGAGCTGACCCCAAGGTCTCAACCCTAACCCTAACCCTAACCCTAACGGTGCTGTGCAGCTTGTAGCTTTCATTTTCAAAGCTTCTGTGATTGCACAGTTTAGGAGCCTGTCTTGGAAAGAGAATGAGAGCTTCTACCAGAAGAGGGCGCGCTGACCCCGCCAGACTGTGTGAACACAGTCCAGGCTGTGAATGCTGGTGTAGAGGGCTAGTGGAGGTAGGGGCAGTGTGTGTGTGTGTGTGTGTGTGTGTGTGTGTGTGTGTGTGTGTGTGTGTGTGTGCGCGCGTGTGCGCGTGGTGCATTTAGGAGGGGTGATTGATTTGAGATTTAATATTTTTCCACTTCAGGTAAGAGCCCCCCGTTTTGTTTTGTAGATGGGGCAAGAACAGACATTTGGAATCCTCAATGTTCTGGAATTTTCTAGGTATGTTTCTCTTTCATACACTTGAAACAGTTCATATATGCTTAACTGCTTCACTCTAAGATTTTTCTGATTGTGTAGCATGATTTGTATTTAGGCATTAATCATGATAAATGCCACCCTCTCCACAAACCCCCGTCTTAGAATTTAAAGGTTTCATTGAGGAGAGCGAAGTCCACCACTTCCCTCTGTTTTCTCTGAGAGCGATCCTTTCGCCGTTTAGAGCTAGGTGTTCTTGCATTCGCAGCTGCAGACCCGGAGCGTGGCTCGGAGAATGTGGCCAGGGTGTTCATTGTTCTCATTGTCTCGGCCCAGGTTCTGTGAGGTCACCCTCCATTGCCATCTGAGCAAGAAGCTAACGTGTGACCACAGAGGAGATAGACAAGGTTCTTCCCTCAGACCTCTCCTGAAGACTTCACACCCAGCACAGCTTCTTTAAGATCTAGGAATATCTGTCAGATTCTATGGCTCCCCTGGAGCATTCGTGGTTTATTCTGAGGAGTTGTGTCTGACTGTCCCTCTCTTGCGCATTGGACGCTCAGTGGTAGAGCAGAGGGACGGTATTGTGGTTATACCGTGTGAGCAGAGAGCTGCCTTCCAATACTAGAGTGACTTTTTTTTTTTTGTCTTGAGACCACCTTTTCCTGGTATCCAAAATTGATGGAGCTGGGCATGGTTGCCCAGGCAATGTAATTCCAGCCTGTGAAAAACTGAGGCAGGGCGATTGCCTCAAGTTGGAGACCAGCGTAAGCTCCATAGTGAGTTCCGGGCTAGTCTGAAAAAAAAGAAAATAGAAATACTTAGTTTTCTAGACACCGTTGTTAAATGGTTCACCATGGCTTGAAAGGTGCAATGTTTTCCTGTCCTCCCAAAGGAAATGTTTTCCTGCCTAACTTGGAGCTTGGAGTTGTGAGCTTGGCTCTGTGGGGGAGAAGCCCTTGGGGTCAGAGAAGCCACAGATAAGATGATGGTGGCAGCAATTCATGTAGGGGTGGTGATGGTGTGCCTGCCTGTGTGGAGCTTCCCACCATGCTAGATGCCTCCTGGGACTTTCTGTATCCTTCTCCTCCTCCCCCTCCTCCTCTTTTCCCTCTTCCTTCTTCTCCTCTTCCTGGCTTGTAATACATGTGTGTTACATGTATGTGTGTGCTCTCCTGTGTCTGTGCTTGTGGAAGCCAGAAGTAGGAATATTGCGTCGTCTTTCTCATCCTCCACCTGGTGTTTGAGGCAGACAGCCATCACAGTCTGTCACTGAACTTAGAGCTCTCTGTTTAGACTGGCTGGTCAGCGAAAAGCCAGGATCTGCCTGTCCAATATCCTGGCCCTGAGTTCTAGATACACACCATCATGGCTTGCTTCTGTGTGGATGCTGGTGACCCATACTTGGGTCCTCAAACTCATACTGTGAGCCCTTCGCCCACTGAGCCATCTCTCCAGCCCCTAGCACCTCTCCTGTTGGCAATTGCTGCACCATGCTGCATTAACTGCAGCCACTGTTGACAGCCAGCCCAGAGGGGAGCGGAAAGGGGATGAGATAATAGGGGTGGCTGTGGATGGAAACACAGAGGTCTAGTGTCTGAAGTGAAGGAGCAGAAGTGTCCATCGTGCTTACAGGTTCTGATACTCTGTAATGGACACATCATTTCCCTAATGCCACTTCCTTCTGTAAGATTGCTTTGGGGCAGTCGCCGGTCATCTGCTTTGTACATTAAGAAATTGAAGCAGCCTAGGAGTTGAGAGAGAGCGAAGACTCATCCCAGAGAGTGCCCTGGCTCAGACTGTGGCAATCACCCCAAGGAAAGGCCCGGGGGCGGGAGAGGCGGGTGAAGGATGTGTTGGCAAAGCACAGCACAGAAAGTGTAGGGAAAGAGAATGGCCGGTCTTGTCTTGGCGTGTGGTGGTGCATGAGAGGGCCACTGGGAAGTGAGTCAACACTAGAGAGGTAAGAAAAGAGGATTTAGGGGATCTCCGGCAGCAGAAGTCCCTGAAGCTCAGCAAGTGGGCTTGACCCTGAGGATAAATGTGTACGGAAGGGTCTTTGCCACAGCAAGAGGAGAGAAAGTACCTGGTGCTGGGCCAGCCAGGTCTACCAATTTGTAATTTCCTTATCCAACAAGGAGCTTTTGAAGTGTGTTGACTCTCCCACCTGGCTGTTTTTTGGGGGGGCGACTCTGGAGCTGTGAAATAGAGAGTGGCTTGACAGTGCTTCGTGCCCTGCTCATGCGCAAATGTTCCGTTTCTGGCTCTTTGGCAAACAGCCATGCTGTGAGTCCTTCTGGCAGGGCAAGGCATGTGAGCTTCTGTCCGTTTGGGATAAACGAGTAAAATATACAGTTGAAGTTTTACTTTGAGGACAAAGCTGCGGAGAGGTGGACCTCGCTGTTTCTAGACTTGGCACCTTTTGCTTTGACTTGTGCTCAGTTATTGGACCTGGGTCCTGTAAAGCAAACAGGTGATGGCTTTTTCCTCCCCCACCCCACCCCTTTACTATTACAGTGACAGGAAAAGGATGTCTGTCATTGTTCGAACTCCATCGGGACAACTTCGACTCTACTGCAAGGGGGCTGTAAGTACCAGTGCTATGATGGCCTTGGCCAACTCCTTGGAGGCTGCTTTGCCGAAGTATTGCTTCCCAAACTGCTGTGCACATATCCTCCACAGTCTGCCCAAAGCTGAAACACAGTCCCAATAGGACACCAAGAGCGTGGGTTCGAGGTGCCATTAGAGAAGAGTGGGCAGTGGAAAGCCTGCTTTTACCCAGTAGTGAGCTTTGGACACACAGTGTGCTACCCAGAATCCTTTGAATAAGGGATTCCAGATCTGGTCTTGCCACCATCGCTTGGCGTCTGTAAAAGTGACAGCATTGTGTTGGCCTGTGATAAACTTTCTGTCCTCTGATATTGTTGGTTCCCCAGCAGCTGTCTTTCCATCTGCTGCGGACCATTTTCTTCCTCGTGGCAGAGAGAGCAGCGCTGTGGGGGACAAGAGTGTGCTCGCGTGTCGATCTATTTTTATAATTCCTTTTGTACTTGTTTCCTAGGTCTGGCTTTTTCTCCAGTATCCCTAGCAAATAATAATCAAATGCCAAAGATGTTATTGCTAAGGAAAGCTATTATTGCTTATTAATTATATTTGTAAAATTGTACCCTGTTATATGGTGGCTCTGTGGGGTGAAGGGACAAATTATCAAACTTAATTTGAGACAATGCCACGATATACCTGGGTCAGTGATGATCTGCCAAGCGTACTCATCCTCATCAGTCACGGTTAGGAACACAATGTGTGTAACAACTCTGGCTGCCCTAGAACTTGCTTTGTAGACCAGGCTGGCCTCCAACTCACAGAGACTTATCTGTCTCTGCCTCCCAAGTGCTGGGATTAAATGTGTGTGCCACCACCGCCCTGCTAAAATTCTACCTTTATGGTAAGGGCAGCTTTAATTAAGGCCACTGAGGTCACATGACCTTGTTTTGGGGCTTTGTGTGCTCCTTGAGGTGCAGCAGCTGGAAGAGGAACGCAATGAAAGCAGACGTGAAGACGCTGCTCATGCCCGTCGGGCTTTTGCAGGGTTGGTTTTGTCCAAGCCTGCCTTCCCCTCTCCTCCAAAAAGCTAGTTTAGTTTAAAAAATTATTAGTGTCTTCAGATGCTAATTTATATAGTGGGTTATCAGGACCATACAGGCACCCATTCCTGCTGTCAGTCATGAGGTGCAGGCTGCGCCAAACTAGGTATTTCTCATCAAACGTGAGTCAAAAGCTCCAGGCCTGTGGTCACTTTGATTATGGGAACTTCCATTATTGGCAAGTAAGGTTGTATTAGAATAGATTAGGGTATTACTTTATTCTTTTTACTTCTTCATAAATATGTTACGGGGTGAATACCCTAATAAAAACATCCCAATTTAGCTGGGCGTGGTAGCTCACACCTTTTATCCCAGCCTTTGAGAGGCAGAGGCAAGTGGACCTCTGAGGGCTTCAGTGAAAACCTGCCTCAAAAAAGCCAGAGGACAGACAAACAGAAAACAACCTACCAGCAAAGTTTCCCACATCTGCACTGATGGAATGCCTCAGCAGGTGGGGGTGCTTGCCGCCAAGCCCGACCACGGAGCTGATCCTCAGACCCGTGTGCTGGAAGGAGAGAACTGACTCCTGCAGGCTGTCCTCTGACCTCCCTACCTCCCATTCTCCCATTCTGCCATTCTCTCCTTGTGGTCCATCACATCACATGCAGACACACACACACACACACACACACACACACACACACACACACACAAACACACACCACAAAAATGTAATAAATTTTAAAAAGCTCCAATCCAAAACTTTGTAAACACTGACGTGGTGTAGAAAATTCCACATCTGACTTCATGGTATGAGTTCCAGTCTAAATGTAGCTGGGGGAAGGGTATAAAATTATTTTCAGGCTGTGTGAATAGGGTGGACACGAAACATAAATGTTTAGACGAGCTCCCATCCCTGAGATATCACATCATATGTGTCCACATGTACTCTGAAATCTGCAAATACCCCATATCTGAAACACTTCCATTCACGGTCTGAGTTTGCACGTGTGTGCAAATGTGGACGCTGTGGTAGCTTTGATCGTATCTCTGCTCGCAGAATCTCCCATTGTTTCTTTTTGACTTCTTACATGCACACATCTTTTGGTATTGATGGGCACATTTTTGCAGAGCTCACGTTTGGCCCAACTCAGAGCTCCACTCTTGGCTCCATCAAGTATTTTCAGGTACATTAGGTAAACACTTAGGAAGAAAGCCATGTTTTGCGTGCCCACTGGCAGATGTCCTCTGGGTTCTGCCAGTCTCAGTGAGTGTTTTCCTCTTTTGCAGGATAATGTAATCTTTGAAAGACTTTCAAAAGACTCGAAGTACATGGAGGAGACATTGTGCCATCTGGAATATTTTGCCACAGAAGGTAAGTAAGAATTTGAGATATTTTTGATGCTGAAGGTGAGCTCTCATGTGCCTGTGGCTGCTACATGGGCAGGCAGACGTGTCTTTGGACAGATGTGTGCTTCTCATGTAGTACCAGCTTGCTCCGCAGGATTGAGTTTCCAGCTGCCTCCTTTGTTCCTTCCCATCTTCTGTGACAGTGAGGAACAGGTGGCAGAGTCCAAAATGAATTACCTGTGTTTGACTCTGCTCTTGCCAAGTGGCACGGAAGCAGAAGGCAGCTAACCCGCAGCATGTAGAATCACAACTGTCCCTTTGCTAGGATACTCTAGGGTTCCTTTCCCTGATCTTGTGCTATCACTGGCTTGTCCAGGGCAGAAGCAGATAGTAACTCTCATTGCTCACTGTAAGCAGGAAAGGAACTCTCTGGAAACGTTGGGATAATGGAGATTTCAGGTTTTCCTGCTGGATGATAGAGGCTTAAGCAATGAGTGCTCCTTTCTGAATGTAGCGTGCTCCCATGTCTAGACACATGCACACACACACACACACGAGGACATGACTGCTTGAGGACCCCACTTCTCTGTATTATAGCACGATTGGCTTTTTATGGATGCCTTAAAATGTACTTCCTGACTCCTCTGCTTCCAGCTGCCAGTGACACACACGCTTGTGAGCTGCACAGATTCTATACCTGTCCACAACGGGAAGTCCACTCACGGGATCTCATGCACTCCTAAATTTATAAGAACAGATTGTTAGTTTATATGAAAACACAGGGGAGATATGAATTACTTTTCCTAATGCTATTATAACAAGATGCTTGGCAAAAGCCACTTAAGAAAGAAGGGGCTTATTTTGGCTCAGAGTTCAAGGGTGCAGTTTGTCGTGGAGGGGAAGGATGGCGACTGGAGTTGAGGCAGCCACTCGCATTGCATCTTAGGAAGCAGAGGGAGACAAAAGCTGGTGCTCACCTCTGTCTCTGTGCTTTCTTCAGTGTGGGACACAGGGCATAGTCCATGGAGTGGGTCCACTCAGAGTTAGAATGGACATTCCTTTTTCTAGAATATTCATTTATTTATTATGTATACAATGTTCTGTCTATGTGTATGCCTGAAGGCCAGAAGAGGGCACCAGACCCCATTACAGATGGTTGTGAGCCACCATGTGGTTGCTGGGAATTGAACTCGAACCTTTGGAAGAGCAGGCAATGCTCTTAACCTCTGAACCATCTCTCCAGCCCCAGAATGGACATTCCTCCCTGCACCTAAAACTCTTCACAGACATGCTCAGAGATGTGTTTCCAAGACAACTCTACATCCTATTGAGTTAGCAATCAATATTAACCATCATGATAGCCGATTTTAAAATTCCCTTTGTAGACATGTGAATGTTACATTTCCTGAAAAGCAGATGACTTTTTAAATTTTTGGCCACCCTGACATAAAGAATGTCATGTGGTGTGTCCTTTTCACCACCACTTACCTGTCTTGCAGGCCTGCGGACTCTGTGTGTGGCCTATGCGGATCTTTCTGAGAATGAGTATGAGGAGTGGCTGAAAGTCTATCAAGAGGCCAGCATCATACTGAAGGACAGAGCGCAGAGGCTAGAAGAGTGTTACGAGATCATCGAGAAGGTAATTACATGAGTCAAAGTGTCTGCCCAGTGAAGGATGTCACACTGCTGAGCGGTCTTTGGATAAGACTCTGTTTGTTGTCTTGGCATGTTGTTGCTTTCTCTAAGTGTCCCCGTAGACCTCGGGTTTTCATCATTCCTTTGCTTTGGGATGTTCCAAGGCTAGGTTGTCTGAAACGTCTAGTCACCCTCAATCAGGTATTAATGAAACCTTAACTATCTGGTCAAAACTAGTACTGATGGGCTGAAAAGTTGGCTTGTCTATAAAGGGCTTGCCCTGCAAGCACGAGGACCTCCTGAGTTTGATCCCCTGAACCTGTATTTAAAACACAAAACAAAAGAGCTGAGTATGATGGCACCGCTGGTGACCCCAGTACTGGGGAGGTAGAGACAAAGGAGTCTCTGAGACTTGATGATCAGCCAGATTAACTAATGTGACAAGTTCCGTTGAGAGACCCGGCCTCAAAACAAAGGGTAGTGGGAGAATGATACTTGAGGAACAACACCTAAGACTGTCCTCTGTCCTCTGTGGGTACACACAGCCTTTCTCTCTCTCTCTCTCTCTCTCTCTCTCTCTCTCTCTCTCACACACACACACACACACACACACACGCACACACACACATGTCAGTATATAAATGCAAACAAGCACACAAGCACACATGCAAAGCATGCACACACACATATGTACATACAAGCACACACATACAACTCATTTGCATCAGTATATAAGCACATGAACAAAAACACACATGCAAACCAGCATTGATGGCTCGGGCTTTGCCTGAGTTTGGACCTAAGATTGGCTCACCTGCCGCTGAGTCCCATGCATGGAGCACTGTGTACACTGGGTAGACCTTGTGTCTGTGGAGAATTTCAACACTCACTCAAATGATGCTCATGCTTTGCCTTTACTGTCCCTTGCTGCCTGCTTTGATTTCTGTCCTGTGTATTCCAGTATATTATGTAATTTTATACTTCTTATTTCAATGCCCTGAAATCTGGAAGTCAGATTTCAACCTTTTTGGGTCATGTCAGCAACCTCTGGACTATCCATCTTCTAGTTTCTATACTTTTGAGGCCACTGCCTGCTGTCCTTTCTCGTTCCTTTTCTAGCTTTATAATTTCTCTTTATTTACCATATACAGTTTCTGCTTGAGTTTCATATTCAGTTGCTTATACCAAGTTATTTAATGGAATTGGGGTAGGGGATAGCACCAAATCTAAGCGTCTCTCACCCTGCTTTATTGATGGAACTCAGTTGTGTTTATCAGTTTACTTAAAGGAGGAAAAGTCCTGAGTGAGGCAGTATTACTGATGGAAAATGATGCCTAGAATGTCCCACCACATTTCGCTTGTGGATTACATATTGTCAGATGGTGACATGACATATACAAAGAACTAGTGTGCTTCTGTTACCTTTACCTTTTATGGGTGTGTTTCTGTCCCTGGTTGGCTAGAGGACCAGTTCCTCTCATTGCCTAGGACTCGTTTGTTTGGTTATTGGGATACTCTTAGGCTAGGTTACAGTTTCCTTTCGTTTTGAGCTATGTTTCTGTTCATTTCCTATGTATAGAGTTCATTTATGGCCACATTTTATTACCCAAGAACAGAAAAAGTACAATGAACAACACTGGAAATATTGAATATTATGTTTATGGTCAGAAAAGTGCTGAAATGGGTGCCATGCCCATGTTGTGGGCAGTCACACAGTAGTTAGGCTTTTCTTTGCTTGGATAACCAAGCTAAGGTACTGCATGATAGACTAAGAGGGATAAATGAGTACGAAGGCCCTGTACACAGTCTCTCAGGTACCTGCCAGGTTGTCAGGCATAGTGTAGGCACCTAGGGAGTTTGACACATTGACACTTGTCCTCTGCATGAGTTGACTTCCCTCTGCTTCGAAGAGGATGATGGGGCAGCACTTCGTAGTTTCCTTGACCTTGAGTTTATTCCACTAATTACATGGTTCTGGGGATGGAAGTTGGGGCTGCTTGCTGTACCATTGTGCTATACTTCTAGCACCCCACTATTGAATTCTTCAGTCACAGGCTATTAATTACTATCCTGCCAGATAACTGTCACAATGGGAATCAATTCTTTGATAGGTAAATTTATCTTTATAATGTCCTCATTCATGTGTTTAATATCAGGCCAGCCCCCACTCTGTTTTCAGATGATGCCCTGTGTCTCAGTTTGCTTTCGGTCACTGTGACAAACGCTATGACCAAAGGCAACTTGGAGAGAAAAGGGTTTATCTCAACTTTCAGCTAGGATCTCTCATGAAGTGCTGTGTCCAAGGCAGCTTGGGTTACCAAATCCTGACTAGGACAGTGAGGGGGTGAAAAAAAATGACAAACACACAGACACATGGACACAGAAAAGCTGGGACTGGGCAGTCTGAACTCTTGGTTGGAGAAGCCACAGCACCCTGGAAGTGCAATGTGCTTATTATAAAGAGTTGAACAGGGGGCATGGGGTTGTTGCATATAAGTGGACAGGGAGGCAGGGTTATCACACACAGATGAGGAGACAGGCTTATTGCATACAACTGAGCAAGGAGACAGGTTCAGCTACTCTCCATAGCACACTTTCCGTAGGGGAGCAGTCTTCATGCCAGAAACATCCAGGGGAAGAGAAAGCTGTGATAGACATTTCTGCACACACTGTCAACATTTGCACTGGGCCCAGAGGGAAGTGTTGCCATCTGTCTAAGCCTCACCCAGGGAAGGCTTTGTCGTGCCCATGGGCTGAAGCATTGGTCCTTGATGTGACCGTGCCCATGTCAAAGAGTACACATTCAGGATTTCTCTTGTTCCCACAATGGAGGGAAATCGGGGTGGGAACTCAAGGGAGGGACTGAAGCGAGGCCATAGAGGGGTGCTGCTTCCATATTTGCTCCCCCTGCCTTACTCAGCCTGCTCTCTTATAAAACTTAGGGACATCTGCCCAGGACTGGCACTGCTACAGTGAGCTGGGCTCTCCTACTTCAATCATCAATCAATGCAAAAGGTGCACCAGAGACCTGCCTACTGGTCAATCTGATGGAGGCATTTTCTTAATTGAGACTTTACCTCCCAGGTGATTCTAGCCTGTGTCAAGGTGATAAAAACTAAACAGGACACCCAAGTACCACTGAATGATTGATGGGAGTGTTTTGAATAGTTCAACATATCAATGGTTTGTTACTGCTTCACCATTGAATGTCATTCATTGGCAACGATCCTGTCAGCGTCTCTGCTCCTAAAGATGAACTGTCCTTTAACTGATGCTATTTTCTGATCTAGAATTTACTGTTACTTGGAGCCACAGCCATCGAAGACCGTCTTCAAGCCGGAGTTCCTGAAACCATAGCTACTCTGTTGAAGGCAGAAATTAAAATATGGGTGTTAACAGGAGACAAACAAGAAACTGCAATCAATATCGGTAATCAATTCTATAAAATTCCAGATGCTGGTTTCTGTTGTAAAAACATGTGTCCTTCAACTATGTTGGCAGTTTATAAATCTCTCTTTTGTTTAAAAGATCCACCAAGACTCCAATGAAATGCTCATGAGTCTGTTCTGCCTGTTACAAATGGATACACTCATGCATGTACACACACACACTTGTGCACATGTACACACACACACACACACACACACATGCAAACAAGTCACCGTGGCCTCCTGAGAAGAATTAAGCACTCTTAGGTAGAAAAGAGAATTTAAGAATTGGCACTGTAGATTATTTTTGGTGGCTTTCTTCCCCGAGTTTGCTTTGACAGATATTCTCACTAGGTTTGCAGGCTCATTGCTGCTGTCTATCATTACAGCCAGTGTGAGTGACTTTACTACTGAGTGGGCTGCTCTAGGGGCTTTTCACCTTTGTCTTCCCCACCCTTCTTCACAACCTTGCTGCTGAGCATCCCAAGGATGAAGAAAAAAGGACTTCAAGCCAGAATGACGTTGATAGTGACACATATTTTTGCAGAACTGCTGTGTGATCCAGCTATACCATTTCCGAGTATATTTCTGGAGGAGTGTAAGTCCACACACCACAGAGACATGCACATCCACGTTTACGGATGCGCTGTTGACGGTAGCCCAGATGTGGACCAGCCTCTAGGTGCCCTCCAGCAGATGAAGGGGTAAAATGCAGGTGTTATATGCACAATAATCATAGCCGGTTAAGAAGGAAGTGATGTCATTTTCAGGAAAATGGATGGAACTGGAGTCTTAACATATTAAGCCAAATAAGCCAGCCTCAGAAAGACAAATGCCACATGTTTCTCTAACAGGTACCATCTCACAGGTACAAATCTAGATGAACACACACATATGATATGCAGGTTAAAAGGGTGAGGATGGAGTCTGAAGGGGGGAAGCAGGGATAATAGAGTTCAGCACTGCACATGAACGGTGTGAGAACCTAGATGTAAACCTAAGTATGTATACACACAGTGCCATGAAAGCCGAAGGGGATGAGAGGAAGGAGGACCCCTGGGGGGAGGGCAGGAGGAGAAAGGTGATGAGGGGTGAAAACGAGCAAAGAGCAATAATGTATATGTATGTATACCAAAAACCACTATTGGTTGCTTACTTTAATGAGTTGTTAAGAAAATTAGATAAAACCAAATCACCTTTAGGCTTAAGAAGGAGTTGAAGCTGCTACTACTTAAAATAAACCTGGCTCATTTCAGTTAACTTTAAACCACCTGGCTCTTTGGCATTATGGCTTCATGAGAGCTGGCATTTTTGTAGTAAAGTGAGTACATAGGTTTGTAAACCTCGTGAGCTGGAAATGTAACCGGTGGTAGAGAATGCTTGCTTAGTGCACACAAATCCCCAGCCTGCCAAAAATGAAAGAAGGACGTGCTCTGTCCTAGCTCATCTTAGAAGAAAGCGTGCTAGAAACTCTGACGTCAGCGGCCTGGCCCTCCTCAGGCTAGGTCCTCAGGCTTCTATGCCTTATGCCAATGGCGGCCCTTTCTTCACGCCCTTCTTTTTGGAATCAGCTGTCCCCAGACAACCTCAGCTGCAGACAGCACCTTCCCATGGGGGTGATTTTTATTTAAAAACTAAGCAGATAATTTTCAGAAATTTAATCATGTTTAAAAATCAGAGGTAATTACTAACTATATGCACTTTAGGCTCTCAAACATCTGACGCTAGACTCGTGAGAGAACAGGAAGTGCTCATTGAGTCTCTGAGACACCCACAGTAGACTCTGTACATCCGTGCTGCTGTCACTCAAGTGTATGATATTGGACAGCAGTGTGGTGACATTTCTCTACCGACCCATTGCTATTACTAGAAAGTAAACCTTCAAGCGTATAGCCCTTTAATGTGCCAGTAACCGTCTCAAATGAAGGGAACATATTTGGTTTTTCAGTACTATTTTTTTCCTTGCATGTATTTATTCCAGTCCTTCATGCATTATTTCCCTCTGTAAGTTTGGTCTTAAGCAGGATTTTCCTTGCGGCAGCCTGTGAGCCCCGACCACAGAGGGTAGAACAAGTTGACTGCTGCCCCGGGCTGGATGCCTTCTGCCTCTGATGCTGATAAGAAAAATGTGCTTCACCTACTAGGGTCATAACCTTCCTCATCTCCCCATATCCTGAGTGAAATGCGTCATAGCATGTAAAATGGCAGACGTCAAGTAAGTAGGTGACGACCTTGAAGGAAAGGGTTGATCATGCTCCTAACATGAGCAGGAGCCTGGATTCTACTGCAGAGCATCTGGATGTCCATGTGCACAGGCGTGGAACTCCACCAGGCGCTAGACTAGCAGACAAGAGGCAGAGTTCAGCATGGTTGTGTCCTGCCTGCTCCACAGTACTCTTTCATCCCTACGAGATCCAGTGGTATCACCCAAGCTGTTTAAGTTACATCAAGGGAACATTGTTATTTCTCTGGTTAAAACTACCAGGTGCTTTTAAAACGAAAAGAGATGGAATCATTTAAAACTCCAAAGCCAGATGGATAAATAAACATGTTAGGATCCTTTAAAAAAATTAAAGACAGGGAGGTAACACAAAACAGTTTTGTACACAGATACAGACCCATCTTAACTGCAGTGGTGGCTAGTGCTGAGTGGTTCTGGGAGTCACAAATACTTTGTTCCCCTTGTAAGTTCTTAGATTAGCTCCAGAAGGAAGGGCTATATCTGATTTTCGCTTTCAGAAGGGGGGCATTTTGACTGTTTCCCTGCTTGTTGGCCTACCTCTTCATCCCTAGGGACTTCCCCCAACTCTAGGCAGCCTGACTGCTAGAGATTTACTGGTGCTATTGCGGAAGGATTTACTGGAAGTATTTTATTTGACCAAGAGCTGCTGAAGCAAGCTGTAATTTTTAAACCCTGAATTTCTGCTTCATTTTCATAGTTTGCAACTTAAGCAAAATGCTATTTGACAACTGAGGGTCCACTAAGACATCATGGAGAACCCCCTAAGTACTTCCTCTCCAGCATGGCGGGAGCAGGCAATGAGTCAGTAAGTGACACTTGGGTGAATTTAAAGAGAAATCTAAAGGCTCCTAAGGAGAAGCAGATTAAGCTGTTTTGTTTCCTTTGGAAAATGAAGTTGGGTTTCGCTAAGAAAATTATCCGAGACCAGCTGCCCTCAACAGACCTGTGATGTTTAACTGCTGTGAGCACCGACCCAAGTTTGTTGCTCTTGATATTTAACGGTTTTGGGTGAAATGAGATCAACTCTTGGAGAAGAGCCAGGTAAAGAAGTCAACCCACACTCGTAAATTGAGATCTAGCTCTTAATCTCGGAATCCGTAAGATGGCCAGCCACCAGGGGCTGAGAGAGACACCTCTGGGGTGACTTCTCACCACGGTTAAAATTAACAGCACAAAACACAGGCGTTTATCTTCTCACAACCTAAAGCTTTCAGCTCTGCCAACTAGTGTTCGCCTTTGGAGGGAAAGTGTCTAAATCTAGATTTCTATGAAGACATGTTTGAAAGGAAAGAATTTATCCTTCCTGATCTGGGATCACAGCAACACCAGGCAGCCACCACTGTGATTCAACATGGTGCCAGTCCACAAAAGTGGGTTGTGTTGGAGGTCCTCAGTTGTTTCCCAGAGAATCTGGCCAATGAATGCCTGCATGTGGATGGATGAAAACCATTGGTAGGCATCACAATACAAGATGTTCTCATAGGCTAACTCCAATAGGAACCAGAAGGTCCAGACAAAGGTGTGTCATCTAGAGAGCCAAGGAGCAGAGGGCTCCTCCCAGAACCTGGTTATTGGGTACCTTTCCTTCAGTCTCTTAGGCTCGCCTGGGAACCCTCGCTCCTGGAAGTACTTACTGAGCTGGCCTATCTTGTGAGCACCAAGTGCATCAACCTTGTCTATTCTATAAACTGTCGTATTTTTTATTTGGGCTTGTTTATTTATTTTAGGAATTCTTTAGTTTTTCTCCTGTCTCTGTTCTTTCACTATACATTTCTTTTTCCTCCTGGGATTGGACCCCACATGCCCTGGAGTGTTTGACCCAGGCTGAGTTACTTCATCTCTCTGTACTTCGGTTTGACCTTTAAAGCAAGTAATGGTTGCTTCCAGGTGTAAAGGATTTAGCGTGGTACCTTGAACATCATCCGTTACATTTACTAGTAACCATTGCAGAGGTAGCCAGGCTCACAATCTGCTACACAATGAGCGTTTTATCATCCATTCATACTCTAGAGTCATACTCATAGACTCATGCCCCAGCTGGAGGACGCAGGTTCCCCAACTCCACTGCAGAGTGCTGGCAGCTGCTCTAGCCTCACACTGTAAAGAAATGCAAGTCTTAATTTTTTTTTTTTAATCAACAACCACTAAGGTTGGAACATCTGTCATTAATATAACTGGTGTGGCCTAAATTCACCTGGGAATGAGGATTTATCTCCTCCAAAGGAACAGGCCATGCATACTCAGTAGCAGTCTGAACAGGCACCAGGGCTTGTAACAGTAAGCGTCTACTCATTTTATATGTTAAATACATATGATGAGCTTTTTATTATTTAAAATAAATTTGTAAGACCATAAGTGTGTAAACGCCGCAGTTGATAGGTAACAAAATTCAGGGACGTTGAGAGACTAGCTCACATTGCTAGTTTAGAAATCATTTGAGATGAAAATTAATTCTATCGTCAAGACTTTAAAATGAAATGAGTACACAGTAGCATTTTGGGGTCTCAATCCCACATTCATAAGAAGAATCACAGATTGAAAACCTGGTATTTACTGTACAGTTGTCTGATAGATGATTATCCCATGGCAGCAAAGAAGCGACAGCGGTGGGGACCTGAAAAGGACTCCTCTGAAATCCAGCTTTAAACTGGAATGCCAAATATTTTTAAAAAGTTGTCTTTATTAATAATTTCTCCCAGTCCTATCACAGTTTCCCCTCCTTCTCTCATTCCAGTCCATCAAATTCCCCAAACCTCCCCTCCCCCCTCCCCATTCCCCCAATTCACTCCTTCTTTCTCTTCAGAAAAGAGCAGGCCTTGCCCCTTTCTGAGTGGAGAAAGAGGAGGAGAGGATGGGGAGGGGTAAATGAGAGGTGCGGGGAGGGAATGGGAGGAGAGGAGGGAGGGAAACTGTGGTTCGCATGTAAAATAAAAGGAAAAAGTGTGAATAAAATAAAATTTAATTTTTTTTTTTTAAAAAAAGAAAGGGCAGGCCTCCTATGTATATCAGCCAGCCACAGCATATCAAGTTGCAGTAAGAGTAGCCACCCCCTCTCCTATTAAGGC
>JAQHUG010000124.1:3623421-3661584 GCA_028555095.1 Dicrostonyx torquatus
ATGCTCCATGTGTACCTGTAACCCCAGCTGGGTTTGGTGAACAGGCACAGGAGGATTACTGGGACTTGCTGGCCACCAGCCTAGCTCCAGGTTCAGTGTGAGAGCTTTTCTCAAGAGAATTAGCCAGGGAATAAGGGCAGGACACTTGCTATTTCCTCTGACTTCCATGAGTAGATGGGCACACGCATCCATACACACTGTTCACATACATCATACACATCTGCACACAATGCAACACACACACGATAATGTCTCATTCTCACATTATCTGCAGGTTATGGAAGTCACTATTCTACTCATATACCCAGGAATCTGCTTTCTTTACATTATCTGACCACTTCTTGCAGAATTCGAACCTCCAACCAACCTTACTCATTTGGTCTTTCTGTACTTTGTTCAGATCTTTATACCTCACACCAGGAACTTCAATTTTAAAACAACATGAAATGAAATGATTGGAGGAGTCACGTGTCTTCAATAGTTAGTGTCTGGAAACATGAAAACACTTCCTGCCTCTCTGTTTCTCCTCTCTCCCTCTCTCCTTCCCTTCCCTTTTCCTGAGAGAATCTCACTGTGTAATCAAGACAGGCTAGAAGGGGGCTTGGAGAATGACTCAGTGGTTAAGAGCACCTGCTGCTCTTCCAGAGGAGCCAGGTTCAATTCCTAATACCCCCATGGAGGTTCACACCTGTGTGCAACTCTAGTCCTCAAGGGATCCAATGTTCTTTCATGGACGCCAGAGGCACTGGGTGCTCGTGGTGTGCAGATACTCATTCAGGCAGACTCATATATGTCAAAATAAAAATAAGTAAATCTTTAAAAGCAAAAGACTGGCTAGGGACTTGCCATCTAGTTAAGGTTGGTTCGGGACCCATGATCCTCCTCGCTCAGCCTCCTGAGTGCTGGGCTTTCACACCCGTGTCTCTGCTGACCCTCAGGTAAATTTCTAGCCAGGTATGGTAAATAACCGCTGGAAACTGACTAGGCTCCAGGAAGGACTCAGTTTCAAGTAAGCTGGATTTCAGTGGCCTTCTGTGGCTGCTGGCTCCCACACAGAGAGGCGCAGTACAGGTAACTTAGAATCTTTCAGTGCAGGGATCCAGTCAGGTTCCAAATGCACACAGCAAGTTTGTAAAGTTTTATTGGAAAACAGCTGTGCACGCTTGTCCATGTCCTGCCAGTGACCGCTACAATGCTGCCAGGGCAGAGGCCAGTTGGAAGGGGGGGCAACACAGGTCACAAGCAGGAAATGCTGAAAGCCACCATCCTGTTCTTTACGGAGTTCACTGGCCTGGCCATGCCTGGCAAGTCGAAAGGCCCTCAATTGTAGGCACATGGCTCAATTATCCCTCTATTCTACAGCGGCGATTTTAAGAGTTCAAATGAATTCTTGGGAAAATGGGATCTGTGCTAATTTGGGGAAATGTAAAGCCATAGCTATAAGAAAATGTCCGGAAACCCCTCTACTAAAGGAAGTGGGAAGTTATTTAGGAAAAACATGGAACTTGCACAGTCAGACTTGAAGACAGAGAAAATGCATGCGGGTGTGCAGCTGGAGAGATGTGGGCCACAGCTCACAGTGTGTCCTGTAAGGAGAGTGCCACAAGCTGTGGGATGCTTATTGTACCATTTTCTAGAGTACCCAGAGAATAGAGAATCCCAACTGTACACGGTTACCCATGGAACGGGGAAAACCGCACCGCTTTCTAATACGGTTTGATGCTGTTATAACCTTCAGATCTAAACCAATAGAGGCAGGGTAAGAAAGAAAAGCTTCTGATTAATCTCAGCAATGAAGAAGGAAAATAATATAGGATTGGCAAACCAAATCATGTAGTATAAAGGAACTATATTAAGCTTCAATAAGCATGCATTTTCTTTGCCAGGTATATTATGTGTTTTAGTTAGGGAAATCCTTTTGTTTTTTTTAAAAAAAAAACTTTATTATCAGAGAAAAGAAAAAAGCCATAAAATCATTTCATTTGATGTAGGAAAAAAAAAACCCAATACACGTTTATGGCTAAGCACCAGGAAGACACTTGGAATCCTGGCAGTAGAGTGATCCATATTGGGCTAGTACGCCTGTCAAGACCTAATCCACCCATCTCCCATCAACGCTTGTGGTGAAGTGATAGACAGTTCTTTAAGAAGACAGCCATGATGTAGGCATGTCCCTGTCATGTTCCTTTTAACAGTATACTGCAGGTACCTGATTCATTTTGGTGGGGGAGGGAAGTCAGCTATAATTAATGGTATGATTGGCTATGTGGAAGTTAGAAAAGAAGCCATAGATGAATCATAATTAGGGTCAAAAATGGATTGTTGGGTGCATCTGAAAGAAATAAGCTTCAAAGGGCAATTGAAGCTTCTTTGTACCCTACTTTTGTTCAGTTGTTTTGGAGAAATCACTGTATCCTGTTTATAATTTTCCTTAATGTCTCTAAGTTATGGGTAAACTTGTTTGGATTTTTGGTTTTTATGTTAATGAAATAATATTTGAGATATCTTTGTACAGTTTGCATGTCTGGTTCATGTTTCTGTCATTTTTCCCAGGCAGGTAGATTGGTGTTTAGATTAGACAGTGTTTGCTGTTTTAAAGCTGGTAGGAGACAGTTTGGAAGTTTTCACCTTTCCTGTCTTCCCAAGTGCTGCGGAGACAGGCATCTCCCGGGTTCACATCTGCAGATGAGAAAGAGCCATTCAACTGTCCTGAATGCATCTAGACGTGCTCAGTTTCTAGCCAGAGTCGCCTAGCACGCTCACCTTGTCCAGGAGTTTCCTTTGTCCCATGTCGTCAGTGACAGAATCCCCAAATCTTAGTTCCTCAGGGTTGTATGCTAGGATTCTCAGCTACACGCCTGCATCGTCTACTGAAAGTGAGTGGCGCTGCTTCCTGACTGTGGGAATTCCCAGTGGATAGCTTCCCCTGCTTCAGGACAAGGCCGCCGGGCTGTGTAAGGCATCACCTCGTCAGCACTTGGCGCATCTCTCTTTCAGTAGCGTGGTCTCAGTGTGTCCTGGTGCTGTATGACCAGCCTGCTGTATGCTGGGGTGTGGTTGCGGGCCTTTGGAGGACAGGTATTTCTTTCCCAGATGATAAATCTGGATTCTGTCCTTGTTTCTGCTTTTTCATAACCAGCTGATGAAACTAAAATCTGGAGAGCAGCGTTTGCTGGAGCTCTGCTTGTTCAGGTTTTCAGTGTCCCTCGCCGTCCCCGGCTTGGGGGAATCTAGAGAAATGGCAGCAGTCCTAGGGTGTTTTGCCTCTGAAATTTGACTTTTTATGCCTCAATCATGAATACCAGGAATCCCCGTTTTTTTTTTTTTGTTATTTTTTTTTTTTTTAAAAGGCCAAATCCAATAGGTTGAGTTGGGTCATGAGCCGCTGAGCCGCAAATCACTGGGTCAGACCTGTATACATGTGGCTCCCATTGAACTTAATAATAGCCCCTTGACTTCTCCTGCAGCTGCTGCCCAGCTTCCAGCTGCGATCGCGCTCCAGGGTGGCGCAGGTGGATTTTAGGCAAACATGTAGAGATTAAATAGCTAATTGGAAATGATTTTGCAGAGTAAAGCCGAAGTCTGGCGTACCCTGAAAAGGAAATCATTGAAGACATACAAATAGCTTACTGTTCATTTTAATTAGAGTTTGAGTGGAAGACAAGATTCAACTGATAAACCTCCACCAGATTCAAGCACCACTGAAAACCCTGGGCATTTGTATGGACATAGCAGAGGCTGCCATGTCAGACCGGATGGAGAAACGGTCTTATTTCCTCTGTTTTAATTGTTTTTGACTCTAGTATTATAGTTATTATCTAGTGGCCATGTCCAATTTTAAAATATTATAGTCTAATAGATTTTGTCTTTTCATTATTCTCAAGCCATTTACAAAAGCGAACATTGTGTTTAAATCTTAAAGTTGATGTTTTAATAATTTTTTACACTTATTTATTACTTTATGTTTATGACTGATCTGAGTATTCGGTATTTTAGTAATCTTCTTTGAGAAATGACTGGATTACTTTATGACTAGGGAGCAGCCTGGACAGTTTGACAGAATGGAAGTGAAAACTCAGTTGTCTGTTGCGACTCTTCAGGAGCAGAGACAACAGTACATATTCTCCTGACCGTTGCTGACCTTTCCTGACCCTTCCTCCTTGAAGCATTCTTGATTTGACTTTTTATAGTGATTGCATTTATGGGTTAATTGAACTGGTTAGATTTTGCCAGAGTTCCATCATGTGACTTACTGAAATTGCCACGGTTTCATTTCTTCCCTTTGGATTTTCTTTCTTTCTTTTTTCCTCCATTTTTTTTATTGTTAAAAGAAATATTTACATTTACTCCCCTTGTCCCAGGCCCTCCCGCTCCCCAAATACCCCACAGGCTCCCCCTGCTTCCTTGAGATGGGGCAGGATACCCTGCCCTGTGGAAAGCCCAAGGCCCTCCCCTCCGTCTCAGCCTAAGAAGGTGTGCATCCATATAGAATAGGTTCCCAAAAGGCCAATACATGCAGAAGAGATAGGTCCCTGTGCCATTATCATTGGCTTATCAGTCAGTCCCCATTGACAGTCACATTCAGAGAGTCCGGTTTGGTGATATGCTCCTTCAGTCCTGGTCCAGCTGGATTTGATGAGCTCCCAATAGATCAAGCACACTGTCTCAGTTGGTGGGCCAGTTCCTCACGGTCCTGACTTCCTTGCTCATCTTCTCCCTCTTTCTGCTCTTCCACTGGACCTTGGTAGCTCAGTCCCTTGCTCTGATGTGAATGTGGGTCTCTGGCTCTATCTCCATCCATCATGCGAAATTTCTATGGTGACGATCAAGATATTCATCAATGTAACTATGGGGAAAAGTCAGATCAGGCACCCTCTCCTCTGCTGCCCAAGTACCTAGCTAGGGACAGTGCTGGAAAACTGGTGTAGGAACCAGCCAGCCCCTCCTCTGCTTTCCCTCTGAGTGTCTCTTCTTTCATCTTAAGGCAGAGGTTGCCATTCAGTGTCCGGGTAAGAACACAGGCAGTGTGAGAAGGGCATGAGCACATGGCACATGTTGCACACCACAAAGCCACGATGTGCACACACATTTGGATTTAATGTCCGTTTAACCAATGACTTTTGCCACTTGATAACTTCCTGTTGATACTAGTTTATACATTCCCATGTTAGAGACCATAGAAGTTGCTTATTGATCTGTAGATTATGTGCATGTTTCTAACATGTAAATGTGTGATTTTCACAGAACTGTTCTCCAGAAGTGTGCTTAGGAATTGAAAGATCATGTCTATGAATGGCTAAGGTGGCAGTTTCAGAGGCTTCTCGGTGTGCTCAAGAATCGAAGACATTGATGGCCCAAGTAATTTACTATACCTTAGATCCCTGGTTTTGCTACCTCTGGGTAGACATTGTACCTGGCAATACTTTAGACCAGAACTTGTCATTCTTCAGTGAGTTTTTAAAATGAAGAGAGGAAGAGAGATCGAAAGGTCACTGCCAAGGCTGAGCAAGGCTGACTGCTGGGTCAGAGACCTTTGTATGTCCGTGCAGGGTGAGGGAGCTGTGGGGCAGCCTGGGGAAGGAGGACATGGAGAAGGTTCTGCCACGGGTGGACAGTTCTGTGTGGGAGTGCTGTAAGTGCCAAATGCTGCATTCTTCCTTCCTGCTTTTTTCTTTATTGCATTTCAAAATTATTTTCAGAATTACAAGCAGTTTCTTTTCCTTATATCCTCCTTCCTTCCAAGTCCTTCCGGATCCTTCCCACCTCCTTACCCACACACCCAATTTCATTTACTTTCTCTCAAAAACAAACAATAGTAAAACCCACAAAGGAAGGAAAAAAAACAAGAAAAAAGTTTAAAAAAAAAAAAGAGAGTCCATGTTGTACTGCTCACCTACCGCTGCTGAGCACCAGGCCTTGAGGTAGCCTGGGTGACAGCCCAGTGTCGCTCCGCTGGTGAAACCGCTTTTCCCTCTCCCAGCAGGTATCGATAGCAAATAGCTTCTTGGTTAAGGGTAGTTCTTTGTGCCCACTGTCCCTTCTCCAGTAAGACTGCGTTCTTGTCCCAGTTAAGATCTGTAGTGGGAGAGTCAGCTGGCACAGCTACCAGTTGGGTAGGTAGCATGTAGCTGCTCTCTGTGTAGAATCCTGACTGATCCTGTGTTCACAGTATTCGGAATCTGTGCTCAGGATACTGGAGACTAATCTAGTTAGATAATTTGTGACTGCTAGGCTCTAGAGCATCAGTTCTCAACTGGTGGGCCATGACCCCTGTGCCCACCGGAAAACACAGATATTTACATTATGATTCCTTCATAACTGTAAAATTACAGTTATGAAGTAGCAACAAAATAATTTCTACAGTTGGGGGTTACCACAACATGAGGAACTGTATTAAAGGGTCACAGCCATTAGGAAGGTTGAGAATCACTGCCCTAGAGTAATAGAGCATTGTAATAATGGCAGTAACCAGATTAAAAATGAAATGGTCTTTTAGGAATCTTAATAGTTACCCTGTCCTTCCTAGTAGGATTCCTGTGTGTTTCAGGGGATTGCATCCTGCTGGGAGAACTATGCCTAGATGTAGTTAGTGAATGCCTTGAGCTGTCTCAGGGACACATGGAGTGACATTTCTGCTACTGTGAGATTCTCTTACAATGAAAAGAAGGCCTTGCTTAATTATCTGCTTAGCACTGAGAGGAAAATAACTCCCGTTCTGGACATGGCAGCAGTGTACTAATAAAGAGCTTGAGCTTCTGCTTTCATTTTACGAGGTTACCCTCCTGCCGAAGGAAGGTAGGCGAGGTTACCCTCCTGCTGAAGGAAGGTAGGCGAGGTTACCCTCCTGCCGAAGGAAGGTAGGCGAGGTTACCCTCCTGCCGAAGGAAGATAGGCGAGGTTACCCCTCTACTGAAGGAAGGTAGGCGAGGTGACCCTCCTGCTGAAATAAGCAAGATTCCTGAGTCAAGTGCTTAGAGTACTCTCAAGCACTGAAGATGGTACAGCTGCCGGGAAGGTGGGAGCTCAGAGGCCCTGGTGCTGAGGATACCTGCTCTGCTCCCTGATGCTTTTTGTCCTGTCATTTTGGTTAGTGCTGGTGAGCAGGGGAGGAAAAGGCTGTACCCCATAACTCCTCACAGTCAGCTGGGACCCTTCAAGGGTTCAGTCATAGAATAGAGTGGGCTAACAGCAAAACTGTCTTCCTGGAGACTTTAGGGCTGGCTCACCATATTCGTGTGATCCTGGGATACCCCACCCTGACCCCGGTGTTGCACCCTGACAAGTGAACTTACGAGGGCAGTTCCCCAGGGAGAAATCAGGTGATGTGAGTGGTTCAAAGACAGAAAAACAAAGCAAGTGGTAAAACTTGGACTTGGTAGTAAGTGTATTCAGCAGTATTCTGAGGGTTTTGAGAAGAATGGAAATCAGTGACAAAGTGCTTAAACAATTCAGGTGGTCTTCTAAACCATTTTCAAACCGGTTTTCACTGGGTTGGAATCTTAAGGTATAAAATACCATTGGCCCCATTGTCTATGGACTAAAGGACACAGTTAGACTTAAGCAAGCAGAGCAGCTTACGTGGCTCCTGGAATTCAGAGGAAAAGTGGGACTCATGGGTGATACACTATCTTTCTTTTGTTTCCCAATAAAACTGTGTTCAACCATAGAGGGAAAAGTATGTCTAGTAGTATAAAAACCCAAGACAAATCCACGGCCACTGCAACAGGAGTGTTTTTTAGGGAGCTTAGTTTGCCATCTCTCCTTCACTGCTGGATGGCCCTGGCTCTGCTCGTGTGAAGTAGGATTGCTTCCTAACCATTTATGAAGCTGTTTCTCACACTGGATTTAGCTCCCCATGGATTCCTGCTAGGATATATCTTCTCCGTGCAATGGTGTCCAGCTTGTCTCATCCCCTTTGCTGGAATGAATGCTTCTCTGTCAATGCGAGTCACCCATGTGTAGAGATGTGCTTTTAAAAAATGTCTTTTGGGGATCACAAACGACACAGTAAAAGCAGGTCAGCATACAGACACTGAGGAAATAGCTTCGCTTGTGCACCAAGCCTTAGCACTCACCCATTGCACGGATTTGTACATTACAAATACAACATTTTCAGTTGCAATACTCTCAAGGTGACAATACCTGTGTTTTAAGTGATATTTCCTGTTAACGAGCCTTTCTATTCCCCGAATGTGGCCACCTTCTCCTCTCATTGGCTGCATCCAATAGGAAAGAGATGAAAAATTAAAAGCTGCCATTAGAATAACTGGAGTAGTCATTTGAAAGAAATGTTTGTCTGTTGCCAGTTAAAAATGGCAACTTAGGGCTGAGACGTGTAGCAGGTAAAATGAGAGACCTTGTGTCTAAAAACCAAGGTGGAGAGCAATAGAAGGAATATTACATTCATCTCTGGTTTTCACATGCATGGGTGAACTTATGCACATGCCTGCTCCCACATGTGTGCACGCATGTGCACACACACACACACACACACACACACACACACACACGGCATTAAAGTATGGCAATAACCAGGCAATTTGACTCACTCCTCGCTGTCCGTATAAGGAAGCCAGATTGAGAGTGTTTCTTGACGGTAGAGAAACTGTACTCTATCTTTGAAATGTACATACAGACACAGATTACATATGTGTGATTGCTTCGTTTGCTTGTGGGTTTCGAGCTGGGAACTCAACTTTGGGCCTCTGTAACACTAGTACTTAACCACTGAGCTTCCTCCCCGGGACCTCGTCTTTAGAATACTTGGTGCCAAGTGAGTGCTTCAGACACTTTCTGAATCAAAACCCTGAGATCCTCTTCCTCACAGGAAACTTGCTCTCTCGGGCATCAGCAGTGGCCATGCTTCTGTAGAAGAAATGCGCAGCTTGCTGTCCCTAGTCCAGTGTTCAAGGTCATGGTATTCACGGCTTTGGCAGACACTGGTGAAGGGGCTGGAATTCCTCAGTCGCTTATGCATCACTCGTAGGTTACAGAGACGGAAGGGGAAAAGGAGAGGAAATGGGAGTGTGGGATGTGCCTCCACGTGACTGTGATGTCACCTCCAGTGACTATTCCTGTGGGCAGACACTCAGTGTTTCATAGCGTGTCTCTCTGTGACTTACATTTTGCTAAGTTGTCAGGTGTCCCAGGTAATCGTAACAAGATAATTTAATGTTTTAGAAAGCACGAATATGGCGGAGTTGAACATAACATTGAAACGGTTTACCTCCCAAGCATAAATTACAGTATTTCAAAAAAAAAAAGCCCTGCTCTAAAAGCAATGGAAGCATACACATGGTTATGTGTTTATCAAGTGAGTGATTTGCTGTTATTAGTTGGATAAGCACAAGCTGTGTGAACTATGCTTGCCCAGGGGTGGTCTTGTCTTCTAGCTACTTTGCAGAAAAATAGTCAATTTACCCAAATAAAGTGATCGGTGCAATTTTCCTGATGCCTGGCCCTCTCCAGTTTTTCACTTCTGTTTCAGCTTCTGTATGCTTAACCAAGGATATTATTTTAAAAATTAATTTCTTCCATCTGCAGGACTGGGTTGCCTTTGGTAAACCTGAGGTAGCTGAGACCTGTAAGGTCTTTTGCTTGTAAAATTTCCCCAAAGATCCTAAACATTTGTGTTCTCTTTCCCCAGTATAAGGAAAGCCTCGCCACAGTGGCTCATGCAGTTGTGTTTTGGGCTGAGAAGGTGCTGAAGGTGAGAGTGGACCAATCAGAACTGTGGTGGTGGAAGGGTAACGAGCTCCTGCCTGGACCTAGCCATTGACTGTTCTTACCCCAGCTAGTAGAAGACTGAGCCTTGGCGGAGACGTGGGATACAGAGGCCTGAGAGATGCTAGTAAATGAGAGCACAGCTTCCTATCTTTGTCTCATCCCTTTCTGGAAAAGAGCAAACACGGTCTTTGAAAATATCAAATATTTATGAAAGGGTGAAGAAATGCAATACTCCAACTGCGCCTCGAAATGCAGGACCCCGTGCTTTGCACGCCGGAGGTAATTGTCTTAAATTACGAGTGCTACCTAGTGCTTGCACTCTAGCTACTAATTGACCCTTCGGGTTTTAAAACACACAGGCCTCGGCAATTGAAAGCTTATTAAATTATGCCTTCATGTGGGAAGCAACACAGTGTGTTGGAGCAGTGAGCAGGGAAGGTTTGGGGAGAGGCAGGAGGGATGGGGTCTCCTTACAGCCTCTGCCCTTCACAGACTCTAGGTTGTTAGTGTTTCAGTTTATAGAATGTTTTCAAAACTGGAGGTCTTTCACATCATGTACCTGTTCCTTTGAGTTCTGTGTTGATCTTCTAAATAGCTAGAAATTAAATAAAATTACTTATGAAGCAAAAGGTCTCGGTATGCAGCCAGTCGTTTTAGTTGAACTCTTGCGGTGGCACGTTTGCCTTCACACGTGGGACTGCTAGGCTTGAGTAACTTACAAATGGTCACACAACCAAGAGCTGACCTCCTGGCTCCAAAATAATTATCTTAGATTCTCCATCTCAGCTTTTCTGGCACTCCCAATATTTCACAGTCAACATTGACTCCGGGGTGAATTTGAAGCACCGGTCCTAGTTGAGAGAGGGAAGCCTGAGTGTCGATGGGATAAATGATTTATTTGTTGTTTCCTAGTTGCTAAGCAGACTTGTGAGCAACTGGAGATAAACAGAAAGGACACAGAAGGACACTTAAATGTCACTGTCAGTCTAGCTGGCAGCAGACAAATGAATGAACGTGATAGCACAAGTGTCTTGAAGGGCCATTAAGACGATTCTGGGTGAAGGCATGCTTGCGGTTGGGTAAAGAGGAGGGGGTGGGGTTGTTTCCTGGGACACATATACTTGTTTTATAGACAGTGCCTCTCACTTTCCTGGAACTTACTAGGTCAAGAATCCTCTCTTGCCCGTCTTTGCCTCCCCAGCATTGGAATTATATGTGCATGCTACCAAGCCTTTCATTTTATATATGTGGTTTCTGGGGATCAAGCTCAGATCTTCTGGCTTGAAAGACAAGTACTTCATCAACCGAATATTGTCCCAGTCCCACAGACAGCATCTTTAGACAAGGCAGATAAGAGAACCCTTGGCAACCTCTAGTATTAGCCAGTGCACTATCTTCCCACTTTGACCAAAGTTAGGAAAAGGGAAGAAAGATTGATTTTGACTCATGGTTTTAGAGAGTTCGGTCTGTGGTTGCTTGGCCCTATACTCCAGGGCAGCACATCACGGCAGTGGGTGAGGATCCTGTTCCTCACTGCAGACAGGAAGCCGAGAAAGGGAAAACCGGAAATTGCTAGTGCAAGACATAATCCTATAGGGCCCGCTTCAACTGCCTACTTCCTCTAGCTGGGTCTTGCTCCTACTTTTCACCAAGCACTGATAATGCCATTATGACTCTACCAGAGGATTAAATTATTCACCGTCAGATAATCATTTCTAGAAACACCATTACAGTCACATCCAAATATATATTTCCCTGTTCTCCTGGACAGTCTAGATCAGTGGTTCTCAATTTATGGGTTGCCACATGACCTTTTCACAGGAGTCACCTAAGACTAGTGGAAAACAGACATTTGCCTTGCGATTCATAACAGTAGCAAAATTACAGTTATGAAGTAGCAATGAAAGTTATTTTGTAGTTGGGAGGTCACCACAACATGAGGAACTGTATTAAGGGGTCGCAGCATTAGGAAGGCTGAGAACCACTGATCTAGACATCCCATTGCAAACCCATTATAGGGGCCACAAGAAATCCTCTAGCTAAAAGCCGGGAAGAGAAGGACTTGCTAGTCACAGAGCTGCTTTGATCCCTAGTTTTGGCTCAACCTCTAGGATATAAGAAGCAAATGTCTGTTGCTTGTGCTGCCTGATCAGCACACTTAACTATGAAAACCCAAGCCAGCACAGGAAGGTGTGATTAAGAGAGTGTGTAGTCAGCGTTCTGTCACCATGGAAACAAAAACTCTGAGGTAAGCAACTTATGAGGAAGGACATTTATTTTGGCTCACACCTTAAGTCCAGGGTCATTTGGCCTGGATGCTCAGGGGCCTGTGGTGAGACTGCACTCCACTGTGACAGGTGTGCAGGCTCAGGCAGAGCTGTTCACCTCCTGCCAGCCAGGAAGCCAAGAGGGATCCAGTCATCCTGGCAGCTCTTTCCAGGACCCACACCCTGAAGGCGCCACCTTGGGACTACCTTCCAGTAGTTGCCAAGCCTTTGACACAGGATCCTTATGGGGGACATTTTAAGATTCAAATAATAGCAGATGAGGAAGCCTGCTATTTTACAGCAAGCTCAGTCTAGCTGAACATCTTGTCCGTGGCAAGCCATGCTAATGTACCCTCTGCCCTGTAAAACTCAGACCTGACAACATATGGAAATGCCAGGTACCAGGTGCCAGGTGCCAGGGGACGAACAGTGAGCGGTCTGTTGAGGGCTGAGGACACTGTCTGAGGATCTGCGTTGTCTATCAGAAGGTTGCTTAGGGAACCTGGGCTCCGGAGGATGCTTTATTCTGAGACTTAAACTTTTATGGCATCAATTGCACAGCTATGTCTGTGACACACTCCTGCATGCCTGGTGGACTCCCAGGCAGCCTCCACTTTTGCTGACTTAGAAACCTGTGCTGTTTGCCTCTAAGACTCTTGAAAGCCTTTGACTTAGGGCCTCACATATTTTTCCTGATTCAAGTTTTTGCCTTAATGTAAGTTTCTGCAGACAAGTTCCAGTTGCGACCACTGGCGCAGGAGCCAGCCATTTTCTTTACAATGATGTTGCGTGGCTTTGCCTGGGCCCTTTGGACTGAGCTGTCTCTTTAAGATCCCAGGCACTCCTCTGAGTCTCTTCTGCAGCCCACACTTGCAGATGTGCTGTTCCCTGCCTGTGTGCATTCTGTTCCCTTCTCCTCGCTGCCCCTCCTCTCTTCCCTCCACAGCACTGCCTAAGGGCTAGGGCTGCAGAGAGAGACTACTCCAGACCAGGAGATAAAACAGCAGAAAGTTACCCTCTTATTATAGCCAAAATCAATGTATTTGTTAGGGTTCACTAGAGGAACAGGACTTACATAAGGAATATCTGTCTGTCTATAATGTGTGTGTGTAATTTATTAGAATGGCTTACAAGCTGTAGTCTAGCTCGTTCAGCAATGGCTGTCTACCAACAAAGTTCTAAGAAGCCAGTAGATGTTTCCATGAGGCTTGGTGCCTCAGCTGGTCTTCTGTATACACCAGAATTCAAGAGAAATAGGCTCTAATGCCAGTGAAGGAATGGACTTGCCAGCAAGGGGGAGAGCAAACAGGCAAAGAGAGCAAGCTCCCTTCCTCTACATCCTTTATAGAGGCTGCCAGCAGAAGGTGTGGCCCCGATTAAAGGTGGATCTTCCCACCTCAAAGATCTGGATTAGAAGTGGGTCTTCACCCTCCACATGATTTAGTTAGGAGAAAGTCCATCACAGGTGTATGCAACCATTTAGGCTTTGGTTAATTCCAGAGACAGTCAACTTGACAACCAAGAATGGCCATCACATCCAGGTGTGGGTGATTGGCCCCCTCTGAGGCTGCGAAGGAAGACCTGTTGCAAGGTGCCTTGGTGTCTAATGACTTCTGCCCTCTGTTTTGTAGATGGCTGTCTTCCTCTAGCATCTTCTCATTGCCTTTTCTCTGTGCAGATTTCTCTTCTTCCTAAGGATTGGCTTAGGTGCCCTAATTCCTTTATCCTATGTTTCTCCAAATAAGGCCATATTTCTGATGATACTGGAGGTCTATCCTTCAGTATGTCTGTTACTGTTGGACATGCCCCACCCTGTAACCCTCCCCCTTCTTCTTGGTGAGTAGAGTCATTACCTTGGAAACATCCCGAGCCTGTGTTTGATAAGAGGATGGACCACCTCTTATGGATAATGCAACCATAGGTCAGTTAAAAACTGTCTGGACTCTTTCTGTTGACTTGATACTGTGACATGTTTGCTGTTCTCTAGCCCACATTCCTTTGGAGGACCTGAACCAGAAGCAGTGATGCAACCCACTCTGGGCCTGAGAATGTGCCTGTAGCCATGGCTACTGTCAAGGCACCCGGTGGCTGTGGGTTTCTGTAACCATGTCAGTCAGCATTGTTGAACTTCACAAAGTTTGATTTATAAAAGAAAAGAATATATTAGTTCTTATAATTGAAAAGTATAGGTATTTAGCTAGTCTAAAAATTAAACTTAATATTCAGGATAATTGAGTGGTATACCTGGAACTGCTATGTGTGTTTGTGTGTGTGTGTGTGTGTGTGTGTGTGTGTGTGTGTGTGTGTGTGACCCAATGGCATTATGTTTCCCCTTTAGATTATCAGTTAGATACCGATGTCTGTGACCTCAACAAATAGAATCTGGATTTCCCTCAGGTCTGGCCCCTAATGCCCATCCTCACCAGACATTGCATTGGAAACACAGGCATAGGCATCTGTTGTTGGGAGGGCATTGCCAGTAAGACAATGACTTTAAGTGACTTCCCTTGCAAAGTTTTTAGGTGTCCAGCCCTTGTGCAGAAGGCTGACATAATGGACAGCTGTTTGCAGTTACACTGCCATCTGTCAAACAAAACATGCCCATCAAACAAAACATGTCAATCAAGAAATGGAGAAGTCCATATCCCTTGATTTTATTCTTGTGTGGGGCTCCGGAGCATGGTCCGTCCAGCTGTAAGATTACTAAGTTAATCATAATGTCAAAGAATTTTCCTCATTAACCTTGCCTCTTAATGTTCCCCATGGGATTGTAATTGACGAGACCTGATGGCTGGCTTCTGAACTCACCCTGCCAGTGGAAAGCATCTCAAGCTCTTAAGCCAAGCCATCAATCTTGCTAATGCCTCTGATGAAGCTGCCAAGGGTTCTTTGGATGGTTTTCTTGTCTGCTCCCTTCCCCTTTTGAGGCTAACATGCCCCAAATATTTTCCTAACTACGCTCCCAGCAGGGATTATAGCCGCACCAACAGGCTCACTCTTTTTGTAATTGATGCTACCTCACTCACATAGTGTGCTCCAAGGAGGCATGCTGTCATCACAAGCTTCTCTTAGGTTTAAGACCTTTGCCATCTGTTAAGATTGATCCTGAGTTTGGGAATCTCTGCTCTGGCTTCACTCCTCCCATTTCAGACCCTGCGCCTCAGAAAGTCCGCCAAGGGTCAGCTCCTCCCCCAGGGCTGAGACCATGCGTACAGGGTATTGGGGCTCGATAGACCAGCTATGTGCTCTCTCTCCTGCCTTTCTGAGAGTCACCTGGGAGTTGCTTCACTCTGCTCTGTTTATTAAACCTGGATTTATTAATTTGGTCTGATTTGGCTTATTGCATTGATGGAGAAACCCAGGAACTGGGGCTCCAGTACTAACCAGTGACCTCTTAGATTGGCCCTCCTCTGAGTCACTCGACCGGTCACCCTTCTGCATTGCCCCTTTCATTGCATCAGAAGCAGTTAGTCTGCACCCCTAAACTCCAGACAGCAGTTAAGGTAACCCCCGAGGGGGGAATGTGGGACTAGGGTTAGATGGATTCCCTGGTAGACTGACAGAGAAGGAGAGGAGCCATGACTAAGTAACAAGCATGGTGAACATTCAAACTGGTTGGCTTCTTCCCCATCCTCCTGACCTGAGGCAAAAGCCTGGCAGCTTCAAAGAAAGGCCTTGTGGGCTTTTCCTCCCTTCTTTGGGGCCCTCTACTGATGGATTGTCTCGACAAGTTCAGGGCCAGATCAGGGCACCATTCAACAACAGTTGTGAGCCAATCAGCTTCCCCATCCTGACCAACCCTAAATCACTCCAAAGACTTTAAAACTCCCAGCCCTCAGGGAGAGGCAGGGCTCTGGTTTCTTGAGTATCCTTGAGCTTTGCAGAGGGTCCTAGCCTGTGTGTGCCTATTGCATGTGTGTTTCTTCACCCCCCCGAAAAAGCCCCCCCTTTTTTTGCCAGCAAAGCCTAAAAGTCCACTCTAATGAATTCATAGATTCCATTAGCCTCATTTTCAAGCTTTTAAAAGATGACCTTAACCATAGTCTTTAATTAGTTTTCCAGTCTTGAATGCACAGTCTTCATAAATCCCTTACAATCCTCTTCAGGAATATTATTTCAATTTTAAAAGTAACAACTGAAATGTAAGTATCGTCAGCTGAAGGCCCGCTGAATGTTTTGCTCCAGGTAGCGTGTTGTAGTACTGCAGTTTTCCAGCTTCGGTAGAAAATACTCCATGTGGATGTGTAACCCACAGAGCAGGCCTCCGTCGTCTTTGTTCCATTTTCTGCCATTTCTCTCAGGGGCACCTCCCTCCCTCCTTCCCACCCCATCCCCACTCCCTTTTCTTTAGAGTAGCAGCTTCCATTTTCCCTTGGCCACAGGAAGAAATGCTGTGGTAAAGGATAGCATATTGTTAAGCCTTTAACTTACATTAATATGTTTAGCCCACCGTCTAGAGGGAACTTAAGATGCATAGGGGGGAGAAGACAGTGTCCCAGTTTGCTTCTATCCTCTACTTATTGGCTTGCTCAGCCTGCTTTCTTATATAATCCTGGACCACATGCCCGGGGGTGGCACTGCCCACAGTGGGCTAGGCCCTCCCACATCAAATGGAGATAACGCCTCGTAGACATGCTCACAGGCCAGTCTGATGGAGGCAGATCCTCAATTGGGGATCCCTCTTCTCGGGTGACTCTGTGTCAAGCTGGCAGTCACTACCCAGCACTGACATGTTGTAATTTTCATGGCAGCACAGATGAACCGTATGGTAAAACCAGTGGCTGTCTGACTAGTGCAAAGCATACTTTGCTGGAAGCATCAAACTCTGCTGGTGACTGCTTTCAAAGCAACTGGTGGTTGTTTTCAGCAGAGACAACCCCACCACATTCATGCAATTAAAGGCTTTTTTTTTTCTTCCTTCCCCTGAGCAGGAGAAAACCAGGCTTGAGATTGTGTGTCTGACGTTTTATTTCTACGTGAATTGGTCATAGAAACTCCAAAGTTTCGTGGCCCAGGGATTCAGTTGCGTGACTGTGAGCGCTCCTAGTTTTGCTTGCAATTAGTGAAAGATACTGTGTTCTGCAGCAATGTGTAACTCCCAGGATCCTCTGGGGAAAGTCCACTGCAGGCACTGTGGTGTGTCCAAGAGCTGTGACAGCGCGGATCTCCAGAGAGATGACTAATGAGTTGGAACGAAGGCTTTCCCCCTTTCATGAGGCAACACTTATATGTTGTGACACTAATTTCACAGTGTCAGTTTTCCTGCCAGCGGGCCCCTGCTTTAATCCTCATTTCACATGCATCGCTGTGCCTCCCTCCTTGACGAAACTTGGCCAGAGGCAAGCAGTTTCAAGTGACGAGGCTGTGGCTTGCTAAGTACAGCTAGCTGACACCCACACACTTATGAATGGAGGGACCTTCTGAACCTTCTCTAAGGGAGTGGCTGCACAGGAAGTCCTGAGACGGGCCATGGTGTTGATACCTGCCGAATGTGCTTCTTGCTGTGCATGCTGGTGACACTCGCTGTGCACGCTGGTGACACTCCCTGTGCATGCTGGTGGCACTCGCTGTGCACGCTGGTGTCACTCCCTGTGCACGCTGATGGTACTCGCTGTGCATGCTGGTGGCACTCGCTGTGCAAGCTGGTGGCACTGACTGCACTGGTGGCACTTGCTGTGTGTGCTGGTGACACTCACTGTGTGCTCTGGTGACACTCACTGTACATGCTGGTGACAGTCAGTGAGTACAACATTGGAGGGTGATGTGCATGCTGGTGACACTTGCTATGCGCTCTGGTGACACTCTCTGTGCATGCTGATGGCACTTGCTGTGTATGCTGGTGATAGTCAGTGATTTGGTTTTCTCCTAATTCTCTGTGTATACCAAAGGCTGCTGCCTCATGTATCAGGGAGAAACGAACAAACAGACTCCCTCAAGTCCCATTTCTCATCCTTCATTTTCATTTAGGAGAACAGTAACTGCTTGTGGGACTGACTGGGGTGTTTTCTGGGGACTGATTCTGCTTCAGAAGTCTTTGGTTGTGCCAGAGACCACAGGCTCCACAAGGAAAGGCTGGAGCGGTACAGTCATTACTGCTCAGCTATAGTGTCTGCATCTTGAGTTCTTGACTCTGTGTTTTCTAAAACTTTGTTTGTCTTAGTCATGATTTGATTTTTTTTTTCAGTTTCTGGCCCAGCAAGCAATTTTCTCCTGGGTAATTGTGAAATGACAAAACACAGAGTTGTTAGTATGTTGGGGGAGCTGGTCTTCAGCAGGGGCAGTGGCACCATCCTGTAGGACCTTTATGGGTGATGGCAGTGCTCGCCTTTGGACCCATGGGCTAGTGCCGCTGCAGAAATAAAGTTTTATGCTTACTTAATTTTAATTTAAATGTAATTAGCGCCATGCAGCTTGTCGTGGCTACCATGTGCGATGGGGCAGATGAGACTATTCTTTAGACTGAAGACAGCTGGACTTGGTTTTAGGTCAAGGTAGGTCTGTCTCGTTGGTCCTTATGCTTTGAGGAGAGGCTTGTGGTTCGGATCTTGGAAGCCTTTATTTCTGCGGCAGCATTTTGTCCAGGGCTGCGAGGGTTGTCTTTGTTCTGAAGCAAAGGCTCACAGCTCATCGGCGATTTCCTCACTGAGATGCTGGAAAGGACACATAGGAAGGACATCTGCTGCTCGTTTGCCTTCCAGTGACCCAGGAAACATCAGAATACGAGTTTGACAAAATATTTAAAACTGCAGTCCCTCTGATCTCTTCTTTCAGCTTTCCATAGTTTGAGACACAAGAAAAGCTCTTTGATTCCCTCTCTTAACACACTCAAAATAATACTTTGCACACCAGCATTTCTCAGATAGGAGACACCCGTGGGAGTTGCACAACTGAACTCAGTCCAGACATCAGATACAATCTATCTGGAGCTGGAGTCAGATCCCACCTGGGCTCATATATCTGCCCCAACTTCTCAGGTGCCAGCCACAAGCCCTGGATGGTGACCTGTAGTTCTCACTGGCCAGCCATATGTAAATCGGTGAGTTCCCTTGTTTGGTAATTGCCTGGGACAGTTCACCTCACTTCCAGGAACACACTCCTCAAGCATGGCCACCAGCAAGGGAAGTCGTCATCAGAGATGCAGCTGAGGAGATACAGAGGATGAGGTGTGAAGCAGACTGGAATTCCCGTGCCTCTCCAGGCACACCGCCCCCTGGGTGCACCCAGTTCAGCTGTTTTCAGTGGTAGGCAGCCTCCGTTCAGCTGTCCCTTGTCTCTCTGTGGTGGGCAGACTCTTGTCATGTGATACAATACCCAAAGGAAACACCTTAAAGGGGGAATGGTCTGCTCAGGCTCACGGTTCTTTGAGATTTCAGACCGTGGTCACATTGGGGGATGTGACAGGGCACAGGGCAGCATCTGACCTCATGGTGGCCAAGAAACCGAGAGACAAAGGTGCCATGTCCTACTATTCCCTTCAGTAAAGGTCTTGCCCCAGGGACCCAACTGTTTTGCTCCACCTGTAGGTTTCTCCACCTCCTCCCAGCGGTTTAGGCTTGTGACCAAGCTGCCAATGCCTGGCCTTTGAGGGACTTGAGATGTCAGCTGTAATACTCTGAATCTTGCCCTGGGGGCTTTTGTGACTGCTTTGTCACATGGCTGTGACTGATGGAGTTGTGGGCTCCTGAGGTCAGGTCACCCTGTCTTCAGAGCTAGGGTCAGATGCAGCTCACTGTCTTCTCTCAGCCCTTCCTGTGAGGAGTCTCACCCTTCTACATCTGTTGTGCTGACACACGGAAGACAGTTAGCCTCCACAGAGTCTCAAGGCCTTAGGAGCTGTGGGTATCTGGAGATGGGGGTGATGTGTTTTTCAGTTCCACACACATTCGTACACAATTCCTTCACCTTTTTCTGTGAAGTGAAGGCCCCCGTCCTGCCTGGCTACTGCAGGTCTAGACTGAGGCCATAACCATGGTTAGGATGGCGTTAGAGATGAGTGGAAACCAGCTATTTTGAGGGTGTCTTCCAGTCTCTAACTCAACCTGAAAGCTGCTCTTTCCTGTGGGAAAGCTGGGCTCCACCTGCTCCCACCAGGGATCTCTTCAGCTCTCTTTTGAGGGGACTGCAGAAGACACTGTCGGGCCACACAGGGCTTTTCCTCTTGGCAGGCAGCTTTCTGGGTGACTGGTCTTACAGACAATGGTTTCTAAGATGCGGGGTAGTAACGTGTCTTTATGCTGAGAAGAGTTGGTTTGAATTTCAGCCTTGCTCATTTTCAGAGAGACTGGGGCAGAGGAGATAGACAGATGCACCCTCTCTCTCTCTTGTGGGGATAGGAGCATGAGCAAGATAATAAAAATGATCATCTCTCTGTCTATTTGAAAATCTTGCATGCCAGCAGCAAGTCACCTGGTATATTCTATGTTGCTTTTTAGTCACAGTGACATCACCATGACAATGGTGACAGTCTTGCAATAGCCACTTCCTGTAAGTTTGCCTAGGGGAAGAGCTCCCATCCTGAAATTCAGCTGTGAGATAAACTGACTGGCAGTGCAGTGCCATTAACCAATCAATAATCAAGATCATAAGGATATAGACTGTCTCACATATATTTTTGATTGATGGAAAAAAGCCTAAGTATTGAGTGATGGGTTAAAAAGCTAACTTTAGTGCTCTGAAAGCTATGAATACATTGCAGAAAGTGTGGGAATTTGAAGAAGATTTGAAGCCGAACTTGTCGTGCCTTGAGACAGCACCTCCCAGGGAATTGTCAGCAAGCCTCCATTCTCCTAGTAAGGCAGAAACAGCAGTCGGGAATTGTGTTCCCCTGGAATGAGGGAGAAATGCACCAGGCCCACAGTATTAATAGTTCCTTTAAATTCCGTGTACTAGAATGCTGTCTCTGTGGTAGGGATGGTGCAGGTGTGTGCGCTAACCTGTCCCGCGCGGTGCTCCTTCAGCCCCAAGCTAGGCTAGGAAACTGATATGGAGGAAATATTGGGGTTCTTATTCTCATTAATGAAGGAATTTAAGGATGGATTCAAAGAGAAGCTTAAGGACAGTTTCGGTAGAGTTTAAACAAAAAACCATCAGGGCGGGGAACAGGCAAATCTTAGCAGCTTTTCAGAAGAGGAGGGCAGAGGAGAGAAGAAAAAGAGCCCGATAATCTAGCATGGAAGGAGTGAAAAGGACCCAAATGTTCGGAAGGCATGCTTAGAAAAAGACAGAAGAAAAAGAAAGTTACACTACTTTTAGTAATTTAGAAAAGCTGGCAGATTGCATAGCCACATGGCTGTGGTCCAGTAATCTACTGAGCTAGTGGCGAGAAGGGAGTTCTGGGAAGGAAAAGTACAGCATCTCATCAAAGGACTATTATTCCATCTATTTCTCCAACATGGCTCAAGGTGAGACAGCCTTCCAGGGAGTGCCTTTGGCCACAGCTGCAAAGTTAAGTCTCCACCTAGGCCAGAAATTCTTGACCAAAAAAAGTTTTTCCTTCATGAGTCTTTATTGCTTACTCTAACAAAAACCAATCAAAACCTAATAAGTTATGGTGTATCTGAAGGCATTAAACAAGGACTGATACCATTTACTAAGGCTTCCCTGAGAAGTTTGAACTAAGGTTTTATTTTGCTCTCCCTCACCTAATGGTAGCATTGAAAGTCAGCCTTTGTTGTTGCCTTCTGAGGTTGTGGGTTTTTGGTGTGTGTGTGTGTGTGTGTCCCTGCATGTAGAAGAAATGAAAAGTCTATACTAAACATTTCTTCATTTCCTTCCCCTCCCTCCAATTATAATTAACTGTGGTCAAACATAGGCCTCTCAGAGTGTGTTGGCGACACAGTGAAGAGGAAACTTAAGAAGCTTATCATGGCATTTAGCAATTAGCTTGAAAGCTGTGAAAGCAACTACTTGGCGCTCTATTTGTTTATCTAAGAACCTGCCAACTGTCTTGCATAATCACCTTGAGGAATGCTCACTCTCACCTGAAGAGTGAAGAAGCAAAGCCAAGAGAGAGCATCCCCGGACGTCCTAGAAGAGCATCCTCAACTGAAAATAGCATCCCCGGACGTCCTAGAAGAGCATCCTCAACTGGGAATAGCATCTCTGGGCATAGCAGCCATGTGCCAGTGCTGCCAGGTTATGTGAAGCTCTGTCATGTGCCAGGAGTTTTGCTCTGTGCTAGTGACACAGAACCAATCTCTCACGCCCAAAGACAATGGCCCTCATGACGTTTTAAAAGTTGGAAACACATAAGTAGAATAGAGAACGTGGTAGAAGTAAAAAGGATTGTGAAACAGGAGTGTACGCAAAGTCGGAGAGAAAGGATAAGGCAATATGGAGCAGGATAAACTTTCCTTACCGGAAACTTTTGTGATTTGGAGACTTTGCTGTTGCATTCAGTTACAGACTGTGTCTGGAGGTGTCCAGGTGAAGGGCAGACTATAGTGAGATGAGATCCAGGGCACAATGTCTTAGATCCCTTCGGGAGAGCCTCGGATCACAATGGCATTGTCAATTCTCAGAGGTGGCTTCTTGCAGGACTTCCAAACTTTGTGGCGTGTGGACTCTTCTACTCTGCAGAGCCATTCCTGCTGGTGGTTTTTGGAGTACTGTCTCTTAGGTCCAGGTGAAAGAGCAGCTGGAGGGCCTGACCCGGACTGAACACTGCGAGCCTCTCAGGACATGCTGGAGTTGGGAGTCTTTTTTGTTGTCTGACAGCTAGACTGCATCCATGTTCCTAGAATGAAATTGTGTGATTCCGGGGGCACTCATGGCTTTGGAGGGATATAAATGAAAATGCTGGACTCCATCCTCAAGAGGCTCAAAGCTTCATGGGAGGCAGAAATGCAAGCTGTCAGGCTCCCGGGTTGATGTTTGAAGTTCAGCATTTGCGGCTTTATCCGTAGAGCCATGTGCTCCTTGTTCTATGCTGGGGACTGAACTGCGGAGTCTGGGTCTGAAGGCCTAGAGGCATGACCAAGCTGCTCACGGGGAGCAGAACACATTGCTATGCCAGGATCAAGGCCATGGGGCTGGTGAGAGAGACAAAGAAGGTGGAGCTGCAGGTTTGTAGGAATGGATTTTGGAGACAGGAAGGACTGTCTTCAAATTCTGCACATTTTTATGTGAGGTAACTTGCTGTCAGTTATTTTCCCTTTAGGCAGAGCTGTAAAGAAACACAGCCATGCCATGTCTTCATGTGAAGTTTTACGCTGTGCAGGTACACATCAAGAAGCCGTGATCACTGTGGGTGACTAACCATATGCATATATGAAAATGACACAATGGCATCCAATAGCATGTCTGTCTTAGTTACTGTTCTCCTGCTCTGGCAAAACTCCATGACCAAGAAAACATATAGTGAAAGGCATTTAATTGAAGGTATACTTACAGTTTGAGAGGGTTTGTTAGTCCATCTTTAGCATATTGGGGAGCCTGATATGTTTCTTGGAGATAATACATTCCTACCATTTTTGGGGGGAAATCTATTATCAATAGTGCATGAAATTGATATGGTAAGCTGTAACATGTGACCATGAACCCAGCACCCAACTTGGGGACTCCTATGTGACTTCCCCTACCACAGTCTGTCTCCTTTCATGAAGACCTTGAAGTTTGTGCCTTATTCCCTTTGACTTTATACGCAAGTCTTTTTCTATATGGGTAGGTAAGTGGCCTGGTAGAAATGAAGATCTGAAGAATCACTTGTGTCTCTTAATTTGATTATCAGACAATTGAACCAATGAGCGTTTCCCCAGGAATCTCATGCTGACATCAGGACAAGGGCCTAGCTGGAGAGGAAGCTTCTCTCCAGGAAAGATACTTCTTACAGGTCTAACCTGGCGACCACCTTCCAGGAGACTGAAACCCAGGCAATGATGGGTAAGCGGTGGGTGGGACCATACCTTGACCTGGGACCACTCAGGTGTGTCTATCCTGGCCTTGGGCTTAAACATCAGTCCCACTTCAGGACCCACAGACAGCTTTGGGGTAGGGGTAGTGGTAGGGGGTCGTTCACTGGATCCATCTCTTTATCCCTCTTCCAGAGAGACCACACTGAATAAATCTCCTACTTCTGCTTTTCATTATTAATTAGGTCCTTTAATTGGCTTCCTGAGGACAAGGGTCCCAACCCAGCTCATGGACCTAAGCTGTGAGTTCAAGTTCAGTAGCAGGTGTATTGTATGGTTGGGCTGTGGTTGATGTTGAGGCTGGAGAATACTGTGTGTGGTCTCCCAGCTTTGTTTGTTTTTATGTAACTGGATGTGGAAATGTGCTTGTGTTCTCGTGCAGACATAGCCCCTCTTTCTGCTTTACACTGCAGGTCATGTTCTCTTCCTTTCTCCCGTTGACAGACATTTGGTGTCTGTTTTTTCTGTTAGGAGCAGAGTCTCTGTGAACATTATTGTACCTCTCCTGAGATATTAACATCCTTGTACCTCCCTGGCATCTGTTTAGGGGTGGCCTGCTGAGTCATCAGACGTTACGCTGATTATCAAAGTGGCAGCATCATCAGGACACAGGTCACCGAAGGGCACTTCATTAAACTACCTGCGCAATGTTACCTGAAAAGATGCTTGAGAACACTGCTGAAGGTGGTCCAGGTTTAAAAAGAACAAGGCTCCACCCCAAGTTGGCCAACAAAACTTGGCAGATTTGTCCACGTGGAATGGTTTTGTGGGCATGAAAGATGCATGACTGTGGGGGGTCAGGGAGTCTCACATCACAGTTCTAGAGTGCTGCTAAGGCCAGGCATGTGTAGCAAGGTGATAGTTCCCACAAGGAAACCCCGAGGGGCCACTGCATGAAGCTGTGAAGGTGAATTCTAGAATTCAATAGAGACCCCAGGATGTTGGAGATGCTAGGACCATGTGATGCCCATCAAGGAAAGATACAAGCGTGGAGTGCAGCAGACTCACAAGACAGGCTGTGTGTGTGTGTGTGCATGTGCGTGTGTACGTGCATGCACGTGCGGGCACACCCTACAGGCAACAGCGCTGGAGGGACAGGGCTAGCTAAGCCCTTTGATTCCCAGATAATTTTGTCATTGAGTCCCAGGTACCAGACATGCAGCCGCAGGGCTTGCTGCTTTTCTTATCGGGTTTCCATCCTGCTTTGGCTCGATTATTTCTTGCTAAGCTTTATCCTTCCTTTTGGGACAGGAATGTTGACTCTTCACTATGGTATGTCAGAAACATGTAACTTATCTTTTTGATTATTCACGAGCCACAGTTAAGAGACTTTTTGAGTCTCAGGAGAGACTCAGTCCTTATACCAATGAGTTGTATTAAACTGTTAAGGAATATGGGGGCTCCGAAGTGGTCTGAATGTGTTTTGAATTATGAGATGGCCGTATGATTACGGAGATAAGGGATGGAAGAGTATGGTTTAGTTCGCATGTCAATTTGGCAAGGGCATTTTATAATAGTTTATATATATTGTCAATCTGACAGGATCTAGAACCACTCAAGGGGCAAACCTTTGGGCATGTCTATGAAATACTGTCTAGATTATGTTAAGGACTATGAAAACCCACCTAACTGTGGGCAGCACCATCCGGTGGACTCTTGTCCAGACTGAATAAAAGGAAGAAAAAGAGATTGCCATCAACCCTCATAACTCTTGTTTCTTGACTATGGATGCAGTGTGGTCAGTTGCCCCAAGTTCCTTTTCCCACTATCATGAACTGTATCTTCACACTATGATCCAAAATAAACCCTTCCTCAAAGTACTTTTGGCAGAATTTCCTGTCACAGCACCGAGAAAAGTAACTAATACATCTGTGAAGGAAATGAAATCACTGTCAGACAAATGTCTGCTTTACTCCCTCCATCGTGTGATTACTTATGATCGCCAAGATATGTAATCAACATAGTATCTATTAACACATGAGTGGATGCAGAAAGTGTGGGACCTGTACACAGTGGAATTCTTTTCAGCTTTTAAAAGTATTCTGATGTGGGATTCCCCTCTGTATGCTGTGAATGTTTTATTTCCTGGGTGGCCAGGAAAATGAAAGAACAGTTTCCACATGTATAGTACATCCTATCATTTACAAAGCATGCATGAACCTTGTGGAGACTATGCTAAAAGTGAGCGAGACTAAGAAAGTCAAATACAACATAATCTTGTATGTGGAATAAAAGCTGTTGAATTTATGGAATCAGAAAACAGAGAGGGGATTACTAAGGGTGGTGTCATTGGCGCAGTGTTGATCAAATGATACACAATTTCAGTTAGGCAAGATGAGTATGGCCCAGAGACATTTCATATGTGTAAGATAAGGACCATATTTAATAGTGATGTATTGTCTACTGGGAAATTGCTAAGAGAGTAGATTTTAAATGTTCTTAATACACAGAAAGCTTAATATTTGAGGGATCTGATTGCATATATTAACCTGCCTTGGTCATTCCACAACATATGTGTATATCGGAGGATCACATGCAATACTATAAATTTAATACTAATAATTTAATTTGTACAAAATAAATACTGTGGAAAATTACCAGAAGGAGTTGAAAAGTACTTGGGCAACTGTCCAGATGTCTTCAGATTGCAATATGTCAGTAGATAGGTTCATCTTCTCCACTGGGTCTTAGTTTTTTGTTTTTGTTTTTTGTTTGTTTGTTTGTTTTTGTTTTTTTGAGACAGGTTTCTTTGTGGCTTTGGAGCCTGTCCTGGAACTAGCTCTTGTAGACCAGCCTGGTCTCACACTCACAAAGTTCCACCTGCCTCTGCCTCCCACGTGCTGGGATTAAAGGCATGCACCACTACCGCCTGGCTGGGTCTTAGTTTTAAGCTTTTCAATAAATTGAAAGGATTTCACAGGCTGGGTCACATTTCTGGGGCTTAAAGTGACCCCACGCTGTGTGACCTGGGACTTAGTGCTGAGACTCTGCGCCTCAGTTTCCTGCCCTATAAGCTGGGTTCATGGCAAGTCTCTAGCAGGTTGTGGGGGGATGGCATAGGACTAGAGTTAGCAGGGCTCAGTGAGCACACCACAAAGTATGGGAGAATCCCTTACCCCCAAAGCCAGAATTTTAAAAATAATGTGCCTTCCATAAACTAACACTTACAGGGTATTACAGGCGGAGCCAAATAAATCATACCTTTAGATTAGATCCAGGCTGAGGGGCTAGCTTGCAAGGTCTGCCATGATAGGGAAATATTTCTTCTATTTAGTAATCCTCCTAGAACAACGTCTGCCTTTTCACATGTGGTAAAGACAGGCTGTCCGGTAGTTACACTCGAATTTTTTGTGAAATTTATTGTGCCCATTTTTGGTTATTTGGTGCATACCTGATGAATGAGTCAACACACAGTGTAGTTCACGTTTTCTTGTGAGAGTGAGCAATTTGATGGACATAGGCCCAGAAGCAGAAACTGGCATTCTATAAAGTGTCTGAGCTGCCTGTGTTTTGGTTTATGTGTTTCATTGGTCAGAGGGTAGTGATGTGGTGTTTTCCTGTTTAGTACGCGTAATTGATAGCACCATCGTTTCCTGAATTGCGGCCTTGAACTCAGTGAAGCCTTAGGATCTAACAGAGATGTCAGGGTATGTCAGGCCCCTTGGTACCAAGCCCACTGGTCTAGATGTACAATCTTGTGCTTCACTGAGTCATAGTTGATTGAATTTCAGAATGATTACCTCAGCAGACCAGTGCTTGCTTTTGTCTATAAAATCCCCTAAGTTATATTACTCAAAAAGCAAGAATAAAAGAAAAACTTAGCAGGCAGATGTGCATATAGAATTACTTGTGTCCAAACCACAAAAAAGGTCCAGGCAGTTTCGTTTGCTATCTAAAGTGGGTGGCTGCCTCTCTACTCTTTGGAGGTGTTTTGCATGACTTTATTTATACAGTCACTGTGACAGAGTTCCCAAAGCAATTTTAAAGGAGAAATTCTGACTTCTGGGAATGACTCTCAGTAGGTGATGCCCTGGCTCTGTTGTTCTAATGGAGGCAGAAATGGCCCAGAGGAACAGCCTGGTGGAAGAACCGTGCTCGCCTCACGGCAGCCTGTAAGAGCTGGCTGCGCACTCACCCTTCCCATTCTCTCTGGGCCTCCAGCCTGAGGGATAGTGCTCACAGCCTGAATTCGGTGTTGGTCTTTCTCCTTAGTCATTTGTGGAACCCTCCTCCCAGGCACTCCAGAGGGACTCAACTTATCCAGGCACCTCCCAGTCCAATCAGCTTGAGCCATCAATATTAGCTCTCGCAATGGGCCAGTCTTTCTGTTGTCTTCTTGCTTCTGGACGAAATCCTTTGCTTTAGACACCTCCAAAGTCAGAGCCAAGCCCAACGCGCCCAAACCTGTAGCAGGTTCTGACCACCCAGAGGGCCCTGGAGTTGGGCCCGTCACTGCAGTAAGCTGATGAAATGGACCTGCTTTCTCTAATGATGCCCAGTGACCCATGGGTGAAGGTGGCGATGTTGGCTGTTTACCTGCTGCCCGTGAAAATTTAAGGTGGGAAGATGTCCCCTAGGGAGCAACATTTTTTAAAAGGAAGGTTTCTGGTGAAAACATGCTGGTGTTTGTAAGTAAAAGCCATTTAGCAAGCAGTGTCCCCTGAAAGGTTGTGTGCGAGTCACTTCCTCGGTGTCCGGGAATGCTGGTGAGTAACACCAGGGAGATTTGCTGACACGGTTTGATTAGCCTTGCAGATAGAAGATGATGTTTGGAGACCCTCTTAGAAAAATTTCTTTCTAGAAGCTATCGATTGCACTGATTACAATCACAGCAGGTTTCAACCTGCTGCCCAAGTCTGGAACTTTAGACAAGTTAAAATCAACAAGCATTCCGCGATCAAATTTCATTTAATTACAGTTTGCTGCCAAGTCCAGGTTTCAAGGCCAACTTCCCTGCCAGGTGTCTTTCAACAATGCCCAAGCCGAGAAGAACCTGTGAGGGCCCTGTGCTCTGTAGCCAGCATCACTCTTGAGACCAAACCTTGGATTTATCCTGAGATAAGCAGTCTCTGCCCATCTGAAAGCAGACTGCCCTGCTGCTAACCAGAGGCTGGGGGAGGGAGTCAAGTCCATCCCAGTCGACTGTTCCCTAAAGAAAAAGCGTGTTAGGCCTTTATCAGGAAGGTGTTTGCTGGAGAGAGAGCAAGCCTAACTTTTACTTTCCCAGATCACTTTTCTAGCAAGCACAGTCCTCAGTCCCTCAGCCCAGCTATCTCCCTTTGCAAAAATAAGCTGCCTCTGCTCGCCAGCTTATTGCCTTATTGAATTAATAGTGCTAAGAAGACTGGCTCAGAAGTCAATTTGGCAACTGTGCCTTTGGGGAAATTTTGAGGCGAGTGACTTTCTATTTCTAATAAGCATGCCATCACACTGAGAATTGAATTACTGAGAGCCTGGCTACTCCCTTGAATTTGCTGTTAGCCTCTTCCCTGATTCATTTTTATTAAATTTTACTGACTGGACACCAGCTGTTCCTAGTGGGATACAATGAGCAAGAAACTCAAAAGCCTTTTGTGTCAGACCCTTTGTTCTGAATCAATTTGACTCTTGTAAATAATAGAATTTGAAAATCGTGTTCTCTGAAGTCCATTTCTTCCTTAAGTAAAATGGAATAGCACAACCATTACCTCCCTCTCTGCTCAGGGGACACGCTTGAGTTTCCTTCCTTATGGTGAAACAATACACCTTTATTGAAACTTCTTTGTGACTCTAAAATCCATATGGAATCTTAGTGGACCAGAAATGTCAGTGACAAATTGCGGGTAGTCAGAGGAGGACATTTGATCAAGGGGAAACCCCCGAGTGAGCGAAGGTTCCACTGAGGCATTGGAAGCTTCGCTCACATCCTGACTGCTGCTTCACTTAGTTCTTGGACTCCTCAGACTTGGCTTTGATTTCCTCCCACCTAACTAGTGATTCCACGCCTTTCCCCAGGACAACACCAATCTTCTTGCCTGGCAGAGAGCTTTAAATGAATAAATTAAAGCTGATTTCCCCAAGAAGATCCACGTTTTGGTTCACAATGTTAGGATGATGTATTAGTCTTTCCCTATCACAGATCTCCTCTGGACAGACTTTATGTCCCTTTTATATGGCTTCCATTCTCGTCAGAACACATATGAAATAAAGCTAAGGACGGGGGACTTGTGGGGAAGAATGCTCACATGTTTTGGTACGCCTATGTCCATGCTAGAGAAGGGCTTAATCAAAATCCCTTGTCATTTCCATTATTTGGTCCTAAATTGTCCAGAAAGCTGGGCTGCATGGCAAATCCAGTATGCGACACATCTGGGATACACAGTAAATCCAGGATGCGCCACATCTGGGGATGCACACATAGAGGCTAGGTCTTCATCTGGTCTGTTTCTTAAGGCTAATGTATTGATAAAATGTGTACAGAAATATTAAACTTAAGGCTGCTCTTTCCTTCCTTTGGTTATTGGTCAGTGGAAATGACATCAGGGGGTCTAAGCAGATTGTGCATTTCCCCAGGCCAAGGTTGGTTTGCCTTCTTGTATTCAAGCACATGGCACAACACAGTTACTGGAGACTTATGGAGAGCTCTTCCTTAGCACACATTCATTGTCGAAGCTTGAGCCTGTTCATTTTAATGATTCTGGATTCAAGGTTGCTGAACTGAGTTGAAAGGGAGTTCGGCTTCTCCTTCTGTTCTCACGAGAGTCAATACAGCTGCGTGCCTCTAAGTCACTGGCATGCGCGCGGATCTCTCTCCTTGCCAGTTCTGCTGGAGCCGCCTTCTCATTTAATTCATTTCTGATGCCAGCGACTTGAGGTAGCATCGCATTCCACAGACGGAGACTGTTTCACAAGATTGTCTCCCCATCCCACTGCAGGTGCCAGTTCCAAATCCCACACTGTCTCCTCTGCCTCTGCTTGGGAGGCTGTCAGTTGGAGTTCCTGTGAGCTTTTTGCTGGGTTCAGTTCGTATGCCAGCTAGGCTAGCAGATGTCAGGGAAGTGGATTTCTGATTTGTTCTAGAGGATGCAGATACCCAGCCAGCAGGAGGGATGTACAGGGGAAGGTGTGAAAGAGCATGAAGGCGAGGTACACCACTATGATGCCTTTCTGGGTACCACCTTTCAAGAACTTTCACATGGCCAGCTGAGCCCAGGCTTTTTGGGTTGCGTGGAAGTTTCCCGGCAGACACACACCTGTGCCATTGGCTATCAGTGACCGACTTGTCTTTCAGCCCTTCTCCGCTCCTCAGAGCTTCAGTGAGAGTAAGTGGAGTACAAGCCCTCACCTTTGATTCCTCACTCCACCTTTCAGTCACCAGCCCCAGCCCTGATACTTACAAGGGACAGTCACCAGCCACCTCCCTAGCATACACAAAGACATCAGTTAGAAGATTCCAGGAGTTTGGGTGCTGTGCTCCAGGAAACAAGGGGAACACCAAATGCGTGTTTCAGTGTGTCACATAAGGGCTAACCACAGTCACAATGGCTTGATTTGGGGAAGAAATTCGTATTGAGTCCTTTGGTGCTTCCAGTCCTCTTATCAAATATGTTAACTGGCATTTTGACCACACACATGGACATATGCTGAACTCTGCAAGGGGGTTTGGCTGAGGAGTGGAACTCTGAGGTGGGTTGTGAACTGATCCGAGGGTCCTGGATGGAGGTGAGGCTGCAGTGACCCCGACTGCCCCATGCCCTTTCTTTAAGGACTGCTCACTGGAAGGATAAGCTTTAGTAATTTTATTTTACCACTAGCAGGATGAAGAGAGAGCTAGAGCTAGTAAATTTTTCCTACCTTACCTTTTGTTTATGTACCGTAAACTGAGCATCTTAAAATGAAGTATTTGGTAGTAGTGAGTGCACATCCAGTGTTGTGTGAACACTGCCACTGTTTATTTCTGAAACATTCATCACCCCAAATTAAGCCCTGCACCCATCAAGCTGATACTGAGCCCTTTCTCCCCCTTCCAGGACCTAGAAGTCACCAGTCTGCATTCTGACTGCATGTTTTACCTCTTTTGATTTTCTCATATCATGAAATTATATAATGTGTGACTTTTTACAGCTGACTTCTCCCACTTATCCACTAATATTGGTCTACCTCTGTGGGGTTTTGTTTGTTTTTAGTGTATCTGTAGAGTCCCTTCTGTTGTCTCTTTCTGCACGTTTTTGCACTATTTTCTTGGTGACTGCCATGGGAATCATAATTAATGTAATTCATTTACACCTATGTAACTTGAATTAGCACTAATTTAGCTTCAGTTGCATGTGAGAGCGCTGTCTGTGCCTCTGCCTCTGTGTTGTATTGTCACAATTTCATTTCATTTATTGTGTTCTTGTGACTTTATAATTGGTGAATCCTCCTGTCCTTTAATCACACAGTAAACGACGTGGCGCATCAGACCCAATGCTAAGCCACACCAGCTCTCATGTTTGCCTGCACGGTCTTACCAGTGGCCTTTATTTCTAAGGTCTTTAGCTGGTTCCATCTCTTCTGGAAGTGTTCATTTTCACCTCCTCTCCAAGGAGGGTCTTGTCATGGGATTGCTCAGCCTTTGCCTACCGTGGATCAGCTTCATTTCCCTTCATTTTCGTAATTTCTTTCTTTTAAGTATTCATCCCAGTGCCTTGGGCTGCTGTGATTTCTGCTGGGAATGTGGTAGCCGTTCCTGCCCATCACTTCACTGCCCATCGCTTCTTTCTTTGGCTTCCAGATTCTTGCTTCACCGTTGGTTGTGACAGACGGGTCTCACTGTAGGTCTTGGGTTTCTCCTTCACAGAGGTTGTTGGGTTATATGGATGTGTAGGTTATGTGTTGTAAACCTTGGGGGGATTTTAACCAGTATTTCTCAAAGTCTACTTTCTATCCATTAATATCTCTCTCTTCCTCCTGGAAGTACCATGTGCATAGTGTCCACACAACCTCTTGGTCCAGAATTTCACTTATCACGTCTTCACAGTGGCCGGCTCCTACTCAGCTCTGCTGATGAACTCCTCTGCTGAGGTTTTTATTTCAGGTGTTATACTTTTCAACTTCAGAATTTCTGCTTGGTTTCTTTGGCTAATGTCTTCCTCTTTACTGATGACCTATTTGTGTCTATGTTAACATCCTCTAGTTGTTGTTTTTATAGTACTGTGTGTACAGATAGCAAATTAAAGTACATGTCTATCAGATCTAATATTTAAATTTCCTGGCTATTTCTTGCCAGCTCTATATCACCATTATTACTATTTTACTGTTTACCATTAGGATTGTGTTGCAACTCAGGAAATCTGATTTCTCTCACCAAATTTGGCTGTTATTTGCTGCTGAGGATGGCTGTGATGGTTTGAGTGAAAATGGCCCCCATAGGCTGGTACGTTTGACTATGTGGTCCTCAGTTGGTGGAACTGTTTGGGAAGGATTAGGAGGTGTGGCCTTGTTGGAGGAGGTGTGTCACTGGGTGAGCACTGAGGTTTTCTACTTACAGCTTGCAGCTATGTACATTTATGGCCTCTGGAAAGGCACAGGCAAACCATGCCCAGCAAAGAATGAGTTACTTGACAGGGACATTGGAATCAGTATCTGCCTCTCTGCTTCCCTTTCCCCTCTTTCATTTTGTGTTTGAAGATTCCATATATTTCTGTAGGGGCAACATGATATGCTCATGGCTATTCAGGTTTCATTTCAACCTGCCCTTGTAAAAGCCCAGAGGAAAGATGTCCTAGGTCTTCTGTGTTCTCAGCTAGCAGTGTCAACAGCTTTTCTCTCAGACTGCACTACTTCTTAAGATGTCACTGCCATGTGACTAGATGCTGGCAGAGTCTTTTCATTTCTCTTAGAGGTGTGTATGAAGGATAGGATATTCTTTTCTAACATATTTGATAATGGGTGTTTGATCTCTACTTTAAGGAATAGTTCCTTCAAATGTGTACATTCAACCCAATAATGGATATTGTACTTTTCCAATCCCTTCTAAACTTATAATTTGGAATGCTATGTATTTTCTTCATTCTCGGAGTTTTTTTGTCAGTAACATTTCTGGAGCCTCTCCCAGTTGCCAGGTGCTATTTCTCTGGAGTAGGGATAAGTAGGATACATGGGTTACAGCATCTCTATGGCCAAAAACCTGTACACAGGCTTGCATGGACTGTGACTCTGGAAAATGTGAATAAATAGGGCATTGGTAGAAAAGAGGGAGTGGGCTCAACACAGTCATTGTTTAGCTTTCCCTAAAAATAATCTCTCTACCTTTCCTCTTCAGAATAAAGATGTGAGTAACAATTAGGTTTAAAACCACAGGATCCCCAGTCAATGGCAAGTCCTGGTCTCTGTCCAACCATGGTGAGGGCTGGAGAGGCAGATGGCTCCTACCTCTTGTGCTGTTAGCAGGGTGCTGCAGAAACTGTGTGGGCAACATGAGGCTCTTCTCTGAATACCTGTGGGCTCTAATTGGTAATTCTTGTTTAACTTCCCAGAGGTTCTGAGTAGGCTAAAGAAGTTTGCCATGCTGTGGCAAATGGCACTGCCTGGTGTAGCTCTGAGACCCAGGGTGATTTCACATACCACCCAGGAGACAAGTCTCAGTACTCCGACTCTATCATGTGGACAAGTGTAATTATAGGGACAGAACTCAGAAATATTTGAACACATGTGGTCTTGAAAATCATATCAGCCTACCAATTTCCCTTGATTGCATATTTTACAAATTGGCCTTTATTCTCCCGTGTGTTCTGGGAAAATTCTTCTCCTCTTCTAAGCTTTCTTTCGTACTCCAGCATCAAACCTGTTCAAAAATCTTCCCTGTTCTTGTGAAACGCAGCTGTTGATGATAGAGAAAATGGTTGTTTGGGCTCATGAAGGCAATTTACAAAGTAGAAAATGAAGCAGGAAGCCATTGAACTAACTTACCGAAAGAACCCGGTAATTCAAAACTATGTGTCTAATGTTATTTGCCTGTGTGGGCCTACTTGTACTTAGTTTCACAGAGGGACAGGAAGGGCAACAAGGTTAGGGGAAATAAGTTAAGGATGGTGTCAGTCGTTTGGTGAAGATTAAATTGTCCATTCTTTGTCGTCGTGAAGCCAATGTTTTGAACTCAGCAGCGTGGGTATGATTATGGGGTCCTGTTGGGTTTTGACTCCAATGCTACTATATTCTGCTATGATCATGAGACTTTTTAACTACCTAGGAAAGTTCATGGTGATGGCCTCTGTAATCAAAATCCAGCTATGCAAGAGTTGTCATTTCCTGGCTAACAGTTTCGCAATCAAAGAAACCTCCAGGCCAGTGCCCCCTTTGGGGTTTGCATAAGCAAATTCATCTTGACCACAGTACTTTGCCCTCTGACATCCTGTGCACCCTCTTACCTGTTTTCTTCTAGCTTTTGGCCATGTGTGGGCACAGTGTGCAAATTCAGTCTTTGTATAACTCACCCACCCTTAAATTGTATGTTTTCTTGTTCTTGTCAGTTTGAGGCTCCCAAGTTAAATCATGACCTCTCTGGGGGTGTCAGAGACAAGCTTCCCTGAGTGTGTCTGGTCCCTGGAGACAGGGTCTGTAGAGTAGGTTACAATGTTTCCCTGTGGGGGTGGTCCCTCCACCTGTGTGTCTTCCACCACTCTCTTTCCCCTACAGCAAGCTAATTCCTCCTTTTCCCAAAGAATGTAAGATTTTCACCAGACACAGGGAGCTCAATGAGATCTTCAAGCCCGAGAGTGCTCAGGGGTATGTTTCCCCAGCTCTCAGGGGAACTGCTCCTCCTCCTGTCTCTTGGCCAGCGAGTCAGTGAAACTTGAAAAAAAAATTTCAAAATTATAAGCTAGCTGTAACAGTAAACAGAATATAATCAGAATGGTTTTGATTGGGAAGTTGCTTGTAGGATCAAATTACTCTTCTGTTGTCTCTCCAAGAATAATTTTTAAAAATGAAAAAAGTGCATTTAACGTGTGTGCATGTATGCTCACAAGAACGTGTGAGGGTCAGAGGGCAGCTAGCGGGAACCAGTTCTCTTCTTCCACCATCTAAGTCCTGGGGCCCAAGCTCCTGCTGTCACACTTGTTTCCTGTCTTTTGTATGGAACACACATACACGCCTTCTTATCCTTTAAATCATCTCTAGATGACTTAGTATAACTCGTGTATTGCAAATACGAAAATAGCCTCTCCCTGCTGAGCCTTCTTGTCAGCCTCCCAAAAGCATTTTACTGGTGGCCTTTTAGACACCCACAGTTCACAGGTTATGTTTCTGAGTTAGGCGAGAGCAAATTACTTAGCTACCAAAGGAATGTGGAGTTTTTCTAGAAGGCCCTTGTGGGGGTAGCCCTGGCTTTCTCCTCTTTGTCTTTGCCCTGTCCCCAAATTCCAATCACGTGCTTGAGTGAGATCTTAGCATTCAGTTGTGTGAAGGAGAACAGATGGAGCAGACGTGGTGGAGCCTTGACACCACAGTAAGACAGAATTTTTGGAATGGTGTTAGTGTTGTGTCTATAATATAGGGTTTGTTTGGGGCCCCTGCTCAGCAGCTGTCAATCTTTAGGTGCTCTAGAATGTCCAGCATTCTATTCGTCTAGAGGGCACCTCGTGTTTGCACACACATGCTGTGGAAATCAAATCTGGACTACAGAGTCCCTGGAAGGAGCAGGCAGAAGCCAGCGAGGCCAGGCAGAGCCTGACAAAGCTCCTCTGGCTATTTGAGCTGCCTGTGAATCGCTGGAAGTTGTCGCCTGGAGTGTGAGGTTTCTCATGTTAATATTTTGGGAACTGTGACAACACTGCCTTTTCTTGTTTCCTGTCTTTTGTATGGAACACACATACACGCCTTCTTATCCTTTAAATCATCTCTAGATGACTTAGTATAACTCGTGTATTGCAAATACGAAAATAGTAGTCTTACTATTTTGTTTGGGGATAATGGCAAGAGAAAGGTCTGTGTATGTTTGACGCAGATGGAATTTCTTTTATAATATTTTCAACCCAAAATTAGTTTAACCTGAGTATACAGAGGGCTGTTGTGTTTGTATATGTATTGCTGATTTTATGTGTGTAAGTACATTTAAGGACACTGGTTTCATGGGTAACATATAAAATCAGCAATGCCATGAAAGATTCATATCACATAGATGGTGATCATATACATAAGTGACAGGTTTGGATGACAGATTGAAGAACTGGAATTTGAAATTAGGGAGTATGTTCCCAGTGGAACAGTATAAGCAAAGGTAATTTTAAATGTCTTTACTCTTTATGTATTTAATATTTAAGGAAACTTGAGCTAGGTTGTTGTTTTGTTTCTTTATTTTGTTAATTTTTTTTTTGGTCTGTACGGCTTATGTATATTTGCTCTATTTAACGAATCGTCCTCTGGCTTGAGTTGTATCAGTAAGGTACAGACCTGCAAGAGGCTGGGTATGGCAGTATGCAATGTGGTTGTAGCACTCAGGAGACCGAGGCCGGAAGGTTGTGAGTTCAAGGTCATCCTGGGCAGCATAGCGAGCAGTGAGTTCAAGTTCAACCAGTGCTACACATTGAGTGTCTATATTAAAATACAAGAAAAGATCTGGGGAGTTGAGTCTGCAGATAAAGTGCTTACTGTCCCCCAAGTGGCTGGGGCTAGGGTACCCAGCTCCTACATAAGAGCCAAGCAGGTGTGGTGGCTGCTTGTGATTGTAACACTTTGCAGGTAGAAACAGGTAGTCCCCAGGGGCAAGCTGCCTGGTTGATAGGCAAGCTCTGTGTCCAGCGGAGAGACCTTTGCTTACTAAGTAAAGACCTTTATTTACTAAGTAAAGTAAAGAGCAATACAGGAAGACACTGGGTGTCAACCTCAGGCCCCCATATCCATGTGCACGCATATGCAAGGGCAGGCATCTTGTAAACACGTATATGCACATATGCAAAATATCAGTAACAACAACAACAAAGATGGAGAATAAATAAAGGGGAATAAATGAAAGAATCAGAGAAGAAATCAAAGGGGATATGGGATGACACAGTGCGTACAACATGGAATTCAGAACTCTAGATCCCACATAAGATCCAGAGAAGATAGTACCCATTTGTAATTCCAGTGTGCACGAGGCAAGATGGGAAGTGGAGACAGGAGAATCCCTAAAATTCATGGACTGGCTAGCTTTGTGTATGCAACAGCCAATGAGAGACTTTGCTGCAGGGAGCTGCTTTTACTGCAGGGAGCTGCTTTTAATAGACGCCATTACAAGATGGCGCCGGCTTCCTCCCTATTGC